>CM057831.1:77465281-77795281 GCA_030068075.1 Paguma larvata | reverse complement strand
CCGAGATTTCACCTGCTTTCCCAAAAGACAATGTGGAATTTCTGTGATATACATTTGGATATGTGGGTATATCTTCTCATCGATAAATGCCCCCATGTGCAACAAAATTCAGGCTGAAACATAAATCTCGTTAAAATCTACCATATGGTAGTGAATCTGTGTTGGCAGAGAAATATAATCATAAGAAGTCACAAAGCTCCACCAAAAAGTACCCAACCATTGTGAAAATAAAATTGGCTTAGTTCAGATCATGACAGTAACAGCTATGATAGGTAGGAAGTGACAAATAGGGACAAAATATTATTGACACCCATGACATGTTGTAAGGATTAATTGTGATAATCTATGTAAAGGGCCCAGAACAGTGTCTGCTTCATGGCGAGCCTCTATAGATGCAATCATTGTATAGTTGCATCATTTTATGTATATATGCTATATTACTTTATGTGTATATGTATATATTTTACTATTTTGTAACATTTTTCCACTTTCCTCAACTTTATTTATTTATTTATTTATTTATTTTATTTGTGTGTGTGTGTGTTTTTAATAATTTTTTTATTGTCAGATTGGTTTCTGTACAAGAACACTCGGTGCTCATCCCAACCCATGCCCTGCTCAGTGCCCGTCACCCACTCTCCCCCCCCATACCCCCTTCAACCCTTGGTTTGTTCTTTGTATTTAAGAGTCTCTTATGTTTTGTCTCTCTCCCTCTCTGTGGCTTTTTTCCTTCCCCTCTTCCTCTTCCCCCTTGTTTTCTGTTCAGCCTCGCAAAGTCCACCTATGAGTAGAAACATATGGCATCTGTCTTTCTCTGCCTGACTTATTTCACTCAGCACAATATCCTCCAGTTCCATCCATGTTGCTACACATGGCCAGATTTCATTGTTTCTCATTGCTGCATAGTGTTCCATTGTATATATATATATACCACCTCTTCTTTATCCATTCGTCAGTTAATGGACGTTTAGTCTCTTTCCATGATTTGGCTATTGTTGAAAGTGCTGCTATGAACATTGGGGTACACGTGCCCCTATGCATCAGCATTCCTGTATCTCTTGGGTAGATTCCTAGCAGTGCTGTTGCTGGGTCATAGGGTAATTCTATTTTCATTTTTTTGAGGAACCTCCACACAGTTCTCCAGAGTGGCTGCACCAGTTTGCATTCCCACCAACAGTGCAAGAGGATGCCTGTTTCTCCACATCCTCGCCAGCATCTATAGTTTCCTGATTTGTTCATTTTACCACTCTGACTGGTGTGAGGTGGTATCTCAGTGTGGTTTTGATTTGTATTTCCCTGATGATGAGTGATGTTGAACATCGTTTCATATGTCTGTTTGCCATTTGGATGTCTTCTTTGGAGAAGTTTCTTTTCATATCTTCCGCCCCTTTCTTCACTGGATTATTCGTTTTTCAAAAATATGGAACACTTCATGAATTTGCGTGTCATCCTTGTGCAGGGGCCATGCTAATCTTCTCTGTATCGTTCCAATTTTAGTATATGTGCTTCTGAAGCGAGCACTCCTCAACTTTTTTAAAGAAAAGGTAATGGTGGTAAATGTCTAGAACATAGTCAATTTTCTAGGGTTCTTCCTTTGAAAATGTGACATTTGATTTTCAAACACATGCCAAAGCATACATGCCTCCCAATTATGCTAAGTAGGTGAGAAGGAGAAATCCTAAAATGTTCATCTTCCAACTTTCCCCAGACTGTGGTCTGTCTTTGGATCAGCAATAATTGCCTGAACAGCTACCATGGCTTCATTAATTTTTGTCTGTAGCTCCCTGAGCTCTTCCAGATGGAACAATTGCAGATTTTTGAGCAGATTCATTAAAAACTGCATCTCCTCAGTCAAAACCAAGAATATGTTTGTCTAAAGCAACAGGAAAGTCCTGTTTTGTTTGATTTGTTTTAGCAACTGCATCCTGTGTCAGGTGCTCCTGTACCAAAATGTGAATTGCCTTAAACATTACTAGGTAATCATCATGACAGTGAATCTGAAGGTTAGCTGAAACCATTACACCAGCCTTAAAATTGGGGTTATTTACATCCAGATTGATCAATGGCTCTGTATTTTAGCTGGATTGTCAGCAATTTTTGCATTATCAGGTACTAAGTCCTTGTATTTTCGGCATTATCTCCACGTTCAAGTCTAACAGCTAAACCAAGAAGGCAGTCAATCGCTTCCTGTTGATCTTGAATCTTGAAAAGACAGTTAACATCTCTGAAATACTTTTTAAAGAACTTGGACCAGGGATGCCTGGGTGGCGCAGTTGGTTAAGCATTGTACTTTTGGTTTTTGCTCAGGTCATGATCTCAGGGTTTGTGAGTTCCAGCCCCACACTGGGCTGTGTACTGATAGCCTGGAGCCAGCTTGGGATTCTCTCTCTCCGTGTGTCCCTCCCTTGTTTGAGTGTGTGTGCACTCCCTCTCTCACATTCTTTCTCTCAAAATACATGAATAAACTTAAAAAAAAAAAAACAGAACTTGGGTCAGTCACTGCTATGGATGTTTCTTAAATTATCTCTGTCTTCAATCCTGTAGTATCTAATATTCTGGTCTTCAAGCCAGACAATAATTCTCTAAATTTTATTTCATTCCTGCAGTTGAAGCCATCAGGGTTATGGTAGTTGAGGGCAATCGCCTTGCATCAGAACATGATCGCCACTCTGGTCTCCCAGGCTGTGGCCCAGAGAGGTCAGGAGAGGCCAGGAGAAGTGAATGGTGCAGGCGCCCACAATGCAGCAAGAGCTATTTTGTAACATTAAATTTTTTTTTTTTTTAGTATTTATTTTATTTTTGAGAGAGAGACAGAGCATGAGCTCTGAGCTATCAACACAGAACCTGACTCGGACTCAAATCCACAAACCTATAGATCATGACCTGAGCTGAAGTCGGACATTTAACTGACTGAACCACCCAGGTGCCTCTATTTTGTAACATTTTAAATATGATATTTCCAAAATGGTACTTTAGTCCCTTTAGTCTTCATAATACTTATATATTTGATGACTACATGACAATGTTGCAGTATACACTGTGTACTCCAGCTGCTTCCTGTCATTTTTCTTCCCTTTTAACAATAAATTAAATACATTTATGAATATCTCTATGCATTAACTATTTTGAGTTCTGTTAAGTTACAAGCTATAATAAAATGCACAGGGACATGTTTTTCTATCGCCATATAATACTTTGTTGCTTTTTGAAAAATTTACACAACTTTACAATATCTGTAGTACTATATCTACTCTTCAATTTCATTACAGCTTTTTGCAATGGGTACTATAATTGTTGCTAGTGTTTTTTATTTTAATGTTATTAACTCGAGGTTGTTTTAATAAAAAGTTCTTTGATAGGATAAATAGTGAATATATCCTTAGTGTGTGTACTGTTTGCCTTTATTCATTTTTAATTGAGCTTTGTACATTCTTTAAACTTTTAAAAATATAGCAATAAATATAAAAATGTATATTTAGTGCTTAGGTACTAGTCGGTTACAAGGGTAAAAAAAAGTTTACTTACGCATTTTTATTTACAACACTAATGCATCTATTTTTTTAAAAATTTTTTTAATGTTTATTTATGAGAGAGAGAGATAGAGACAGAGCACTAGCAGAAGAGGGGCAGAGAGAGGAGACACAGAATCCAAAGCTGGATCCAGGCTTTGAACTGTCAGCACAGAGCCGATGTGGAGCTTGAACTCACAGACTTCGAGATTATGACCTGAGCTGAAGTTGGACGCTTAACCAACCGAGCCACTCAGGCGCCCCCTAATGCATCTATTAAGATGAGTGGCACGTCATTACAAGACGGTCCCATATTTAATAGATGACTGGGATACAGAGAAGAAAACTCTCTAGAACTTGTGTAGGGTTTCCATGATGCTCTTTGTCCAGAGTTGCCTTATTGACTGTACTCAAAATGACCAATGAGGTGTAAAAGACAAAAGTGTGGAAAATTAGCACTTGAAAGGAAAAAAAGAAATCAAGAAACAAAATAAGTTGCAATTCCCTCAAAATTGCATTTCTCCTGAAATACATAAAATAAATAACATAGATATTCACCTTAAAGCTTAATCACTTGTGCTATTTATAAGAATATATACATCAAGGGACCAGGTAACTAAGAGTGAGTTATACGCAAAGAGCCAGAGAAAGGTATCTAGATTAAAAAAATAACAAAATAATAAATAATAAAATAATAATTATAATATATAATATAATAAACATAATAATAAAAGTAATAAAATAATAAGATAGTAAAAATAGTAAAATAATAGAAAAATAAGACAAATCTTGAATTATTAATCATTTTGAATTTTGAATTTCCCAGTTGTTTTCCAAGGCAGATGACTGCCATAGTCATTAGACATTAGTACTGGAATTGACAAATAGGATATTTAAGTCAGAGTTCTCTCTACCCATTTGACTACTCTACAACATCATTTAATTTGGTCATAATTAAGATGTCTCTTTCTGGAAATGCTTAAGTAATGAAGAAATGTTATGAAGGAGTATAAATTCATACAGGTAGGTCTCCTATCTGACTGATATAACAGACATACTACAATCTACAGTTAGACTCCTCCACTGAAATTGAAACTGACACACCTTCCTTGGGACTGTGGTACAGGGTTTCCCTGTACTACTTTTGTCCTTTGTCCAAAGTGGATAATGGCCTTTCTTCTATTCCTGGGTTTATCAAATCAGATCCCCTTTTCAATGGATGTAGTGGGTAATGACATTTATGAGTCATAAAATGAGTTTTATACATAAAGGAATGCTCTTCAATATTCTGTGACTTAGGACAATTTCTGAGGCAGAAGGGGCGATGATGGGATGGACACTCCACTATCTTACAAATTCTTTTACTACACTGCCATTAGACATATCCAAATCCACATCAAAACTCCATTATTCTTGGTTATATATTTCCTCAGTTTTTCTGGATCTCATCTTCAATTCACCACATAATAAAATATAATAAAATACAACTTGGTATTATTGAAAGGATTGAAATTAGTTCCCTAATGAAAATCTTCCAATAAAATGACTGGTCCAAAGAGGAAAACAAACCCCTAAAATTCAAATCTCCTTCCTCTTCATGTATATTCTAAAATACACAGGTGGTGGTAGTAAGGTGGGCCGCCTGTGTGTTCCGAGGACAGTTGCTGTCTGTGACTGAAGAGTCCAGAAACATGTAAAAATATTTTCCTTAGTATAAAACTCATAGTTTGAGGTATTTTTTGACACTAACCACCTATTCATCAATTCTCTCATTCTCTCATTCTCGAACACTGAGTGTCCAACGATTCAGTTCAATTCTGACACTAAGTACCCAGAGTTAGAATCAGACCCTATTTGTTAAAAAGGCTCAGTCCCAGAAGACTGCTCTCGCTTCCAGATTCTAGAGTACCCAGGTCACCCACTCTTCTCTGCTGGTTAAAAATTGAAGGTTCCTATAACCCCTTCCCTAGGTTCCATAATTTGCTAGAAAGACCCACAGAACACAATGAAACACACATTTACTGGTTTACTATGAAGGATGCAAGTCAGGAATAGTCATATGGAAGAGATGGTATGCAGGACAAGGTATGCAGAGGATGCAGGGAGTTTCTATGCCCTCTCCAGGTATGCCACTCTTCCAGCTTTTCAATTTGTTCACCACTCAGAAGGCCTCTGAACCCTGTCGTTATTGTTATTTTTTCAAAAGGAGGTTTCATTACATAACCATGCTTGATTGAATCACTGGTGACTGGTGATTAATGAAACGTCCAATCCCTAATTCCTCTCATCTCTCTGGAGGCAGGGAAGGGCTGAAAGTCCCAACTCTTTAGTCATGCCATCATCTTTCTTGAGGGCAGCCCCCATCCTGAAGCTGTCTGAGGGCCCCACCTATCTGAGGCCCGCCCCATTAGAACAAGAAGTCTTGTATCATCCAATCACTCAAAAAATTCCAAGAGTTTTAGGAATTGTGTGCTACGATCTAGGAATAAGACCAAATATCTTTCTACAATTCAGCACAAAGTATGTTCGGGTAGGAAGAGAGCGTGCAAATCCGCCATATCCCTATACAGATGAAAGGGCAGAGTCAGAAAAGGGAGCAAAGCCTGAGTTCCAATTCTCCCATTGCTGGAGTGTATGCATATATATCCTCTTGAGAATCTTTCTTTTCTGTGTGTGCACAGTTGCTAACATTCCTATTATTCCTGATCCACATATTCGTGTCCTATGTATTTTATTTCCTTCTTCATTTAACTTCAGTTCAGCTTGATTATGGAAATGCATTTATATTTCCCTGGCTTGTTAATCCTCTTAAATACTGGGTGGATAATTAACTCCAGTGATATACTAGTTAGTTAGAATTTAAGTACAGCTAAACATACTTTAGAAACAAAGATCTAACTAGAAGGTAATTTCCTTATTGGGTAGCATTAAATACAAATCAATTTTATTCCTTTTCTCCTGTTCAATTTAATAAAAATCTTCATTTACTTTGGCATTTGTGTCTTTCCATTTCTGTATTTTGAAAGATTAGAAATAGCAATATTTCCTTTCTCAATATTTGCCATGAATATTTGTTATGAAGGGTATTTACTGCTTATAATCCAGTATACAGAACCAAAACATTCACAAATTTCTATCTAGTATTTATTAAATCTCTAGTTTTGAATGATGCTGCAAGATTTAACAAGATTTAACAATAAAAATCTATAGAGAACAGTCTCCATGGATTTAACATGATATTAAATATATTAAATACATTTTAAAGGTCACAGTAGTTCAGTTTACTAGGAAATGATATGAAACCAGAAACCACTGGTTGATACACTTAACTTTGAAGTAAACATTTTTGTGTGATTTAATCAGATAATACCTCACAGTCAATATCAGGAGAGACAGTGGAAAGAAAAATAAGGTTATGATGTTGAGACTCTTGTGAATAAATTCATATTTTAGAGTTTTTTTTTTCTCTTAGAAAATGATCTATACTTATTTAAGGAATATAGATAAAACTCTTAAAAATTATAACCAACAATAAATACACTTTTTATTTTATGGCATATATATTATAGGCCAAATTAAATATATTTTGGCATATTCACAAAATAGCTTTTGATATTTTCACAAAATCAAGAAAATTGTGTTAAAGTATATACATACAATGTGTTATACAAACATATAGTTATATGTTCATAACATGTAATAAGTGGGACAGATTCATACATGTGTATACATTTAGGCCTTAACTATCTAAATGGCATGATTCTACATGCAATTGTTTTGTTTTATTTATTCTATTTTTCCATAAAGGATTTGTATATATAGATGTGCTACGCATGTTGCAATACAGTATTGTAGGTTGCTAGGAGTTTGTAGTTTGTTAGAAAGTGAGAGTTGGGTAAGGAGGTTATACCATATAGTAATTTAATCAGGATTTATGTATTTTAGTCATGATTCTCTTATAGGAACATTTGATTATTGGTAAATCTGAAGTGAATGATTAAGTACCTGGAAGTTCTGGAACTTTCCAAACCATAGAAGAACTTGAAAGTTTTATATAATTGTGGGATGACCAAAATAAATATGGTGACTTTCACTTATAATGTATTTAATTCCCTTATAGTATACTTACTCTATAGGTCCATTATGTAAGTATGTTCTAGAGATTATCTTCAGTATTTATAGTCATCATATGAATTGATGCTGGAGATTATATTCCAGAGAAGTTTTCAAATATCATAAAGATGCTGTATCTTTCTTGGTAAACTATAAAAAAGATCAAGACTTGTAGATATGAATTGAACGTGCCTTTTTTTTTTTGCTTCTCACAACTTTAACAGTGCCTTTTTTATCTTATCAACTCAGTATATTACAGATTCGAAGTAGTTATATCAGTAAGATTCTTTCTTTTTAAGACTTCAATACCAATATGACCTGCAGAGTACATCAATTTTAACCAAGGTGGAATCTTTTTTTTTTTTTAGATTTATTATTTATATCTATTATGTCCAAAGAAAGGCATGTGTAAGGCAAAGCATCGTTAAAGTCAGTATGTCTGGGTAATGAAGAGTTGTACAATGGATCTTAGGATATGTATTTTAAGTGTAGACAGGTCAGGTTAAGAAAGATTTTAAGGAACATTGTGCTTGTCTTGTAGGCAACAGAAACAAATGATGATTTTTTTTTTTTAAAGAAGATCATTTTTGTGGCCTGAATGACTGTCAAGAGAGTGTATCAGTTGGGATTCTATTAAAGTAGTATATAACTTTCTAAACAATTGTTACCGCTCAACTATGTTTTGTTGAATCTTTTTACTCTGCTCCTTAAAAATATTCCAGGTAAAGCCTATATTTTTATCTTTACTTTATTGTATTAAAATCCAAAACTCCAATCTCATAGTAAATTTAAAGTTATCTTTCTAACTCTTCTCTATTACTATTGGACTTTGGCGATTTTACCTTTTTTTTTTCTTTTTGAGAGAGAGAGAGAGAGAGAGCACATGAGCAGGAGAGAGGGGCAGAGGCAGAGAAAGATAGAGAAATAGAGAAAATATTAAGCAGGCTCCATGCTCAGAGCAGAGCCTCATGCAGGGCTGAATCCCACAACTCTGGGATTATGACCCAAGCAGAAATTAAGTTAGATGCTCAACCAACTAAGCCACCCAGGAACCCTGGGGGATTTTATGTCTTATTTATTTTTTCTAAGTAAACTTTACATTTATTAGTAAACTCTCCATCCAACGTGGGGCTCAGACTCACAGCCCCGTGATCAAGAGTCACATGCTCTACTGACTGAAGTGCCCCAGGCTTCGGGGATTTTAAAGAGTGAGTGCACTTTTATTCTTCATTTTATGCCTACTACGTTGGTTTATAGGTGTATAAATGGCCTGAGTCTGAGGCAATGTTTCCTCTCTTTTGCACTAGACTTTCCTTGTTTGGGGAAGAAAAAATAGGGAAAACAGAAGACACCTTATGCAACTTATCACATGCTGGCAATGGGCTGCAGAACAATTACTGTGGTCCTACTCAGATGTGTTCTAATGTGATGGTCTCAGCATAGATGACGAGTTTGTTTTTCCTCCTGAAAGCAGCCCGACCTGGTTCCCGGCATCATTTATAACCCATTTCAAGAATAGTAGTTGCCTCTATTGCTATCCTTACCAAAACTGCACACTTCTTTCTAATTCCAAGTGAGGTGTTGATGTTATATTCTTACTTTCCTCTTAATTTTAACCTTTTTTGCTTCCTCATGTGGGGCTATGAAAATAGATCCTTAATCTCCATGAATGATCCTTTTTGAATACCCTTTTGTGTCAATTTGTGAAGTTGAGGGGACCACCAAAATTGTAGAAATGATCTTTTTGCTGTGAACTTTGATCTGGGCACAGGTCAAAGACACTGTCAAGTTCTGTTGTTCTTTCCTCTCCACTACTCTTAAAAACACCCATAAGGCATAAGCAGTGAAGTTCGTTTGACTATAGAATGATAGTTTGTTTTTTAGTAAACCCAGAGGAAAATGTGTAATGAAAAATGTTGACAGATCTCTTTATAATGAGGGTTCTTATGGACACTTTATTTTCAATTGTTTGAATTTGTTGTCGATTCTGGGGTAATGAAAATTCTCTCTCATTGTCTTAATATGCTAGCTACAGAAACAAACTTTTGGAGGAGGAAAAAAAAAACTTCTGCAAAATGACTTTATAAGAAGGATATTGGGACTTCACAGAATCCACATAAAGGCTGGAGAAAAATTCAAGCAAAATAAACTCCAGAAAGCTAGGAAGCAGAAATTACAGAAATGGTTTCCATAAAAGAAATTGTCTGGCTATGATAGTATAGTTGAATATAAGGTATTCTAAATATTTTTTCATCTTTATATGTTTCTGTTTCAATATTTAATTCCAGGAAGGGAATATGTGATTAAGCAGGCTTAGAGCAGGAGCTCATCCTCTTGTCCTAGTAGCAAGATAAAAAGAATTAGATCTTTGGCCTGTGCTGTGAGTAGCACACTCTGGCTGCCCACTTCTTCTTCACTGTTCCCCATAAGGCAACACAACATGGGGACAGTAATTTCTCCAAATAAAGATGACAGTGAATGTTTTTGGGTAAAAAATAAAAAGGAAAAAAAAAGTTTGGTACTAAAAAACAAGTATAGATGAACTGTCCATTTTTATATCTTCTTTCAAATATCATATCTTATTAAAAGGCACGAGACAACTGATGGCCAGGAATGCCATCCCCAACAAGACTAAATGTCCCCCAGCTGGTGTGCTTTCATTTGTCTATAGTGCTTTCAGAATCTTCCAGTTTCTGGATATAGTTCATATAGAAATCATAGACCTAATTAAAAGGCATGCCCTATATTATTAACATGTCAGCAAGCC
Source organism: Paguma larvata (assembly GCA_030068075.1). NCBI lineage: Eukaryota > Metazoa > Chordata > Mammalia > Carnivora > Viverridae > Paguma > Paguma larvata. The sequence goes on along the minus strand of CM057831.1, from coordinate 77,784,892 downwards.
AATATAAAGCAATTAAAAACATCCGTCAGAAGGTGGAAATGCTGTTTGAATCACCAAATGGACATTCAAATAAAAATTATCTATGTTCATAATGTATGTCTAGTTTTCTAATAGAGAACTATTTTTTGGTAAAGATGACAATTACAGATTTAAATTAAAAAATATTTTTGGCCTGACATGAACAAATGTTATCAAATACATTCTTACTCTATTAAATTTGAAAAAAGGCATAAAATCTCTTGAAGTCTGGAATCATGTGAACCACAATGGAGGATTTATGTAATTGTACACTGTTTTAAAGGATATTTCTTTCACTGTTGTCACAGTGAAATGTTATTTTTTTAAAATTTTTGTATGTTTTACTGATTTTTTTCATACTCTGTCATCGTGGTGGTGAGGATTTAAATAATCTATTACTCTTAATAACTCATGTATGACTTCCCAGTAGCCGTTGCCATGTGTGAATTGTGATTTTTCTTACTGAGTTTGCATGACCAACTGCAGCAGAATTTTCTGGACATGATAATTACAGTGCTAATGAGGCTATGAGTTGGGATTAGGTTCATTATAGAAAATAATTTCTCAAATCATCCTCAAATTTTGAAAATTTTTATATTGGCTTCAAAATGAGAACACAGAGTTGTTCTTTCAACAAAATAAGATAAGAATTATGCTGGGGGCACCAGGGTGACTCATTTGGTTAAGCGTCTGATGCTTGATTTTGGCTGAGGTCATGATCTCACAATTCTTGAGATCCAGCCTCATGTCGACCTCTGCATGAAAATTGCAGAGTCTGCTTGGGATTCTCGCTCTTTCCCTCTCTTTGCCCCTCCCCTGTTCGTGCTCTCTCTCTTTCTCAAAATAAGTAAATAAAATATATATATATATATATATATATATATATATATGTATGTATATATAAGGAAAAAGATTAAATAGATAGAATTTCTAAACCAAAAAATCTCTATGCTCATCAGCATTTCTGCAGTGAATTGCTTCATATCCATAGTATATTCTCAGTGTGGAATGTGCAACTCAGAGTTAGAGTGTATTGTGGTTTCACACAGGACTAAACCGTTTCTCATTCAAAAGTGGTTGACTCTTGGGGTCCCGGCATGGCTCAGTCAGTTGAGGCTTAGGTCATGATCCCGCAGTTTGTGAGTTCGAGCCCAGCCTTGGGCTCTGTGCTGATGGCTCAGAGCCTAGAGCCTGCTTTGGATTCTGTGCCTTCATCTCTCTGCTCCTCCCCTGCTCACACTCTCTCTTTCAAAAATAAATAAAAATAAAAATAATTTTTTACAGTGGCTTATCCTTAAAAATTCACAGTTATCTCCTAAAAGTCAAATAATGCATTCATTTAGATCAAAGATTTTTACTTACTAGTATAATCTTTGACTGTGGTGCAATTCCTAATATCATAGTCTAATTCGTTATTTTTTAAAATAACTGATTAGTCTGTGAACATAGTATGTAGAACTCAAAATGTTATCTGATGAAGTGGCACCCAAGAATGAAATAGAAACCTGGATGCCAATTTATTTATTTTTAAAGAATAATTAATTTTATTCCTGTATTACTCATGCTAGCTTGTTTAAAATATATGTATTTTTAAAGTAATAATAATAATAGCAGCTATCTCTTTGGATGCTTTTGAACCACTATATCAGGATAATCAGTCTACAGATGCTAATGCAAGTTCAGAAGATGTATTATTGTCAATATTATCATTCCACAGATGAATCAAACAGAGGGACTAAGAAAGCAGTTTTCTCAGGTGTAGAGAGCAAGTACTTAAGAGATAGCACCCAGATTTGTCTTTATAGGGAGCTGTTATGAGGCTACATTATATAAAATACCCTCACCAATGGGATCAGAAGTACTCGAAGTCAATTAACTATAGTTGTTTAATTTTCTTCTTTCTAGAATGGATATGTCACTAGGACATGGAATGACCTGAAGTTCTAATGCTCAGATGGATATTTTGTGGTATTAGTATGACACTAGTCACATTTCTTTCAATGATTCAAATATACATACACACACAATATATTCTATAGCATTTGTACATATATATATTATATATGTGTAATCTAAAAGACTGATCTTAGTATATATGTTTGTCTGTTATTTATTTTAAGAAATCAATTTAAGAAATTATAACCTCTAAACCTCTCAGATCTCATCTTCATAAGGTCAAAGGGAAATTTGATTTCTTTAAAATAAATAGAATACTTTACAGAAATGGATAAAATGAAAGATATACTCACTTTTATTCATAAAGGACGAGTTTTCCGGAAGTGTTTAAATTACTTTTTGGGTATAAAATTTGGCCTTAAAAATAATAAAGACTTTAAAATAATGTATTAAGTAGACTTGAAACATCAGTCCTTGCCCATAACTTTATATGAATATTTTCACTTTATAATGACATGAACTCTTAAATTCCCAAGTTGGAATTCACAGATTTTCACTCTGGCATACTGAATATTCAATGCCTTCTCTCTTAGCTTTGCACAAGCCATCGACTTTGTCCTGGGCACACTTACTATATTTAGCATATACATATTCATTTCTGCCTACAAAATCCCACCTTTGAGGTGAAATCCCATAGAGAACCTTCCTTTGAAATCTTTATTGACACTTACTGCATATATTGGGTGTAACAGCAATTGTCATGTTTTGTATTTTTGTGGGAACATTTGAATATTTAATAATTCAATAGCAGGAAAATGCAGTATCTGGATGTTCTCTGATGGTTTCAACAATATAGCAATTTATTGGAGTCTCAAGAATATTAATCATCTTTTAACGGAGATTGAGGTGACAAAAATATTAGATCCATTTCCATGTTCAAATTTTTCCTCTCCTTCCCATGGTAATTTTCTACTTTCTCTACTTTCTCTAATCAATAGAAATTTCCCTTATACCAATTCCTTGTCTTTTCTACATTATTTTTTATAGTAAAATTCTATCATTTAAACAACTTTTGCGGGGCCCCTGGGCGGCTCAGTCGGTTAAGCATCCAACTTTGGCTCAGGTCATTTTCTTGAGGTCTGTGAGTTTGAGCCAGGCATTGGCCTCTGTGCTGACAGCTCAAAGCCTGGAACCTGCTTCATCTTCTGTGTCTCCCTCTCTCTCTCTGCACCTCCCAACCTTGAATTCTCTCTCTCTCTCTCTCTCTTTCTCTTTAAAAAAAAATACACGTTAAAAAATTAAAAACTAAATAAATAATGTAAAAATAAGTAGCTTTTGATACAGAACTTTTGAAACTGAGGAAATACCTGACTCATTCAAAAATAACATAATGCTAGGACTCTTATATGCTTGTTTTTTTTTTTTCATTTTGGAAATTGATTCTTAAATTTTAATTGCTTATTTATCCATACAACATTGCATTAATAATTTAGAACCAAAGGCTGTGAATTGTTTTGACCAAAAAGAAGATGATCTTACAGGGAATGAAAAATGAAAAAGACATTAATATATTTTCAAAAGTATTTTTAATGGATGATTTTATGACTTGTATATGCTGTTTTCCCAGCAGATGAGTTAACTGACATTTCTTTATTCACCAGTAACAACTGAGAACTTTCCATGTGGCACACCTTGATCAGACAATGGATTTAAAATGCCTCATGGGTAAACATGATAATTATGGGCGTGTTTTATATCTACTCATATAATTTTAAATCTTATAATATTGCTTTTCTTACCAAATATATCTTACCAAAATTATTTTCATAACCCCTGGACGTTACTGAATTTATTTTGTCCTGAAATTATTCTTCACAGATTGGCCATAGCAAACATTAATAATTGTATATGCTATATCATTTTGTTTCATTGAATCCTTCAACATTTTTCACTGCAATGATAATTAAGACTTAAATTCATGCAATGGTCTAAAAGGTCTGACATGCACCAGATCTGATTTATATCTATGTTTTAATCTGAGGGCCAATGCATAACAGTCCATCTTTTCCCCTCAGCTAAGGTTCAAAACAATTATGAGAGCAACAAAGTAAGTTCAAAGTGAATTAAAATCTGATCTTTACTATTGATAATGCCTAGGTTGCCATATATGACTTAGATCAGTTGGCCTAATAAACTTACCAATATTTTATTCCCTAATTTATTTCCTAATTTTAACTCTAATTTGATTTAATCACTTGGTAATATGCTCAGCTATGCAGTGGCAGGCCAAACTCATGGAAGGCCCACCTGTGAACTTTTCCCATGGAAAAGCATAGGAAATTGTGTACTTCTTTAAAGTAATCTTCAGAGGAAAATAAAAAGGAAGGAAATTGAGTCAGATGTGTTCTTTTATCCTTCTGCAAGAGCATCATTAGTTGATGATACTCTAACTGATATACCCTTTCATAAAAACATGCATCCTGGAGAAGTCCTATCAGTGTTATCCAGAAACAACCTTAATTACTCTCTACTTTCTATCATTGTTCCCCTGAACGTCTTTAAATTTCCACACACCAATAATGAAGCAGCAGAAAGAATATGGAGGAATCAATCCCATTTACAGTTGCACCCAAAATGAGAAAATACCTAGGAATAAACGTAACTAAAGAGGTAAAAGATCTGTGCACTGAAAACTACAGGAAGCTTTAAAAGAAATGAGGAAGACCCAAAGAAATGGAAACACATTCCATGTTCATAGATTGGAAGAACAAATATTGTTACAATGTCGATACTCCCCAAAGCAGTGTACACATTCAGTGCAATTCCTATCATAATAACACCAGCATTCTTCACATAGCTAGAACAAGCAATTCTAAATTTTTTCATGGAACCAGAAAAGACCCAGAATAGACAAAGCAATCCTGAAAAAGAAAATCAGAACTGGAGGCATCACAATTCCAGACTTCAAGTTGTATTACAAAGTTGTAATTATTAAAACAGTATGGTACTGGGACAAAAAGAGACTTTCAGATCAATGGACTAGAATTGAGAACCAAGAAATGGACCCAAAAATATATGACCAACTAATCTTCAACAAATCAGGAAAGAGTAGCCCATGAAAAAGAGTCTCTTCAGCAAATGGTGCTGGGGAACTGGACAGTGACATGCAGAAGGATGAACCTGGACCACTTTCTTAAATCATACACAAAAATAAATCCATAATTAAATTTTGAATTTACCTAAATGTGATACAGGAAACCATGAGAACCCTATAGGAGAAAACAGGTAGCAAACTCTTTGACTTAGGCCGCAACAATTTCTTACTTGACATATCTCTGGAGGCAAGGGAAATAAAAGCAACAATGATCTATTAGGACCTCATCAAGATAAAAAGCTTCTGCACAGCAAAGGAGACAATCAACAAAACTGAAAGGCAACCAGTAGAATCGGAGAATTTGCAAATAACATATTGAATAAAGGATTAGTATCCAAAATCTATAAAGAACTTACAGAGTCAACACTCAAAAAATAAATAATCCAGTGAAGAATTGGACAGAAGACATGAATCATTGAATCCTTGAACATTTTTCACTGCAATTATAATTAAGACTTAAATTTATGCAATGGTCTAAAAGGTCTGACACGCACCAGATCTGATTTATATCTGCGTTTTAATCTGAGGGCCAATGCATAACAGTCCATCTTTTCCCCTCAGCTAAGGTTTTTTCCAAAGACATCCAGATGGATAATCCTAAAACGTTTTTCCAAAGAAGACATCCAGATGGATAACAGATACATGAAAAGACGTTCAATGTCCCTCATCATCAGGGAAATACAAATCAAAACCACAATGTGATACCACATCACACCTATCAGGTGGCAAATATTAATAGCTCAGGAAAAACAGATATTGGTGAGGATGCGGAGAAAGGGGAATGCTTTCGCACTGTTGGTGGAATGCAAACTGGTACAGCCCTTCCGGAAAACAGTATGGAGGTTTCTCAAAAAATTAGGAGTGCCTGGGTGGCTCAGTATGTTAAGTGTCCAACTTTGGCTCAGGTCATGACCTTGCGGATCGTGAGTTTGAGCCTCATGTCAGGCTCTGTGCTGACAGCTGGGAGCCTGGAGCCTGCTTTGGATTCTGTATCTCCCTCTCTCTCTCTCAATGCTCCTCCCCCACTAACACTCTCTCTCTCTCATATATATATATATATATATATATATATATATATATATATAAAATATACATATATTATATATATATATATACATATATAATATATATTATATCATATGAAATAATAACAGAACTACTCTATGACCTAGGAATTGTACTACTAGGACTTTATTCAAAGAATACAAAAATGCTGATTCAAAGAGGCACATGCACCCCAATGTTTATAGCAGTGATATCAACAACAGCCAAAGTATGGAAAAGGCCCAAATGTCCATCGACTAGTGAATGGATAAAGAAGATGTGGTATATGTGTATACAATGGAATACTACTCAGCAATGAACTAAAAAAAAAAAAAAACTTGTAATTTACAACGACGTGGATGGAACTAGAAGGTATTATACTCAGTGAAAAAAGTCAGTCAGAGAAAGACAGATATCATATGAATTCACTCATATGTGAAATTTGAGAAACTCAACAGATGGACATAGGGGGAGGGAAGGAAAAATAAGATAAAAACACAGAGGGAGGCAAACCATAAAAGACTCTTAAATACAGACAGAGAATAAACTGAGGGTTGATTGGGGGGGCATGGGAGAGGGGAAAATGCTGTGATGGGCAGTAAGGAGGGCACTTTCAGGATGAGCACTGGGTGCTCATATGTAAGAGATGAATCACTGGGTTCTGCTATTGAAGCCAAAGCTACACTGTATGTTAACTAACTTGAATTTAAATAAAATAAATGAAATAAATAAAATCCTTGAACATGTCTCTTTTTTTTCCTGACTATGATTCAACAGGGAGTTCTCCCTTCCTTCATCTAGCTGTCTTCTATTCACTCTGTATATCTCAAACTCCCCTTGCCTACTCTTTTAACATACTATATGTTTTTATATTACTATTTTAATGTTTTCTTTATATTACTAAAAAAGTTTTAAATTATGTATTTTCATATGTATTTATTTACATACACTCTAAGTTTTATGGAGTCAACATTCTGTATATTTTACTACAGAACTTACTTGTTTGGCATAGAGTAGCTAGACCACATGTTCAATCAATATTTGATGAATAAGGAAAGAACTAAATTAATACTCCTGCATTCATTTGGTTGCAGTTTTTGAAATACCTGTAATGTTTCCAGATTGATATTGACCATACACTCTGGAAGTATTAACTGGTTTCTTATAAGTAAATATATATTCTTGATAAGATAATAATATAAATGAGGCTAGCATCTCTCTAGGCTGTTCAGTGTGGGGACGGTATAGTTGGAGTGCATGATAATTGAAAACTAGCTACTTCAAAGCTCAATAACTCCATGAAAGCCTTTGTTTCTTCACATTTACAAAACTCAAGAGTCTGCTCACAGATTTATGTCTCCGTTTATTATAATCTTCAATATATCCTTTAACTCACTCTCAGATTATTTATAATGATGTTATAATAACAACATTGAGAGCACCAAAAGATGATAACAATGCTAAAAACATGTATATGACACTTTAAGTGTATTTTAAATCCTGAATTTTATTTCTTCCTCACCAAAATCACTGGAGGTAAGCAATATTATCTTGCATCATATAGAGTTAAGAAAAATAAGATTCAAGAAAATTAAGTAAATGAAGATAACACAACTAATAAGTCATGGCTCTGGGTTTCCGATTCATACCTATTATTTTCTAGTTAATTGATATTTCCACAATGGAAATGTACAGATTGAATATCCACTCATAAATGTGCCTCTAGTCCTAAACTTAATAAATTATGAAGAATCTTTTTGAAGCAGTCAAGGACCACTCAACCTCACCCTGCCATAGCACTCATAATATGGCCTCAGTCTACTTTATCTACATCATCAGTGCTCACCTTTAAACTTTATCAAGGCTAGATTTATCTCTCTTTCCTTAAACTATGTCTATAGTCATAACTGTTTTCTCTTTCATAAAATCTGTTTTGCAAGGGAGGATGATTCAATAGTCTCTGTATCCCACTGCATATCTCTCCCCTCTCTTTTTCATGTACATGTGTACACGTATGCACTTGCAAATTTCTTCTTGTAAATAAAGAGCAACTTCTGTATTTACTTGAAGCTTCCTCTTACCAATTTCTCAGACTATTACTTGTGTGTGTGTGTGTATATATATATATATATATATAGATATAGAGAGAGAGAATATATATAGAATATATATATATTCTATTCATAACATGTAATACTATAAAAATCCAGGTAGTGCTATCGTGGATGTTATAAATTTGTTGAAGAGAAAGATTGGTATGTACAGAGAATGAAATAATGCAAGAAAGAACCAAAGAGTGGTAGAAATAATAAGAGATAGAGATACAGTTTAGGAATGATAATAATGATGATGATGGTGACAGCTAGGATTTATTGAGCATTTAATAAACAGGATTTGCACTATCCTACCTACTTTGCATAAGAATCTCATAATAGCTTTCTGGAAATTCTCTGAGGGTCAGTATTTCAGGTGAGATGAAAGAAGTTATGCAACTTGTTCAAGTCACATAACTAGGGATAAATGAAGTCAAGATTTCAATACAGGTCCATATGACTACTGAGGGTGACTGGATGAGTTGGAACACAGAAAATTTTAAATTACATCATGTCTGCTTGAAGCTACGCTGGAGAAGGTAGAGTGTAGGTAGATAATCCTGAAAGTCATTTAAAATTTATATCGATGTAGAAAAAGAAGACATAAATCTAATACAGGCAAGTAAATGTATTTCCCTGTTTCTTAGCAGTGATCAGTCTTCCGTTAGTCAATATTTTCAGAAATTGGTGAAGGATGTGAGATGAATATTTTACTATAAATCTTTGCTTTAATATGCACTGTTGGTAATCCTGACTTGGAATGAGAACAGATGGATTTAAAAGATATTAGGCTCTTCAAGTTAATCCTGAACATACCATCTAGAAAAACCTTTGGAGAATTGAAGGAATCTGGAAGCATTCCTTTCTCTATCATGTATTCAATAAAATCAAAACAACGAATAAATGTTTCCAGTCTTATGAAATGCAGAGAGCCTAATGTCTAGTACTGAAAGATTCATATACTTTGTGTATAATCCCACCCAATGCAGATAGAAATGTTTGTGGCAAACACTAAAATAACTCAGGTTACTGAACAAAATTGTGACTTGTTCACAAAACACTATTGCAATAAGTGTCAAAACATAGGTAATAAAATAGCTTGTAAAAGATTAGAAGTGATGAACTTGGGAATCCTAAAGTCTGACCTTCAATGTGTCAGTCATTTGTTTCCATTAGTATTAAAATGGAGGGGGGTTGCCCAGATGGACCGATTAGGAAGAAATCTGCAACAATCAGCATCTGCCTCAGGCCTGTTTAGTAGCAGGGAATATATTGCTTCTGTATTGGGAGCCATCTTGGGCTCACAGGTTGAGAAGTTTCCCTGTGTGGATAAGGCAGATGTTGCAAAGTCTCCTGCTGAATACGATGGCATCCCAATATTATCTCCTTCTATTAATAACCTCTCAGGCCTGGACTTCTTGAACTGCTCCTTGTTGGCCTCAAGGGATAAAATACCCTTTGGTTTTATGGCATTAGAAAAAAGGAACCTGGAGTGTGATGCCTTGATGGATAACATCTGAATGAGAGTAACCTGACCAGATATAACCTCAAAGTTGCCTCTTGGAGACAGGTTACTCAAAGTGATCATACAGAATAGTAGTTATGAGTTGAAAAGTAGTGTGACTTATGTAGACGTCAGGCCCTATTGTGTAAAGTCATTCACTCATAAAGAATAGAAATTCAGGCAAGCATTAGAAAATTATGTCTCTACCAAGTGAGTTGTACATTCCCCCTTATGATTAAAAATGCTGGACAGAATGACTCCTAATCTGCCTATAAATGATTAACATAGGTCTTAAGGCAACAATGAATGTGCCATCCGCTTGCTCAAGATCACAATGACAACCTTGCTTTTTTCTTACACACCCTGCTTTCTCCACTTGCCAAAAACTTACCTAACCCTACTTCAAAAACAGTTATGATCATTAACTTAGAAACAGAATCATAAAAATAGCTATTCATCAATCTATGCTTACTGATGTAATGTCACAAAAGTACTCCTTGATGTAATGTCATCTACTGCCTTTAAATAAAGACACTGCGATCAGCAGGACAGAGTTGCCTGCCTGGTTCCAGTAACTTCACAGCTCTCTCAACTCACTCATCGCGCCAGCACTGGTCATCCTCCGGGGACACCTGAGAGAGCCGCAGCTGGCCCGCAGCGCTTCTGTTTGTATTTCAGAATATCAACCTATTTTCAAGGTGGTTTTGGAGAACTTACTAAAGGAAGGAAGGAAGGAGGGAGGAAGGGAAAAAGAAAATTTGGCAAAACCAAATGCTACATTGCTGTACTTTGGTTTCGTTTTTGTCTGTTTTGTTTTTGTTTTGGTTTGTCTTTTGTAAAGAAAAAGAGAAGTTATGTTCTCTAAAATAAGTCACAACATGCATTCCTGCTTGCGTTCCTGCACACACACACACACACACACACACATACACACACACACACACACACACCTTCATACCTTGAGTTCCTAGGGGGTGGTAGCTGGCTTAGTAATCTTTGTAGTGTAGCATAACGATGCTCCACAATGGTATATATGTTTTAAGTACTGACTAAACATGAAATGAAATTATTTTCCCAGTAAAGGATGAATATCCGCACAGAGAAGGTGGTGATATTGACAGGTCTAGATGTTCCCAGATTCTTTATCTTTTGAGAGAAAATGTGGGGACATGCTCCTCATTTAGTCCTGCCAACTAACTGTGCTTTGTCATACTACTATTGAAGCTTTAAAATGACCACTGGCTAGTGATTTTTGAAGGTAGGACACTTTCCTTATCTTTATATTGTATAATCTCATCTTATCTATATACTTAAATAATTGTGCCCTTTGTTTTCAGTGAACAATAAGGGATTTATTTATTTCAGGATAATGCCATGCAGCTTACTTGAGTTTCCACTCAGGATGAGGAGATAAAATGCCCTCATTAGCAGCCCTGGGTAACTCTGACCTGAGTTCAACAATCAGTTAAGATCCAGATAAGAGAAACTATTCTACAAAACCAGCAGACTAGCTTACTCAGGGCCCTCAGATTCAGTTATCAAATTTCCAAACACTAGCATTCCACCCTGGCAAATAAATAGCCAACATATTTTTGAAGCATTTTGTCTACATAATAAATCTAGATTAGATCATTATCTGGTTTTACTTCCATATTGTCTGGAACTCATTTGAAATAACAGTAATAGAAACGATACAAAGATTAGGGACAGGAATATTGAAGGAAGTAGGTATCAATAGCAGAATTGGAGTAAATTTTTTTGTCAGTTAGCTCTGAAAAAAATAAAGCTGAGCCAATGACACAGGGGCAGAGGATCTGCACTCCTACTGTGAAGGAAGAGGGCTGAGATTGTGTGAAAGAGGCTGAATTGATTTACTTAATTGCTTCCATAAACTTCATCACACCTTGCTATGGATCGGGCACCTGTTAAACAATGTGCATACAAAGATGAAAAAGAATGTCAAAATCTCTATCTGTATGAGTAATTATTAGGAAAAACTAAACATTAAAGAATTCCACAAATAACGAAGTAAATGGCAAGGATTTCTGGCTAAGGTGTCTAGATGTAAAGTCTTCATGGATAGATCTAACCAATAGCGTTATATTGAGAACAGGATAGGGGTGGCTGCTTAGCTTCCACATGAGGGTAACTTCCAGTACTGTTCTGAACCCAGGAACACAATTACAATACTATACATTATTATTTTGTAAATCTTCATTACCTTGCTTGTCCTCAATTATAGAAGAAAAAAGGAATTTTTCTAAAAAAGCCTGTAAGTTATTTAAAAACAGGAGCCGTATGGGATATGTGTCATATTATCCATTTTGCTGGCTACTTTCTAGTGTTATGCCCAGAATTCGGGAACCCCAAAAACCACCAGGGAGCCGAGTCTGACACAAGAACAAAGAGCCTTTATTCGAGCTAGTTCGAGCTCAATCTCATACCTGCACCATCGCAATGGTGGGTTGAGAGAGAGAGCGTGTTCCAAAAACACAATAGTTTTATTTTATTTTTTTTTATGTTTATTTATTTTTGAGAGACATAGAGGCACACTGTGAACAGGGGAAGGGCAGAGAGAGAGGGAGACACAGAATAGGAAACAGGCTCCAGGCTCTGAGCCGTTAGCACAGAGCCCGACGCAGGGCTCGAACTCACAGACCGCAAGATCATGACCCGAGCTGAAGTCGGCCGCCCAACCGACTGAGCCACCCAGGCGCCCCCCAAAAACACAATAGTTTTGAAGGGGTCTAGGGACAGTGGGAGAGGTGATGGTCGTGGCCCCAGCCGATTGGCTGAGGAAGGGTCAGGGTCCTGTTCCATAGGTCAAGCTTCTGTGCAGGCGCTGGGGACTCAAAGTGGAGGACACGGAACACAATGGAGTCAGTCCCAGTTTGCCCTTAAGCAAAATGGAATCAGTCCAGATTTGCCCTTACACTAGACGGTATGGAAATTTTAGCATTGAGGAATCCCTCCACAGCCTTTTGTTGACGGGAATAATATCACAATTATGTTTTGAATAGTTGTATGCACTTTACAACTCCAAATTATTGAAAGTGTTTATTGTTGTGGTCTGGAGTGTTGGGGTCTGGAGCCGACAGCCAAGAAAGAATTCTTGAAATGTCTTCAGTCCAAAACAGTGGTTTTATTAAAACACAGGAACAGGACCTGTGGGCACAAAGAGCTGCACTGGGGTTGAGAAAGGTGACTGATTATATACCTTCAAGTTGGGAGGGGGGTCAGTGATAGAATGAGTCTCTAAGGAATTTTGGAAGCAAAGTTTCCATGACCTTGAGGGTGTTAGCTACAGTTAGGAAAAGGTTATTTATTACTGTCGAGTAAAATCTCAGTCATGAGACCCTTCAAATGAATATCAGTGGGCCATATGGTTGGAGTATGATTGCCAGCATACATCTTGGGGGTAGAGATACAGGAAGTTCCCAAAGGAGGTTTTATATGTTGAGTAGACTTGCAGGATCCTGGGGGAGTTGAGATAATGTTAAGCTAGGATTCCTTTTGCCCTAATTAGCAAGTGTCATCATGGAGGCAGCAGAGCTCCTAGAGGAAGGTCATTCTCCCTGTCTCAAGAACTTGTCAGTGGGCTATAAGTTGTAAGGAAATATTATCTTTCATTTGCCTTTGTTTCCCACATCATTTATCTCTGAGGAAATTAGATGAGGATTAGATCAGGTGGTGATTCTAAAACAAAAATTTTTTTCTGATTTAAAATGATAGTCAATGATAACATTAAAAACCTGCATTTCCTTTTATCTCCAGGCTCCAAGCAGTGATTTCCATGTATAAAGGGAATTGTGTTACTGGGGAAGCTGAGCCTCACCATTAGAGAGCTACATTTCAATACCTATTATAAGGGAACAGAATTGGGGGGGGTGGTATTTGCATCATTTTAATGATACTTACATCCTTCTAGAGAAGCCTGTGACTGCTGGAGCAAAGGGTTGAGGCTGAACTGCATTGTATTCATTGTCAGGGAAATTCTGGGGAGATGACAAGTATTGTATTTACCACAAAGGACTTTTTGCAATAAAATGCTGTTTAGCAGGCAGTTTCTACTACAGAAATTATGTTTAAAAAATATCTTCTTGTGTTATGTTTGAGAAAGAAAATAATAACCTGAAATAGTAAAAATAGCAATAAAGGGTACCAAAAAGATAATGAATTGCATACCTTCTACTTAGGACTCTGTGAGTTTCAATTTCGACATGGGTGAAATGGAGACCATGTCTGTTCTAAGAGTTTCATCTCTCTCTCTCTCTGTCTCTCTCTCTGCTGCCTTAACATCATCTCCCCATAACTCAGTTATGATAATAATAGCTGATCTTTACTGAGTGCTCACTATATGCCAAGAAGTCTTTTATGTTTTATGTGTGTTAACCCTTTTAATTTTTTAAGTTATTTTTAAAAAGTTTATTTATTTATTTTGAGAGAGAGCATGTGCATGCACAAGCAAGCACATGCGAGCAGGATAGGGGCAGAGGGAGAGAGAGAATACTAACCAGCCTCCACACTCAGTGCAGAGCCTGATGGGACTCCATCGCATGACGGTGAGATCATGACCTCAGCCACAATCAAGAGTCAGATGCTTAACTGACTGAGCCACCCAGGTTCCCCAATTCTTTTAATTTTTATAACAATCCTATGAGATTCATTCTGTAATAATCCACATTTTACAGATTAGAAAAACAAGGCATAGAGAGGTAGGTGACTTGTCCAAACTTATACATCTAATCGGTAACGAGCAGAAGCTGTCCGTTGAACCCAGACTATGTGGTTCCAGATTTGTGTACTCTCAAATCCCACATTATCCAGATTCAGATCTTTAAACTTTGTGCTTGGATCTACATCTGCCAAAATACTGTTTTTCTTGCATTCTTTCCTAAAGTGATTTCTAGTCGCATTTCAAATGTCTCTACAGATAGAATTGTTGTTGAAAACGAACCTCGTATTTTGGAGCCAAAATATAATGTGAAGATAAGAATTTGGGATAAAGAGGAATAATGACTTTATTGCTTTGTGGGCAAAGGAGGCTACAGCAGGCTATCGCCTTCAAAAACTACAAGCTCCCTGCAGAGGAAGAGGTTTGGAGGGTTTTATTGGGAAATACAGGACCTAGCGAGTTCCAACAGGAATTGTGTGTGTCTGCCAACATCCATAGTCATTTCCAGGGTGGTACCAGGTTCCTGAAACACAAGGCTCAGAAAGGAGAAAGGGAGGTTTGTGAAAGAGATGAAAAATGTTACCTTATTATTTTTTTTTTTTAATTTTTTTTAATGTTTATTTATTTTTGAGAGACATAGAGGCACAGCGTGAACAGGGGAAGGGCAGAGAGAGAGGGAGACACAGAATCGGAAGCAGGCTCCAGGCTCTGAGCCATCAGCACAGAGCCTGACGCGGGGCTCGAACTCACAGACCGTGAGATCATGACCTGAGCCGAAGTCGGTCGCTCAACCAACTGAGCCACTCAGGCGCCCCGAAAAATGTTACTTTAAAATCGAGCTTTGCTGAGGCATTAGTGCAGCCATTTTGAGTTTTGTTCGACTTTATGCTTTTAAGCAGTTTCATAATCTCTTCTAGAAATATTTCATTCAATTTTCCCACTCCAGGCTTCTCTGTGCTACCATGGGAATCAGTGTTAACAGCTTGAATCACACTATAAATCAACTTCTTTTTCCTACTTTTCTGTTTACTCCAACTATTCCGAAAACTCCCTTTGGGGCAAAGACATTATAATTTCTCAATATTTTTTTTCCTGTATGTAAATGGTAATATGCAGAGATAACATGAGACAAGTTGTTGAAACTGTCTTATGAATCATAAAGTACCCATACATAATGTCGCATATAATGATTATTCATTAACGAGGCACTCAGAAAAGTGTTTTCTATATTGAAAAGAAAATAGGAAAATCATAAAAGGAAAGTAGTACAATACAAGCACAACTAATTTATGCCTCTGATAAAATGGGAAGCATTAACTTTACTGAATAGCAGATATTAAAGGAAGAGATTTCCTTCAGTGAATATCATGATGTAGTATGCCAGATGCTGATAAATTATGACAACGCATCCCACATCCATTATATACTCCGTTGAATAGCTAAATAAGAAGATGAGAAAGGGCTAGCTACATTGGTGCTTCATATATGAAGTGAAGTTAGAAATCTCTGCATTCTTGGGAGATCACACAGTGAGAATGAAAGCAGAGATGCCAAAAAGGATTGACGAGACTCTCCTTCCAAATACAAGTGGACTATCACTAACTTCTTTGCCTAAAGTGGAAACAAGAGTAGAGAGTCTGAAAGTCAGCTTTGAAGAGAGGGTATAATAGTTTCCAGAGGCAGAGACATTATCTTCTCACTACAGATTCGCCCCCTTGAGAAGACTATAGTACAGTTCTCAGTCTTCCCAATGTGGATATTAACATCTACCTCTTGAGATGCCAAGTTGATTGTGTATGTTAAGCTGCACATCAATGTGTTTAAAATAGGCTTTTCATAAATTTCAACTTATCGAACTCCAAACTCTTGTTTTCCTCATATGTGTAGTGACTTATACTACTAATTAGTAGGCTGTCCTGGACTCTAGGTCTGGAGTTCTCTCTTGTCCAGCAAGAGAGCAGACACCGGATTAAAATGCGAGAGATGCTAATGTCTGGGAGGAGACAAGAGCCCCGCCGAATAGGAGTCTTTGCTTTGTTTTTATTAAGATTAGAAGATTTACAAGCGTGATGGACATGCACAAAGAGACAATGAAACTGTGGATATTAACTCATGGGTGTGAGGGAAAGGGGGTTTTTGAAGATATGTTGTGTTATGGGTTTGGGTCAATATATAAAAAAAAAAAATCCTGATGTCTGGAGGATGGTTGTTTACAGCAGACATGAGGCACCACCTCTGTTTACATAAGCTTGCCTAGGAGACAAGAAAGACAGAGCATGCTACCTCATGGTCAACAAGGCACCTTTCTTTTGCTACTTAGCTCTGCTCTAGGCAACTTTGCCTTGCTGCTTTCTATAGCCCTGTTTGCCCATTTACCTGTTTTGGTCCTTCCTGTGAAAGCAGCTTTCTGGTATTGTACTGAGTTGAGGGGTGCTTCTGCCCTGAATACCTAAGCTTGGATGTTTTCATCCTGAGATTTCCTATTCCTATACCTTTGTCCTATCCTAGGGGCTTTGCCCTGTTTACCCAATCTTGTTTACCTAATTTTGGATGCCTTCATCCTGTGACTTTCTATTTCTTTATTCCTTGTTAACCCATCAGTGCAAGCTCAGGGAATTCCTAACCTTATTCCCCACATTAGACCAGGGTATGGTATAATTTTAACAATTTGGCTTTAAATAATTACAAACGTAGGCCTATTTTAAATTAGAGTTTTCTTTAAAACCATCCTTAACTAATCCTGTTTATACAGATACACTAAATTCAATCAATTATGATAGTTACCTATGTTAAAGTTATAATTACTTTCAGTAAATGTATTAAACCTACAGTGATTTAACCTTAATTCCTTAGTAATCATGGTATTATAACAATTAGTAATCAGTAATTCCTTAGTAATCAGTGTATTATTGCTCAAGAACAATAGAAATGAACTGTTTATTGTTAGATACAGCATACTGATTGCTATGAAATTCTAGGACTGCAAATCAGATGAAACATTGTAAAGAAATAAAACAGACTGAGGAGAGCAGAGATTATTTCACAGTAACTTTCATTTCAATTTTAATAGTGTATTTGAATTTTTATATATCATAAACATTAGACTTAAAGGTAATTCAGCATGTATATCGATAGCAGTCCTCCTTATTCATAAAAAAGTGTGGATTAGATTACATGCCTGAAGTGATACATATTATGGCTTACTCAAGGTTTAGGGACTAGGTATGGAGAGATAGGAGACTGAGAATTATAAATCATGGTTTTTAATATTCAGTCACTTTCACATGTCTCACCACATATAACCAAGGTATGTTTTAATTTTTCCCATTTTTTTAGATGAGGAGATAGGTTCATAGAATAACTAATGCCTAGGTCAAGCCACACAAAGATAAAGAAAGTCTTATGAACCTTTACATGCCGGGGTCGTTCCTTGTTCCGGCGAATCTAGGGGTCCACGAAGGACGAACGGTTAGGCGAAATGAGGTGAGAGAGCCACGAGAAAGATGGAGTCTGATGACCAAGCAGGCAGCCCTGGGAATTCTGGCGTCTCTGCCATTCTGGTGTCTATTCTGGCATCTCTGACCTGCTAGCCTCAGTGTCTTTATTTTTAAAGGTAGCGAGTTACATTACAACAATGAGTGGCATTCCATAGTTTGATCTCTTTAACAATAATCGTTTTTACCAGCAAGGTGGCAACTTCCTTAATCTTGTATGTTGGTTTCAGGATAATTAACATATAAATGTAGGGTGGGGGGAGAGAACAGGGTGTTTCCTTTAAGGCCTTAAATGTTAATTATCTGTAAACAGGAGAAATCAGGGCGTTGTTTTGAGGACTATACTTCCAACTACAATGGAGGAGGTGCGACCCATCCCCAGGATGCAACTTTAAGGTTACTTCTCAACCTGTGAGCCCAAAACGGCTCCCAACATTTACAGAAACAGTATTTATAGTGATAACACTTAGTGTCTATGAAGGGCCAGACACTGTTGTACAGATTCAAGATACAAAAGTTAGTGAACCAAGAAACTTCTTGATTTCACGTTTGTTTGTTTTGTTTTGTTTTGTTTTGTTTTCTGGGGGAAGATGAACAATAAAGTAGTCAGCAGATAAATGAGTAACATGACTTCTAGAATGATGAGTGTTGTGGCAGAAATAAAGCTGGAAGAGATAGAACATGATGAGGAAAGTGTTCATATTTTAAATAGGTTAGTTGTAAAAAGTTTCTCTGAAATGTGAAATTGGAGTGTTATCCAAACAAACTACTTTGGAAATAGTAAGTTATGAGAAGCTGTAAGTGCAGGTGTTCTTAAGTTAAGATCTTGGGTAGAAATGAACTTGGCATTTTCCAAGAATTTCAAGACCAGTGTAGTGGAGCCAGACTGAGCAAGGGGAGAAATGATAAGAACTGAGGTCAGTGAAAGAGGCAGCGGCCAAATTATACATGGCCTTGCAGGGACTTTGAATAATTTTAGCCAGGAAATGAAATGATTTTTTTAAGGATGAAAGAATTATTGGATATCACATTTCCTTGATATTTCTTGGTTTCAGTAGTTCTTACATTGATCATTATATAATTTCTGGTCCCTAAAAGAGATGACACATCTCAAAACAAGTGTTCAATAAATGGAAGATTTACAGAGTTTTGAATAGGGTTAAGAAAAAAAAAAGGTGGAGCATAGTAAACCTTTTTCTGTCCTTACTGTGAATCCTTTGTGACTTTGTCTTTATTTGCACAATACATATTTCCATTAGCTAATACTATTGGCATGGAAGTATGAAGAAGCTCTCCCATGTATTCAGTGGGTTTTGGATACAATCTTTGCTCCCCCAAACCACTTTCTCTTTTATAAACAGTATCAAGCACCAAGAGGCCAAAAGAGTAACAGAAAAGTGACTCTCTTCTCTGTCTCTTGGTTTAATGACATGAGAAGTCCTGCATGAAGATGAGAATGTTCCATGGTTGTATTCCTGCATTGAGGCATTCTTCCATTTGTAGTCAAGGCTTCTAAACTTACTGAACCAAAGAATAAAGGAATAGAAAGCAGTAATTTCTCAGTGGAGTTATTAGGTAAAATAGTGCGAGAGCCACTTGTATCTACCTTTTAATTCCTGGAAACATAATAGCGTGATTATAAGAAGGAATTCACCTTCTGTTGTTCACTTGTCTAGAGGATATACCACATCCTTCAAATCAGAATCACATGTTTGCAGGCTGTTTCCCCCTACCTATTATTCTTAAGCTTTTAGCAGGCCATTCCATGAACCTATCAAAACACCTTTTTCCAGGTTGATTGAGATAGCAGAGCTAATACAATTGAATAATTGTATTATTCATTGTAATGCTTAAACCAGTACTTTTAATCTTAAGTGAGTGCATCCGTGTGGACAAATAAAAAAACAATCCATACATTTGTTCATGATTCTTCTGCTTTACGTTGGCAGGATCTCATAATTCTTCTTTTCTGTAAGCTAACTTGTCTTGGACCAGCCCTTGTTTTCTGGGCCAGCTCTGCTGCCATCTAGCTCTCATTGCAGGCTTA
The DNA here is from genome assembly GCA_030068075.1 of Paguma larvata. Classification (NCBI taxonomy): domain Eukaryota; kingdom Metazoa; phylum Chordata; class Mammalia; order Carnivora; family Viverridae; genus Paguma; species Paguma larvata. The sequence continues at coordinate 77,764,967 of CM057831.1, read as the reverse complement.
GAGGTCATGAGGAAAGGTAGGCAGTATGTTCTTTTTAGCAAAGAAATTTAGTGGGATTTAGAAGTTCAAAGCCCTTTTCCTTGACTGTGTCAGATCAAACATTTCCATCCTGTATCTCAGAGTCCCAGTCTTTTCCCTACACTCTAAGAAAATTGGACAGATTGAACACTTAATTGGTTTGGCAACTTTCTACCCCTTCTATTCAGACCCAGAGAATGTTCCACAATCATTGAAATTGGTAAACAGTCTTCCTTCTCCTGTGCTGAATCAGGCATTAAAAGCATTTACTCTGTCCATTCCTCTGTGTAGCTTCTAGTTTCGTTAGAAGCATCACCTTAAGTCAGCTTTTCTTTATTCTTTATTGCCTTACTAAATTGTCTAAGATGCTCTAACACCCACATCTTGTCCTCCATTTCTACACTTTCTCCCATACTACTATTACCGTAAATTCCTAATCACAATGTTATCACAAGGCATATATTACCAGAATCCCACTTTCCCTAATCAGGATATTCATGTATTTGTCAAATGTTTATGAAAAATCGAATTTCATATTCCCATTTTGATAATCTGACAACAATGTATAAAATTCCTAGCAGGAAAATGAGTGTAGGCTCAAAAGGGTCATTAAATTCAGGTCAATATAAGGATTATTATGAGAATGTGGACAGAGTTAAAGAAAACCAGTAAGGGTTGATGAAGCCCCCAGGGGCCAGCAGCAGAGTTAAACAGCCACTACATTTGGTTTTAAAGGGACAGGAGGTGAGAGATGTTAGCAGAGCCTGTGAGTAATCTGACTATCGATAAGAACCAACAATCAACAGCTAAAGGTTTTATTTATTTGTTAGTTTGTTTTTTAAATTTTTTTATCATTTATCCATTTTTTAATTTTTTATTTTATTTTTTGATTTATAATAGTTTATTTTCAAATTGGTTTACATAGAACACCCAGTGTTCATCCCAACACGTGCCCTCTTTAATGCCCGTCACCCCCACTCCCCATTTATCCATTTTTGAGAGACAGAGCATGAGCAGGGGAGGAGCAGAGAGAGAGAGGGAGACACAGAATCCGAAGCGAGCTCCAGGCTTTGAGCTGTCAGCACAGAGCCTGATGCAAGACTTGAACTCAGGAACCCTGAGATCATGACCTGAGCCTAAATGAGATGCTTAACAAACTGAGCCACCTAGGTGTCCCATCAACAGCTATGGTTTATAATAGAAGAAATCATTCACTGCCAGCCTAGAGTCCAGAAAGGAGAGAACTTCTCTTTTTGTTCCATTCTCCAGTCTCTTGCTAGTATTTATCATTGGTCAAAAACAGATAGAAATTAGAGAACAAAAATAAATAAATAAGTAAATAAAAATAGCACTTTTAGGACACTTGGATGTAGAGGAAGGTAGAGAGTATCAAAAATGGATCTAGAAATTATAAAATATGCATAGCATAGTCATATTCCCCTGATGTTCATAATATCTGACAATGTCACAAAAAGAATAAATTGCCTTTGAATTTGAAGGTTCAGCTACTGAGAACCAGGCTAAATAATTCTCACTTAATCTCAAACTAGGAAATTTTAGGTATCTCAGCCTAGGAACTATGTAGCTAAGCTACAGATTCACATACACCCTGTGAGAGCTGTTCTGCAGTAAGATAAGTAAGCTTTAGAGTCATTTTTCAGGGACAGTGGTTTGTTATTGATTTCTTAAAAAACAATCAGGCAAGATGGGCATTAAAATTACACCAATTTACTGAAATTGCTGTGGCTTCAGTTACTCCTATGCAATTTGAAATCAACTGTCAGAGACAGAGCTCCATAGAATCCCTTAGCTTAGTCTGCCAGTCTCTTTTCATGCTGTCTGTAATTGAATAGAAGAAAAATAAAGAGAACAGGATTTGGGTATAATTCGCTTCAGGAAATACATTTTTACCTGTTATATCATTATTACCTGGTTGGAAAATTAAATATGATTCTCACATGCATTCCTAAGAAAGAGTCTATAATTTAATAAGATGATAAAAATAATTCAACATAATTTATTCAGTATATATTATATGTCTAGTACTGTTGAAGGTTGTTTTAAAAAGCTATGAAAATTTTACATACTTTCTTTAACGTTTATTTATTTTTGAGAGACAGAGAGACAGAGCATGAGCAGGGGAAGGGCAGAGAGAGAGGCAGACACAGAATCCTAAGCAGGCTTCAGGCTCTGAGCCAGCAGCACAGAGTCCAATGCGGGGCTCGAATTCACAGACCGTAAGATCATGACCTGAGCCGAAGTCGGCCGCCTAACCGACTGAGCCACCCAGGTGCCCCTACATACTTTCTTTAAAAGGTTAATTAACTGACCCCTCACACATAAGATACAAATACAGTAACTCATACTGTTGTGTGGGAACACTGGACATCAAAATTGAATTTTTTTTTTTTCCATGTGTATTGTTTTTGTTTTGTTTTGTTTTGTTTAATTTCAGTATAGTTAATATACAGTGTTATATTAGTTTCGGGTATACAATAAACTGATTCAACAATTCCATACATTACTCAGTGCCCATCATGATAAATGTACTCTTTAATCCCCATCACCGATTTTACTCATGCCTTTACCCACCCTCCCTCTGATAACCATCAGTTTGTGCTCTGTAGTTAAAAGTCTGTTTCTTGTTTTGTCTTTCTCTCTCTTTTTTCCTTTGTTTTATTTCTTAAATTCCACATACGGATAAAATCATATGGTATTTGTCTTTCTCTAACTTTGCCTATCATTATACTATGTAGCTCCATCCATGTTGTTGCAAATGGCAAGATTTCATTCTTCTTTATGACTGAATAATACTCCATTGTGTATATATATCACCTCTTCTTTATCCATTCATCTATCAATGGACACTTGGACTGCTTCCATACTCTGGCTACTGTAAATAATACTGCTATAAACATAGGGGTAAATATGTCCCTTTGAAATAGTGTGTGTGTGTGTTTTTAATTTTTTGATAAATACCCAGTAGTGTGATTTCTAGACCATAGGGTAGGTCTAGTTTTAGAATTTTGAGGAACTTCCATACCATTTTCACAGCAGTTACACCAAATTGCATTCCTACCAACAGTGCAAGAGGGTTCATTAATCTCCACATCCTTGCCCACATTTGTACTTGTGTTTTTTATTTTAGCACCATTCTGACAGGTGTGAGGTAATATCTCATTGTGGTTTTTATTTGCATTTTCCTGATGATGAGTGATGCTGAGCATCTTTTCATGTGTTTGGCATGTTTGTCTTCCTTGGAGAAATGTCTATTCATGTTATCTACCCATCTTTTATTTGGATTAATATTTTTTAGATGTTGAGTTATATAAGTTCTTTATATATTTTAGATACTAAACACTTATCAGAAATGTCATTTGCAATATCTTCTCACATTCCACAGGTTGTCTTTTTGTTTTGTTGATTGTTTTCTTTGCAGAAGTTTTTGTTTTGATGTAGTCCTGATAGTTTATTTTTTGCTTTTATTTCCCTTGCCTCGGGAGATGTATCTAGAGAAATGGTACTGCAGCCAGTACTAGAAAAATTGCTATCTGTGCTCTCTTCTAGGATTTTTATGGTTTCAGGTCTCACATTTAGGTATTTAATCCATTTTGAGTTTATTTTTGTGTATGGTATAAGAAAGTGGCCAAGTTTTCCTTTTCTGTCTGTAAGTGTCCAGTTTCTGTATTGAATATTATTTCCTGCTTTCTCAGGGATTAATTGACCATATAATCATAGGTTTGTTCTCAGCTACCTAAACTGTTCCATAGATCTATGTGTCTAGTTTTGTGCCAGTACCATACTGTTTTGATTACTACAGCTTTGTAGTGTAATTTGGAATTTGGAGTTGTGATTAACTCTGTTAACTCTCGGTTTTCGTTTTGTTTTGTTTTGGTTGTTGTTTGTTTGTTTTGTTGTTGTTTTTTCCTTTGTCAAGATTATTTTGGCTATTTGGGGTCTTTTGTGGTCCCATACAAATTTTAGGATTATTTGCTGTAGTTCTGTGAAAATGTTGTTGGTATTTTGATAGAGATTGCACTAAATATGTAGATTACTTTGGGTAGTGTGGATAGGTTAACAATATTTGTTCTTCCAGTCTATGAGCATTTGTTTGTGTCATCTTTAATTTTTTTAATCAATGTTTTATGATTTTCAGAATACAGACCTTTCACCTCTTTGGTTAAGTTAGGTTATTTATTGAGATTTTTTTTGTTTGTTTGTTTTGTTTTGTTTTTTATTTTGTTTTGTATTTTGTATTGTTTTTTTTGCTTCTTGAGATAAGCTTTTATTGCTAAAACTTTCGTCTTAGAACCACTTCTGCATTCTAGAGGTTTTGGACTGTTGTGTTTTCATTTTCATTTGTTTCCACGTGCTTTTTTTATTTCTTCTTTTATTTCCTGGTTGAGGTATTTGTTGTTTAGCATGTTATTTAACCTCCATGTATGTGTAGTCTTTCCAGATTTTTTCTTATGGTTGACTTCTAGTTTCACAGCATTGTGGTCAGAAAATATGCATGGCATGATTTTAATCTTCTTGAATTTGTGAAGTTAGCTTCATGGGCTAATTTGTGATCTATTCTGGAACATGTTCAATGTAAGTTTGAAAGGAATGTGTATTTTTCTGTTTTAGGGTAGGATGTTCTGAATATCTGTTAAATCCATCTGGTCCAATGTGTTATTCAAAGCCATTGTTTTCTTACTGATTTTCTATTTAGATGATGTAAGTTCATTGATGTAAGTGGGGTGTTAAAGTTCTCTAATATTATTATATTATTATCAATTAATTCATTTATGTTTGTTATTAGCTGTTTGGTTCTATGTTGGGGGCATAAATATTTATAATTGTCACATCTCCTTGTTGGATTGCCCCTTTTGTTATTATGTAGTGTCCTTTTTGGTTTCTTCTTATGGTCTTTGTTTTTCATTTTTTTTAATTTTTTAATGCTTATTTTTTTGAGAGAGAAAGAGAGAGAGAGAGAGAGAGGGAGACAAACAGAGCTTGAGTGGGGAAGGGCAGAGAGAGAAGGAGACAGCATCCAAAACAGGCTCCAGAGTCTGAGTTGTCAGCACAGAGCCTGACGTGGGGGGTCAAACTCATGGACCACAAGGTCATGACCTGAGTCAAAGTCAGACACTTAACTGACTGAGCCACCTGGGGGGTGGGAGCCCTACAGTTTTCATTTAAAAATTTAATTTAACTATAAATTGTTACCCAGGCTTTCTTTTCACATCTGTTTGCATGTAAATACTTCTGCATCCCTTCATTTCCAATGTGCTTGTATCTTTGGTTCTGAAAGTGTCTCTTGTAGGCAGCATATAGATGGGTCTTGTTTTAATTTATCCCACCACTCTACATATTTTGACTGGAGTTTTTAGTCCATTTGCATTCAAAGTAGTTCTTGACAGGTATGTATTTATTACAATTTGTTACTTCTTTTATAGTTGTTTTTTGTAGTTTTTTCTCTATTCTTTTCTTCTCTTGCTCTCTTCATTAATGATTAGTTGGCTTTCCTTAGTGATATAATTGGATTCATTTTCCTTTTTATTTCTGCTTATCTATTACTGGTTTTTGATTTGTGTTTACCATTTGGTGTATATAAAACATCTTCTGTATATAGCAGTCTGTATTAAGTTGGGGGTTGCTTATGTTTAAACCCGTTCTTTACCCTTCTCCCCAAATTTTAGGTATATAGTGTCATATATTACATTTTTTTATATTGTGAGTCCCTTGACTGATTTTTGCAGATATACTTATTTTTACTGCTTTTGTGTTTCTCGCATTCCTTACTCTTGCTTATGGTCTTTCCTTTCCACTCAAAGAATATCTTTTAACATTCTCGTAGGGCTGGTTAGTGGTCTTACATTCCTTTAACTTTTGTTTGTCTGGGAAACTATATCTCGCCTTTTATTCTGAGTGATAGCCTTGCTGGATAGAATATTCTTGGCTGCAGATTTTTTTCAACCTTCCGACACTGAATAAATCATGCTACTCTCTTTTTTTATTTTTTTATTTTTTTTATTTTTGAGAGACATAGAGACAGAGCGTGAGCAGGGGAAGGGCAGAGAGAGAGAGGGAGGTACAGAATCTGAAGCAGGCTCCAGGCTCTGAGCCGCCAGCACAGAGCCTGACGCGGGGCTCGAACTCACAGACTGTGAGATTATGACCTGAGCCCAAGTCGGCCGCTTAACCAACTGAGCCACCCAGGTGCCCCCATGCTACTCTCTTATAGCCTTCAATGTTTCTGCTGAAAAATTAGTTGATAGCCTTATGGGATTTATCTTGGATGTAACTGCTTTCTTTCCTCTTGCTGCTTTTAAAATTCTTCATCACTACTTTTTTGCCATCTAATTACTGTGTGTCCTGGTGTGCACCTCTTGGGTTGATTTTGTTGGGGAGTCTCTGTGCCTTCTGGATCTGGATTTCTGTTTCCTTCTGCAGATTTGGGATGTTTTCATCTATTATTTCTTCAGGTAAATTTTCTTCCCCCTTTTCTCTCTCTTTTCCTTCTGGAATCCCTATAATGCAAATGTTACTATGTATGTGGAGTCACTGATTTCCCTAAATCTATCTTTATTTTGCATATTTTTTTCCCGTCACCTGCTCAGCTTGGTTAATTTCCATTATTCTGTCTTCAAGGTCAATGATTCATTCTTGTGCTTCTTTTAGTCTACCATTTATTCTATATAGCATATTTTTAATTTTAATTATTTTGTTCTTCATCTGACTGTTTTTTTTTTTTTTTTTTCCGTCTAATTGTTAAGTGTCTCACTGATGTCCTCCACACTTTTCTCAAGTCTGGTATCTTTATGATTTTTGCTTTAAAATTTGTATTGAACATGTTACTTATCTCTATTTTGCTTACATCTCTTGCTGTGATACTATCCAATCTTTAATGAAAGACGCATTCCTCGGTCTCCTTCTTTTGTCTAACTCTGTGTTTTGTCTGTTTCTATGTGTTAGAAAAGATAGCTATGTCTCCTGCACTGGAAAGGGATGGCCTTAGTGCTCCCTGTTCACCAGAACCTGGCATTTCAGGGTGTCTCCTGTCTGTGATATCTGTGCCCTGCTTTTGTGGCTGCGCCACTTTATCCTTCAGTGCAGCTGTCCACAGAGTCTCTCTTTTCCTTTTGTGGGCAGTGATTGGTCCCTGTGGCATTAGTGGGCCAGTCTGAGAATGCCTTGAGCTTGAGTTGAGTCAGACCAGGCATTTATCAGAGATGCAGTAGCACCAAACGTCAGGGTGTTTTTTTCCTGTGCTGTCCCCTTGAGAAATTTTCGTTGGTGATCAGAGCCTGAAGTCAGATGAGTTGTCTACCTCTCTCCCACTGCTAGGCCCTTTGTCTGACTGTGTGTGTGATTATCTTTTCTTCTCTCTGGGACAGGGGTCACTTTGGAGTGGTGCTCCATTGTAGGGGCTGCCTGCACACTGCCAGGCCTGTGGCACTGCCCCGTATGAGCTCTGGCCGTGAGTATATTAGAAAGGGTTGATCTGCTAAAGCATAGCACTGGGTTGTATCTGTGCTAACAAGCTTTGTGCACTCCTAGTCTTTTGCATGAAAGCCCCAAAGGGGCCCATCAGGCTCCATAAAAGCACAGTGCAGGGTGGGCATCTGGCATTGTGATCCAGTAGTATTGGTAGCAAGCTTTGTGTGCAGCTTCATTTGTGGGAGAGGGTCTGCAGAGCCAGGGCGGAGGCGCACAATCTGGTGGATTGGCAGAAGCACAGCATGGGGGTCAAGGTGGCAGTGCTAACATGTTAGGTAGCAGGTCCTGCAAATAGCTGTGTGTTTAATCTATGGAGCTGGGGAAAGAAATGGTACCTGTCAGTTTCTTTTTCCCTGGAGGAGTTCCCCAGTGATTTCTATCCCTCAGGACATGCTCTGAAATTAGTAAATAACTCTCCCTCCCATTTCACACTGCTTTTCACACTGCATCTTCTATTCTGTATAACCTGGGCTGTTTGTTGTGCTATCTTTTTCAGGGTAGGGACTTAGTTTCCTCTTGCCCTTCTGGCTTTAGAGTGGAGCTGCCTTTTTTTTTTTTTTTTTTTTAATCCAAGTTTTAAGACCCTCTGATAGTAAGAACTCACGAAATTTGGCCCCTCTGGTGTTCAGTGCCAAATGTTATCGGGATTTGTCTTCCAGGCATGGACTTTGGAATGTGGGAGCCTCTTTCTCTCCACTCTTCATATTGAGGCATGCTTCCCTCCCATGGACAATACTGCAGATTCGTGTATTTCCTGACCACATCTCCGTCTTTCTTACCCTCTTCTCTTTATTTAGTTGTGGAATTTATTCTGCTAGTCTGCTGGTCATTTTTTTTTTGGATTATTTACTCTGATGAGAATGCTATTCAGCTATATCCTTGAGACAAGGGAAGCCTAGGATCTTACTACTCTACCATCTTTCACAGAAATGTGACCCTTTGGTTTCATCTGTTTGTTTTGTTTTGTTTGCTGTTGTTTTAAAAAGGAAAACTCTGCCACTTCTAATTTGATATTCTGTCCAAGGTCCACATCTATATTTTATATAACACAAATTGGATTCTGCTGATACATAGATAATATTAAAATTTTGAATATATATTTGTTTTAAATACATATTAAAGAAATATAATTAGATTTTGAACCAGTGTACAGAAAAATATTATATAGTAGCACAGATGGTATGCAAATAACATTATAAATGTGGTAGATGAATGAATAAAATTTGGAAGATATTACCTAATAAAAAGTTGTTTACACGGGATAATGAGGGATATATATGGTAGAACCAGTTGGGAAAAATTGGTTTCTTTTTGGGGCTTAGCATCTGTGAGATATAAATGAGATGATTCATTTTCAAAAATACCAAGTAAAAGTTGTGCTGTCTAGTTAACAATAGGTTTACTTTACAACCTATTGGGAATATGTACGAACCACTCCCTCCACACACCTAGTTGAGTCCCAAACCATTAGACACTTCACTGTCTGGTTCTTCTTCCCCGCTCAGTTTTGGAGGCTTATTTTTCGCGGGCTTTGCAGTAAGCATATGCTAAAGAATTGAAGTCTCTGCATCACATCAAGGAATGTACATTTGTTCCAATCAGACTACTTTTTGGCCTTACATGGGCATAGGCGAGCTCTAGATAATGCTGTAACCTCTGTAGTTCTCAGCCAATGAGGAATCAGGGGAGAGACTTCATGCTAGGAGATAAATTGCCTACTGTAACCACCCCACGTGTACCTGTCCCTCAGACACTCACTTTTTCAAGAATGCTGATTAAAGCCTCACTTCACTGCTCAGAGTCTCCACATCTCTCCTTTGATTGGGTTGGTGGGCTTATTTCTCACATTATCTAACTATATTATGTACAAATATGATGTTGATAATAACCTACTGAAATGATTAACAATTATTAGATGAGTCTGCTTTCCAGTAGATGAGAATGACAATCACATACAAATAAAATACAATATAACACTATTGTAGATTGTGGAAAATAATATTAGAATTACCAAAAGATTTCCTTTTTCTAGGGAATTCTGCTAAATTAAAGAGTATAGTTCAGACACAAGAGACAGTAATAAAAGAAAGTATAAAATAAATATGAACAAGAATAAGGTACATAAAATGGAGTATGCATTGATTAAGCAGTTATTATTTAGAAGTTATTTGTTTGATCGTAGTGGAAGACCCAACTAAAAGGTGATTATACAAAAAGTATTTTTAATTACATGTGAAAATAAAAGGGCAGTGTGATGCAGAGGACAGAACAATAACATTTCTTACCTTGGCACTATGTCGTTTTTATTCTCAGGCCTCATACAAGTGACTTCCAACATTTTTAGCTTATATCCTTACTGCCAACAGTGTGAGAGGAACAGAAAACCTCTCTGCATGGTAACTCCTGCATACATCTTGGGGTTTTCTCCAAACCACCTTGAGTCAAGGACCATGCATAGAACAACCTTTGTGGCTAGAGATCTAGAATTATGATGATTCTCCAGAACTGGGTCAATCAGTTTCCTGTTTACCATGCTTACCCCCGTATGTGGATGGAGTTCCGCTAAACCAAATAGAGTTAGGGGAAAGATTGTACCCCATAAGAAAGCTGGTATACTGTTGTTTCACAAAAATTGAGTGGATTTTGGGTTACAAAAAAAAAAAAAAAGAAGAAGAAGAAGATTACTCCATTACCATAGATATGGCCAGTAACACGCCCGAGTTATTTTTCAACAATAGCTTTTACGAGGTGAGATTTTTCATGTACTGTTAAATACTTGCCATGTAGTCCATATTTTCTATTCCATGGGGGTTTACTTTAGATTGCACTTCAAGTAAACCTTACTCTTCACAGACAAAAATAAAAAGATTTTAAAAGTCATGTCCCTAGTACTTTTGATGGCATAATTCTAACATTTTAGATAACATCTGACAGCAAGAATACAAAAATAGAAAGAGATTGCTGACCCAAAGCAAAGACTGTGCACAGTATTTCAAAGACAGTAGGCTTGCAAAACAAAGAATAATAACTCAGGAAAAACACTGCTGAATATTTAGCTATGAGACCTAAACAAGACCCAAGTCTTCACTGCAAACAGCAGAGAACAAGAAGAAGCATACACAAGAAAACCCGATCTAGACCACAGCTATCCTCACTTATCCATGTTGAGGGTCATTGCCTTTCCTGAAGGAAGAGAAACTTAGAACTACTGTGGAAATTCATAGTAAAACTTTAATATTTCCTTGTACCTAGTAATATGGAATGAATGCAAACAGTTCGTGTTAACTGAGTATGGGCATATAAGACCCAGTACAAAATGAAAACACGAAGCCTTTATTAGAAAACAGTTAAGGAGTTCAAGATCATTAATCAAATCGGGGTCCTTCTTTGTGTGAGACCTTGTGCAGTTGTCTTTGGGGCTTAATCATGATGAAAAACTTACTTGCCACCCTTAAGCAGTTCAAAGTTAAAGAGTCTGTACCAGTACCTGCATTCGACACTAACAAACTGCTCGCTGAAATAAAGTTTCAGGAGCCCAGAATAAGCCCCTCAGATAAGTAGCACTACCTAGAGAATGTGGTTTTAACAAGTAAAGGTTCATTTGTAAGTTGCACAGGCCTCCTGATGTTAAAAAGCATTTTGTTATTTATTTTCCATGAAGAGAAAACTAAAACACTCGGGACTTTGTGGAAAGATTAATAGTAAAAAAATAACTACATATGATTCCCTTGGGTTAAAAAACTTTACATTTCTTGGGGTTCAGAGACACTGTTATATCTAATATATGTCACAAAACAAAATTAGTATGATTATAATAAAAATTTACTTTTCAAAATAAAAATTGCACATTAGAAAATGTTATTGTAGAATTGGAACTTTGCCTTAAGACAACAGGTAAAAAGATTTAGATACCCAGATATTCAGTTAACATTCAAATAAGAATTGATTGAGCATTAAATATTCACAATAACAAGACTGTCATTTCTTTGGTATTATAGTAATTAAACTAATAGCTACTATTTACTGAATGCCTTATATATACACTAAGAATTGTACTCAGTTTTTAAAATATATGTCGTTATGCCCTAAATAAGTTTTTATTTCCCCCATTACATGTAGGCGAAGAACTCGGATAGTTCTGGTAATTTGTTTTTGTTAACATAGCTAGTAATTTAACCTGGAAATCTATGCCTTTATTTCATTATTCTTGGTGCCTACCTTTTTTCCTTCAAAATAGGCATAAAAAAAGTTGTGTTAGATACAAAACTGTCTGAGGTATGTTAGCTTTGAGAATAGAGCTCAACTGGAGCACGAAGATGAGAGAGAACATGCAGATTTCTCACCCCTTCATAATTCTTTGTGTACTCTAGGAGGCCAAGGTTCCCCCTCTTACACAGCAGTACTTTCTAAAGATCTTGCAGCTTCTGGCTGATAATTGATTCCTCTCAGGATGTTACTGAATGTCTTCGGGATTAACAGGATAAAAGCAGTTTAGAATAAAGCAAAACAAAACCAAAAAGCTAACATTAATTGAGCTGTTACAAAATGGCAGGACCTGTTTGTGGAACTTTGCAGATATTGTCACAATAACCTTGTGGAATGGGCTCTATTATTATCTACATATTATAGATGATGAAATGTGCCTTTTCCAACATCACCTGCCAAAGCTGTGATTCAAACACGGGTTATTCCAGAACATGAAGGTTTAAATGATACCATATTGAAGTGTTAGATATAAAATGTCTTATATTCAATCATTTAAACACCGTTGTATTTCAGATATTTCATCTCTCTGTCTCTAAAGACAGGCAATGAAGAATGCGGCTCCTGGGCCACACTAGGTCTCTTTAATGAGGGTGAAAGGGAAGAGAAGAAAACCTTGAAGACGTCATTCTCCACTCTGACTTAATTCTCAGTACTTTTCCACTCCTGGGTCTTCCTTTTTGCCCTCTCCCTTGGTCTCCAGGGTCCATAAAACTCAGGATCTCTTTGTTCAGGCAGTGAGATGAGGCCCATGTGGGTGCTGATCTACCTGACCTTTGACCGGCCCGATCTTTCATGGGGGAAAACGGAACAGCGAGGAGTTGGCAAGTCCTTTGGGTTAGACTGGTTTATCCTTTCACAGTCAGTGAGGAGAGACTTCACTGTCACTTTTATTTTGGTTCCTTGTTTTTAATCAGTTACTCAAACACCTGACATCTCCGGTCTCTCACCTGCTCAGCTGAGTTCCTGATAGACAAGAGTGATCTGTTTATGTTTTCTAACTTTGTGAAAGATACTTTAGTATTGGATGAGACAGACTTTTCCTTCTGGTTAGGACATAGAAATCCAGTAGAGACTTTCATTCTCATCCAGTGAAGGCTCTTTGGGATGTCATCTACCAGAACAGTTTAGGGAACTCTCCCTCATCCAATCTCTTCTACCCAAAAATACAAATAAGAAAACAATTAGGTAAACATGCTGAAGGCAAAAAAATGTTTTCACAATACTTCTGTCAATAGATTTATATTAAAAATATGAAAAGAACCCTTACAAATTAAAAATGAAAAGATAATTTAACAAAAATAAAAAAGAAACAGGGGAAAAAAACACTTAATAGTTCACAATGAAGATGTACCAGTGGCACATAGACACCTGAAAAAAAGATGCCCAACATAAGCAGCCATCAAGGAAACACAAATTAAAATGACAGCTGTGTACCATTTTAAGCTAACAGGATAGCTAAAAAAATGAAAACCTGATGATGCCAAATGTTGTTGTGGTATAGAACAAAACTGGAGATTTCATATGTTTGTGTTGGGTAAAATAATAAAACCAAATTGGAGAAATGTTTGGCAGTTTCTTATAACGTTGACCATATACCTTCTTAAAGACCACCCTGTAGCAGAATGAATCCTGAATCAGCCACAAAACTTAGATATCTGCCCCAAGTCTGTCATTTAATATCACTTGTTCTACAGAAATACTATTTTCTCTTTCTGAGGCTCATTTTCCGCATTCATAAATACCTTGAAGAAATAGCTTTAAAGATCTTTACAAGCTCTTAAATATACATGTAATTCTATGTAATAAAGGCAGAATGAGCATGCAGAATGCATGAGAAGTAGACTGCATCCTACGGACTAGAAACGGGGGCGCCTGGGTGGATAGTTGGTTAAGCATCCGACTTTGGCTCAGGTCATGGTCTCACCATTCGTGGGTTTGAGGCCCACACTGGGGCTCTGACAGCACAGAGCTTGCTTTGGACCCTCTGTCCCCATTCTCTCTCTCCCCCTGACCCCTCACACAGACTTGTGCTCTCTCTCTCGCTCTCAAAAAATAAACATTAAAAAAAAAAAAAAGACCAGAAACAGACAATAGATTGAATAAGACAGGCAAATCTAATGACAAATTCTGTGGCCAAATTGGAAACAATGTTTATGTAATAGAATAGGCTAGTTTAAAGTCAGTCCGTACTGGTTATTTTACTTGGTTGCTAAATTTAAAGCTTTGCAAGCCTAAGGTGAACTCCCTCCCCTGCCTTTTATTCCTTTCTCCTGATTCCAGACTTTCTGGTTCATAAGCAGATGCCTGAAGTGTGAGATTGAAAACAGAAGGAATTTTTTTTTTTTTTTTACTTTCTTTGTGTATTTTTCAAAGATAAGAAGGAGGTTCTATAGTGAGAGTGTGAAGTATTTTATTTACTGGTTTTGAACAGGATAAGGAGAGATTTGGAAAATAAATTTTGAAAGAGAAAGGAGATGCTCCCTTCCCAGGAATTTTCCATTGTCTTCAGTATGGTGTGCTTTAGAAGCCAAGTGTCATTTCAAAGGAAATAAGCAGCAGAGTTCTTCAAAATTAAATCATCTGGAGTTCCCTTGAGCGTCTCTGTTTCCAATGCTTACCCGTGTGTGCGTGTTCAATGTTTCCTTGGATTTCTGCCTTCTTTTATTAAATGGCATCTGTTGGATGAGGAGCCTAAGGGATCAGAGCCACCTTACACCTTGATACTCCCTACTGTGACGTTTGGATTGCTTCATTGGTTGACTTACTATTTTTCTCTTTATATTTTTGTGACCTTGTTTTTGACAGAAGTTAGCAATTTCATTACTAAATAGGTATAATACTGCCAAGTTAGGCAATAGTGCACTTTTCTTTAAAACTCTTCAGCTACCTGTGTAATTGACTAATTGACCTGCACTTTGAGGAACTGTGCAAGTTTGATCTGCTACAAACTTTTTTTTTTTTTTTGGTCAGTGAGTTATGTGTGGAAATTATGGTAGATTAAAAATCTATCTTGGGCAATGTGGTTGCATCAAAATGCAAATCAAATCTCGATTTGAAAATCTGTGGAAGAGGGAGTGGGGAAAACTACATTTGGTAAAACATTTGTTCCAAAATAAGTAATTCTGGACTTATGTGTTTTTGAAATAATTTGGTGAATTTGGGGAATTCCACTTTTTTTTAAGGTTTCTCATGTGAAGTCATTTACACGTTCTGTGAGAACAGTTATAATGGACTGCGGCATGTTTCTTGAGTTATATCTCTCTCTTTTGGGCCAACTGTGAGAAAATTGTGAGACATCGCCCTTAATTTTTTTTAAGTTTATTTTGAGAGAGAGAGAGCATGTGTGTGAATGGGGGAAAGGCAGAGAGACAGAGGGAGAGAGAGAGAACCCCAAGCAGGCTTAACACCATCAGTGCAGAGCCTGATGGGGGGCTTGAACCCACGGACCGTGAGATCATGACCTGAGCCAAAATCAAGAGTTGGACTGAGCCACCCAGGCATCTCTTGCCCTTAATGTTCTTAACAGACTCATTTTTACTTTAGAGGAATTCTACAAAGAAATGTGTTCACTATGTCAAAGATATTAACAAGGTTTTTGCAAACCTACTCTTCATTCTACATTTACTCTAAGACTATTTCTCATTTTGAAATTTTTTTTTGGCTTCAGAAAATCACTTGGCCCTTTTCCATTTACTTTAGATTCTTCTAGGTACTTAACTTTTTTTTTTCTTTTTTCTTTCATTTGTCTCTCTCTTGTAATGATCTATCATACGCAGCTGAAAAAAGTCAATTAGAATTTGCAACTCTGTCTGGAAATTGACTAAGTGCATGTTTACTAGGTAGCTTTTAAATCTTCTAAGTTACAAAAGCCTCTAACAGCGAATCTCTCACTATTCTTCATGCCTCCATTACAGTCTCACCTCCCTTCTAGACCTGCCCCCACTACTTCATCTTAAAGTCATTGCCACATGTTTTGTTTCATTTATGGTAGCACCCCATCTCTGGAATTGATTTATGATTCAGTTATCTATAGCTCTGAATTAAAACAAACAAAACAAAACAAAATAACTAACCAAAACTTAGTGACTCTAAACAGCAAAGATTTAGTGCTTTTCACAATTTTGTTGGTTGCCAACCTAGTCATTGTTTTATTTTCTCCAGGGATTACTAATGAAGCTGCAAATATTTGATAGTTTGGGGTT
This sequence comes from Paguma larvata, assembly GCA_030068075.1. NCBI lineage: Eukaryota > Metazoa > Chordata > Mammalia > Carnivora > Viverridae > Paguma > Paguma larvata. The sequence continues at coordinate 77,748,996 of CM057831.1, read as the reverse complement.
GGAAGATGCAATGTGACTTGCCTCATATGCATTTGTTTATACAGGCTGTTGGCTCTGCTGCCTTAATGTACCTTCACATGGCCTCTCTTCCTCTCAGTTGGTTAAACTCTGATACTTTCTAGCAAAATGGTTTCCAGATTTCGAGAGATACAGTGTGTGTATGATGTGTTAAAACCTAGTCTCTGAAACTCACGTTATTACTTTTGTTTCATTATATCACTCAAAGTCACAATGCTATTCTAGATTTGAAAATTGAGAACTCATCTCTACTTCTCATAGAGAAAAAGAAAAGAAAAACACACACACATTTCAAAGAAGTGTGGACAATCTGAGTTATGTTTAATTGGAGTCATTCTTATAAACATCTAACATATCATTAAAATTTTCATTCTATAAAATTCTATGTAATTTGGTTCTTCTTACAGCAAATGTCTTAACATTATTAGATCTTTCCTACCAGTCTGCTGGCATCAGTCAGTTTTATTCCATACCTAATTACAAAAGTCACCAATTCTGAAGTTCTGTCAACCTGAATATGTTCTCTCCTTGCATTTCCATCTTATTATTAATGGTCAAGAAGGATTCTCCAAACACCATGTGTTTTTCTAGAAGAACTGTAAACGCTATACTCTATTTCTCTCTCTGTGTGTGTATGTGTGTGTGTTTATGTTTATTTATTTTTGAGAGATAGAGTGTGACCAGGGGAGGGGTTGGGAGACCCAGAATCTGAGGCTGGCTCACAGCTCACAGCCCAAGCTGTGAGCACAGCCCATGCGGGGCTTGAACTCACAAACTGGAAGGTCAAGACCTGAGCCAAAGACAGAACCACCAGTTTTCCCAACTCTATTCCTTTTTAAAATATTTATTTTGTAAAATTTAAACTGTGAGATATCATTCCATTACATTCTTGCTTGCATATTTTCTGACAAGAAAACTATAATCAATCAAATCTTTACTTCTGTGTAATGCGTCTCCCCTGTAGCCCCTCCCTTGGCTGCTTTTTTTTTTTTATTTTTTCTTTAATGTTTGTTTATTTTTGAGACCTAGAGAGATGGAGCGTGAGCTGGGGAAGGGGCAAAGAGAGGGAGACACAGAATCTGAAGCAGGCTCCAGGCTCTCAGCTGTCAGGACAGAGCCCAGTGTGGGGCTTGAACTCACAGGCCGTGAGATCATGACCTGAGCCAAAGTGGACACTTAAATGACTGAGCCACCTAGGCACCCCATGGCTGCTTTTTTAAATGGTTTCTTTATTAATAGTTTTTAGCAATTTGGTTTTAATGTGACTTTTTTCATGCGTGTGTGTGTGTGTGTGTGTGCATGTTTTTGTGCCTGCATGCATTGCTTTTTTTCCCCTTAGCTTCTTGATCTGTTGTTTTTTAGAGTTTTCCTGTGATTTGGAAAAAAATCAGCCATAATTCCTTCAGTTTTGTTTTTCCCACTGTTCATTTCTTCTTTAGGACTCTATTTACACATTCATTAAATTGCTATTAACTTTTTTCAGTTACCTTTGTATGAATGCTTCAGTTTTATAAATTCTGTTGATGTGTGTTTAAGTACATTGATCTTTCTTTCTGCAGTCTCTAGTCTTCTATTAATTTTATCTGGTTGAATTTTTATTTGAGGTATTGTATTTTTCGTCACTGAATGTTCATTTTTAAAATATCTTCTATTTCCCATTTCAATATGTCTGTGTTGTTTTTTAAGCCCTACTGTATATTTATGGTAACTATTGTGGTATCTTTATCTCTGGTTCCTAAATTTCTGTCATTCCTCACATCTTACCCATACCCTTTTGATTTATTCTTGTTCTGGTTGAGGGTCACATGTTCCTGTTTCTTGACATGTCTAGTCAATTTGCATTGGATGTTTAACCTTGTAATGTCTGGCATTTGGTATATTACTTTAAATAATGTGTACTTCTCTCTCTCTGCCTCTCTCATAATAAATAAATAAATGTTAAACAAACAAATAAAGTGTACTTGTCTGGACACTGAGATTTTTAGGAATCAGTTCTACCATTCCAAGTCCTGTTTTCATACCTTACTAAAAAGATTCAGAGAAGGCTTCATTCCAATAGGTCATCCGCATTACAGAATGTGATATATCTGAGGTTCCATGGGATGCCAGAGGAATTCTCCCGGTGTTCTCTATTCTGACCGTACAGAGCAAGAACCTGTCCCCAACGTGTGTGAGCTTTTAGAGCGGTTTAGCCTGGCTTTGTGGAGATGCACTGTGTGCTTTCAGAGCCCTTACTTACCAGTGACTCAGGGACACCTCTCCAGAGATCTGCCTTGCAAATTCTCACCATTTCATCCTTCCCGGACTCTGATTTCCCTCTCCTCAACTCAGAGAAACTGCTGTGCTGAGAAAAATGCCTCCAGGCAGAAATCTCAGTCAGTGTCACAACAATTGTTTTATAGATTTCTGTTCTGTTTCCTGTTGTTCACAGCAGGAGGATAATCTGCCCGTTATTATACAGCATGTTCAAAAGCAGAAGGCCCTCAGTAATAACCCTGTTAATGTTTTGTCTTTCACGCACAGGCTCCCAAATCTGAGAAAGTTGAAAATTAATTGTTCATTGTCATTGCCATCATTTTCTCCAGACCGTTTTCATTTCAAGAAAGAATTTTAAATATTCTTAGTTTAACTTTAAAAGTGCTATTTAGGGGCATCTGGGTAGCTCAGCTGGTTAAGCATCTGACTTTGGCTTAGGTCACAATCTCATGGTTTGTGAGTTTGAGCCCCGTGTAAGGCTCTGTGCGGACAGCTTGGGAGCCTGGAGCCTGCTTCTCCCTCTCTCTCTGCCCCTCCCCCTCTCTTAAAAATAAATAAACATTAAAATAAGTAAATAATAAATAAATAAGTTATTTATTTCACTGAATTCTAGACATGTTTTGTTTGCCGGTAAATGCAGTTAATGATATGCAGACTTTAGTCCTTCACCACATTTTAAATATGATTATGATAAAAATGGTGCTTTCTACCTGATGATAGACATATGTATTCCTCCTCCAATTACCTGGGGTTCTTCAATTAGTCTTTTGAGAAGACTATAGTTGTTATTGTTATCTAGCTTCTTAGTAAACCATGAGTAGGGAAGTAGATATTGAAAAGAAATATGATTATTCCTCCCAACCCACCTTCCTCCCTCTCCCCTCAATACTCTTTTTCTATTTCAAGACACAAATTGTTTTTCTATTTGTAAACTCTTCAAAACTACAGTCCAGATTTCACATAGGGCTTCATGTGATGGCAAATCACAATTTACAATTGGGAAGCCTGCATAATTACCCTGCAACCACAGGATCAAGTCTGTGTATGGCCCTTTTAACTTTCAGCCCCACATATTCTGTTCCCTGTTAATACCTGACTTAATAAAAAACTATAACTTTCATGTCTGTCCCTCGATTCATTTTGTCCTCTCAGCTTAGATGTCCAAAATAGTGAATTAAATTTCTGGTAGGGGTCCACTTGCAGAGAAATCAGTTAAAAATTTCTTTCCTCTGTAAGGAATACCTTTTGTCAAACACCAACTGTCCTTTTCTAGGACATGTTACTATAGTATCTTAATTGGTGAGGCAGATTATCTGCAAGGTTTAGGTTTACAGCGTGCACTTCTCTTAGCATCTATGAAACACCACTTGTAAGTTAAAAATGCAATGGGTTCTGCATTGCTTCCTTATTTATTTATTTATAGTTATATATTTGTTTACGAACACCTTATAAATGGTGTATAATTAACTGTTTCACAAACAGTCCTGGGTATATATTTTCTCCCTTTCTCTTAAAAAGGAGAAACCAATGAAATCTCTGTCATCACTACTACTGCTAATAATCATAGCTAACATTTCTCATATACTTGCAAAGTGCTAGATACCATTCTCAGGACTTTCTGTGAAAAATTCATTTAAAACAATAACATTATGAGGTATGTTCGATTATTTTCTCCTATTTTATTCTATAAATTAGAGATCCAAAGCACAGAGAGCCCAAGAGTTGCCCAACAGGACAGGTAAATGGCGAAAACAAGGTTAGAACCCACACTGTGTGCCACAGCTGTGATGAGCTTACATGCCCACATTGTCTCAATTAGGAGGGATGGTGATGACCACTGTTAAGCATCTTTTGCTTAAAATGTCTGAACTAAACCTTTGATACGTAAAATGTCACGAATGTTAAAATGATGACATAAAAGTGCAAAAATGTGCCAAAAGTTTGTAGAACTATCTTTGGCTAGAAATTACTTTGGTTCTTTGTGTAATTAATTGCCTCACCTTGCTCATCTGTGAACAGGAACAGTTTTGTCAAATATTCAATGCTTTTCTATATCTACTGATGCTTTGCACCTAATAGGCACTTAATAAATATTCATTGCAATATAAAGATGAATAAACAAAAGTGTATAAAGCTCTAAAACTTTGTCCTTATGTAAATATTCAGAATGATTGAAACTAATTACAATATTTCAAAGATGTGCATATTCTATACTCTATCTCTATGTGTGGATGTTTTGGGGGATGAAGGTACTGTGATTCTAAATGACAGAATTACTGTTCTTCATGCACCTGCCTGTACTCAAAGGGGCCCTGTTGCAGTTGAATTAAATGGCATTTATTGACCCTCAGAATAAAAAACAGTGATCTTTGACATTTCCCATCTATACTAATAGCAGTTGAATTCAGAGTATAAGTGATCCGTTGGCTTTGAGTTGTCTCTTTTCCTAATAATTAGTAGGTCTTTCTCTACGGTGTCACATCTTTAATCTGGAACATCAATTTATAGAAAACTAAAGTCTGCATTTATCAGAAAAATTACAATAGTACTTTGTAATTGATAGTAATTTTATCCATGGATTTCAGTAAAGCATAGAAGTATTAATTCAACTTTATGGGATTATATCTCCTTTAAAATATGTATACGGAGAATCAAGATATCTTTATATTTTCCAAGAGATTGGAAATACATAAATCGTTGTGAAAAAAATTCCCTTTTTTCTTTTATTGAAAGTAAATTTGATTTTGAGAGTATTTCAGACTCTTGACTAAGAGTGTATTACCTTTCTAATAGACTTTCCATATAGAAGATCAAAATATTTAAGATTTCATTAAAACTAAATGCTTGTTTTATATTCACAAAGAGTCAACCAACCATTAATGACCAGTACTTCTTTTCATTTAATTCTCTTCTTTACTTCAACTCCAAATATTTCCAATTATCTTCCCTAACACCAGGAACTTTTTAAAGGTATTTCAGCCACAAACTGTGTTTTAAAAATAATTATATTTTGCATTCAAATTTTATAAGAAAAATATTGCAAGAAAAATATCCCCATGTTCAAACATGCTTTCACCCCAGAGCTTTCCTAAGTTAAACATTTTTTTTACCCTACTAAGTAATGTATAATAGTGAAAACTGAGCATATTAGGATCAGCTGAACCTGAAATAAAACCTCTACTCTGTTCTTTATGTGTGATTTGACTGAAGACAAATCACTTCCAATCTTTAAGTCTAACTTAGCTAATCTTTAAAAGGGGTATGTACAACCTCATGGGTTTATAGTGATGAAGAAATGAGATCATGGATATAGAGGTCTTAGCACATAAGAAACGACAAATTGTAGGTACTCATAGCTATGATCTATCCCTTTACCGGTTCTCTGTCTTCATCCTCTACCGCATTAGCTAGCTCGTTCTGCTTCTGCATCACTGGACCTCTAGCTGTTCCTCTAAACCATCCATCTTTATGACACTCTCTGCAATGATGGAAGGGCACTGCCCTATGCAGTTTCTACTAGCCACATGTGGTCATTGTGTACTTAAAATGTGTGTAGCACCATCAAGGGACTGAATTGTAATTTTATTTAATTTCAGTTAATTTAAATGTAAATAACTAGTGACTCCCTTATTTTATAGTGCAGCTCTAAAGCGCCATGGGCTTTTTTGTTTGCTGTTTTTCTGCGTTAAGTGCTTATTCCCATGTATTTGCTTGCCCATATATTCTTCAAGTGTTTGTTCAAATATCGCTTCTTACAGATGCCTTTTTGGACCAATGTATATAAAATAGCAATACCATGTTAAGATACCCATTCCATATTACCTTACATAAGTTTAACTTTTATGTCATTGGTCACTATCTGATAAAACTGTGATTTTGTTTTTGTTGTTTAATCTTTCTTACACTAGGGTAAAAGTTCCATGAGAAAACATGGATTTTGTGTAATTATTTTCACTGTTTAATCATAATACCTAGTTTGATAGGGGGCACTCAACACATATTTGTTAAATAATGAAATAACTAGATATATCCCATTTGCTGTTAATATTGAGACTCTCTTTTCTCAAGACCTTCTCCTCCAGCTCTAGTTACAGGTTTCCAGTGTAAAGTTTGCAAAGTCATAACCCACAATCTGTATGCAGAAACAGATGTACTTATTTCAGACACTGCAATAGTTAGGATAAGAACAGCCAACGTTGTAAAATAAAGAAATTGACAGGGAGGCTATTACGATGATTAGACCATTAAGGCTTGTTGGCAGGACTGAGGGTTGACCTTTAGAATTAAGGCAGTTGGCCTGTGAAGAATCTGTGGAATAGTCAGAAGGAAGTCCTGAGCAGTAGTGGTGGGATGAGGCATACTGAAGTCAGGAAAAAAAAAAAAAAAGGCAAAGGGAAAATTTTCAAGAAGACAGGATAAACTAGTCCTATGAGTAAGAAAAAAAAATGGGGAATTACTAGCGATTAGTAATAAAGTTTAAGAAAGAAGTCTAGAAGTCTGTCTTGGGTGGTTAAGTTGGTCAGTGAAGTTAAGCATCTAACTTCAGCTCAGGTCATGATCTCAGATTTGTGAGTTGGAGCCCTACATCAGGCTCACTGCTGTCAGCGCAGAGCCCAGTTCAGATCCTCTGTCTCTCCTCGCTCTCCGCCTCTCCCCCACTCATGCTTTTTCTCTCTCCTTCAAAAATGAAAACATTAAAAGAAAAGAATCTGTCTTTTTAATGAGCTTGAGGCAATAGACAATCTGACAAGCCATCCAAGAAGATTCAAGCATGCAAAGGGTCCTTTGTGGGATGGAATTCTAGGAGAAGGAGGCCAATGAGACTATGGTTGAAGACTGAGATTTATGGGGGCGCCTGGGTGGCTCAGTCGGTTAAGCAGGCCTACTTCAGCTCGGGTCATGATCTCACGGTCTGTGGGTTCGGGCTCTGTGCTGACGCTCTGCTGACGGCTCTGTGCTGACAGCTCTGTGCTGATGGCTCGGAGCCTGGACCCTGCTTCAGATTCTGTCTCCCTCTCTCTCTGCCCTTCCCCTGCTCACGCGCTGTCTCTCTGTCTGTCAAAAATAAATGTTAAAAATAATAATAATAAAAAAATAAATAAAAATAAACTTAAAAAAAAGACTGAGATTTATGATATATCTGCTGGAGAAAAACTATTTGTGAGTAGATAAGCTCAGAAGATAGTTTATGGAAGAAAGGTAAAAGAAGGTACTCTGGGAATATACAAAATTGTAGACAAATGGACTCGTGTAAAAGGCAAAGGGTCTGGATGCAGATTGCCTGGATTTGAATACTAGTTCTTGTTCTGGATAACTTGGTGACTTTGTTCAGTAACCTACCATTTTGATGACAAGATATCCAGTTGTAAATTGAAGTTTATAATAATATCTACTTCATGGGCGGAAGATATGAATAGACACTTCTCCAAAGAGGACATCCAGATGGCCAACAGACACATGAAACGATGCTCAAAGTCACTCATCATCAGGGAAACACAAATCAAAACCACACTGAGATACCACCTTACACCGGTTCGAGTGGCTCAAATGAATAAATGAGGAAACTATAGATGCCGACGGGGATGTGGAGAAGCAGGCACCCTCTTACACTGTTGGAGGGGATGAAAACTGGTGCAGCCATTCTGGAAAACGGTGTGGAGTTTCCTCAAAAAAATGAAAATAGAGCTACCCTATGACCCAGCAATAGCACTGCTAGGAATCTACTCAAGAGACACAGGAATGCTGATGCATAGGGGCACGTGTACCCCAATGTTCATAGCAGCACTTTCGACAATAGCCAAATCATGGAAGCAGACCAAGTGCCCATCAACTGATAAATGGATAAAGAAGTTGTGGCACATATATACAATGGACTACTACGTGGCAATGAGAAAAAATGAAATCTGGCCATGTGTAGCAACATGAATGGAACTGGATGGTATTATGTTAAGTGAAATAAGTCAGTCAGAAAAAGACAGATACCATATGTTTCCATGAATAGGTGGACTTTGTGAGACTAAGCAAAAACCAGGGGGAGGGGAAGAGGGGAAAGGAAAAAAAGACACAGAGAGGGAGGGAGATAAAACATAAGAGACTCTCAAAGACTAAGAACAATCTGAGGGTGAGGGAGGTGAAGGAAGTGAGGGAGGGGAGAGAGGGGGTGACGGACATTAAAGAGGGCACGTGTTGAGATGATCATTGGATGTTATATGTAAACCAATTTGAAAATAAACTATTATAAAATATAAAAAATAATATCTACTTCATAGGGTTGTTATGAGGCCACGTAAACTCATACATGTAAAATGCTTAAGGAAGTTGTCTGTTTACAGAAAGTGCTCAGGCCATGATGTTAAGTAACACAGAAGGATATTGGGAGTAAAACTCCTGTTAACCTACTAGAAGTAAAAAAGGTTGTACAATGTCAGTGAACTCCAGGTAGGAAAGTGTTTCAAAGAGAATCAAGTCAGATAATAAAAATCAGTCTGGGTACTTAATTTGGCTTCAGAGTTAATCCATATAGCAACTCTATGCATCCATTGAATGCAACAACAAGCATCCAATACTAGATGAGGAGACTGAGGCTCATAAATATTAAATGTGGAGTTGGAGTTTTATTTCAGGCCTGTAAAATTCTAGATCCCATTCTCTTAACCTACATTTTGCAATTCCCAGAGGGAAGATGAGAGTCCAAGGTCTAGAAGGAGGATGAAGTCTGTTGAGGTACCATTCAGCTTGAGTGACAAGAACACGTAGCATGTGTTAAGTGCAGGACTGCAGAAGAGATGCCAAGAATTTAATTGAGGATGCACAGAGAGGAAATGGAAGTAATTTATGTGGACAACTCATCTGGCAACCTTGATTAACAACAAGAGGCAAAAATAGAGTAATAGCTTGAGGGCATGAGTGTCAAGTAGGGTGATTTAGAGAAGAGAAATTAAGAATATATTTTTACCCAAATGGTAGGAGAAGATGGGAAGGAGGCTACTGAAAATGGAGATTTGAGTGAAGAGGATACATTTTTAAACAGTGGCTGTTAAATTAAGAGGAGACAGAAGTGACTAGGGAAGCCTGGGCGGGGGAGGGTAGATGAGTGGGGCTGGATAGGAAGAGGCAAAACTAAAGCATAAGAACAGCCAACCTTGTAAAATAAAGAAATTGACAGGGAGGCCATTATGATGATTAGACAATTAAGGCTTGTTGGCAGGACTGAGGGTTGACCTTTAGAATTAGGACAGTTGGGCTATTACTCCATGAAACAGAAGAGTAAAAGATGATTTGCTTTCTGTCTACAAGAGATGAGATTTTTTCAGATGAGTTAATGGAGGGAAACTGTAGCTTGTAAAGTTATTTGCAAAGGAAGACCATGAGTCAAGGGACAGAGAACAGAGAGATCATGGCCTGTGGTGTCTACTCTGCACTTCAAAGAAAAGGACAGACAAATCAGTTGCCAGAACTGGTGTGACAATGCTGGTGCATCCCTGTGTCTGATGTGGTGTAGCTGCAGGGAAGAGTATAGCCCATTCCCACTGTGTACATGTATTTGTTTCCCATTAATGCTGTAAGTATATATAGATATAGATATAGATTAGATATATAGATATATAGAGGTAGATGTGCACATAGATATAGACGTAGATGTAGACATAGCTATAGATCTAGATATATTGATATATTGATATATATCACAAATGTAGTGGCCTACAGTCTTACAGTTCTGGAAGTCCTAAATCCACAATCAGTATCACTGGACTGAATTGAAGTATTGGCAGAACTGGTTCCTTCTGGAGACCAGGGAAGAATCTGGATGATTCTTTAGAATTTTTAAGGAGCCTCTAAAAATATAATAGAAAAAGTATTATTTAAAAGCATTGCATTTATAATAGTATTCAAATTACGTATTTAACCACTAGAAATAATAAAAAAATACAAGTGAGCAATTCCTTAATAGGTTACACTTTGAGGTGATCTTCATTTGTGGTAAATATTGCATCTAAATACAAATCTCTCAGAACTAAGGTAGAAAAGTGAATGTGCCTAAGCATAACCTTATTGATGACATGTATCACATTCCAGGTAAAACTCAGGTAAAGTCTCTTAAGGATAAGATACAAGAAAATTGTATCAAAGCTAGAGAAGTAGGGGGCTCTTGGCTGACTCATTTGGTAGGACATGTAACTCTTGATCTCAGGGTTCAGGCCCCACGTTGGAGGTAAAGCTAACTTAACAAAAATGCTAAAGAAGTGACAGATGTCCAAAAATCCTCTCAGTAGAAGAGTTGATCCAAATGTATCCGTTTGGCTTGACATCCTTCTAATAGGGTGCCAGGCTGGGCATTTGTTTGTAAGTCTGTGTGTCTTTGGCACAAGGCATAGCTAGTGCATTCATCACACAGAACAGATGAGACTGCTTTCATTCATTAGTCAAGCTGTCTCAGGGTTCCATTTTGAAGTATATTTTGTAGTGGTCACATTACATAATGCCAAAGGGCCAGATAGTATTAATTTCAGGGCCCTTTCCATTTATCAGAAGGGAAAGATACCCCAGGTCAGTATATCCATTAAAGGATATATAAGACATGGGGATGGGGCCAAAAGACCACTGATGTCTCAGAGAACCTAACTCTGAAAGCTCTTGGTGAGTCCATCTTTCTGGAATTCGTTGTAAAAATACTAAATTCTGAACCATTACCAGGTTGTGTTTGTCTTGTCTTCATACTCCTTAGAAGCTTATAATTCATATCTGTGCCCCTGTCAGACCTTTCTCTATAGCAAGAATAGATGCAGAGGTCCTGTGGATTTTTTTTAAGGATAAATTTCTGAGGTTTATAGTATCTCTTTGTTTTCTGGGGGAAAAATCATATCCATTGGGATTTGATTTTAGTCATATAACTTAAGTATTGAAAATACATTTAATATTTTGAATTTTAAATGCATTTTAATATTTTTGAGTGGATTTCCTTAACCGCATGTATAATAGGGATCAATATTATTATAAGGCCCTTCAAATGAAGGCTAAAGTGACAACATAGTATCAATAAGCATAACTGGCATCCGGATATTGATTTCTTTTTTTTTTTTTTAACATCTATTTATTCTTAAGAGACATAGAGACAGAGCGTGAGCAGGAGAAGGGCAGAGAGAGAGGAAGATACAGAATCTGAAGCAGGCTCTAGGCTCTGATGAGCTGTCAGCACAGAGCCTGACGTGGGGCTCGAACTCACAGACCGTGAGATCATGATCTGAGTTGAAGTCGGCTGTTTAACCAACTAAGCCACCCAGGTGCCCCCGGATATTGATTTCTAAATATCATTTTTTAATCAAAGGAACCAGTGGAGAAATGACTGATTCTAGGGGTAGGAAAGATAAAATTCTAAGATATTTTTCACCCACTTTTACATGTTGCCATTATGTTTTGAACTTCTATCTGTTTTTATACAGCAGTACTACGAAGGAGATGTTATTCATTTTTAAAAGGGATGAATTATCATTATTATGTGTGAACAGACTATCTCCTGCAGGGTTTATAGTCTGTACCTCGGTGTGATGAAGATTTCTTTAACATATCTTACAATAAAGGGTACTTCTTTGCAACAATATTTTCATTCTTTGAATATTAATTTAATCAACACTTATTTTGAGTACATAGTGTGATGGTTGATACCTTGTAGTGTCACTGATTCTGAAAGTAATTTAAATATTTGAGTGAATTTAAGAAATGTATGGAGTATGTATTGATTGTTTCCTCAAGTAAGTCAGTTAATATTTGTTTACCTATTATTTTGACAATAGGATAAAGAATACAGGTATTTAAGAGCTCACTTGCATATGGAGATTTCAGTTTAAGCATTATTTTGCTAAAAATGAGCATTATGATGCATTCTAAAAGAAATATTTTACAAACCCTATTTCACTGCAAAATTTCCAAGTCTGTTTAGGAACAATTACAACAGAATAAGGATTGACAATTATTCTGTAATTTTTTTGAATTGTATATAAATCTCTTCTAACATTTCATAAAACATTTTAATAGAAGTTTATTTAAACCTAAAAAAAATCTTATAATACTGAAAAGAAAGTGTTCAAAAAATTAGAAATTCAAGAGGCACATTGTGAAAGAGGCTGAATTTTAATGACTTATTTCCAAATAATACAGTAAGATAGAAAACATGTGACTTTACAGTGGAGAAGACTAAGAAGCACTATCTCAGATAGGTTATCGAGGTTAAAATAATCAATAATAAGCCATGTTGATAGCACATATGCTTGACATGATATGGTTAAGAATGAAACTTCACCTCTGTGGAATGAACCTGCACCTCTGTGGTCTCCCTACAAAAAAAAAACAACAACACATAATCCTAGTCTAATCATGAAAAAATATATCAGACAAATCACATTTGAGGGAACTTCCACAAAAATACCTGACTGGTACTTCTCCAAATTGATAAGATCATCAAAAACAAAGAAAGTCTGGGGCACCTGGGTGGCTCAGTTGGTTAAGTGTCCGACTTTGGCTCAGATCATGATCTCACGGTTAGAGCCCCACTTTAGAGTCTGTGTTAAGAGCTCAGAGCCTGCTTTGGGATTCTCTCTCTTCTCCCTTCTCTCTGCCCCTCCCCTGCTCTATCTCTCAAAATAAATAAAAAAGATCAAACAAACAAACAAACAAAAAACAACAACAAGAAAAGTCTGTGACAGTCAACAACAGCAACAAAAATAACTGAGAAGACATAATGATTAAATATAGTGTGGCATCCTGGCTTGAATCCTGGAACAGGAAGAGGACATTAATGGTAAAACTAGTAAACTACAAATAAAGTTAGTTTAATTCATAGTAAAGATTGATTTCTTAGTTTTGACAAATGTACTATGGTGATTTAGTATATTTACAATAGAGGACACTGCATAAAGTTTTTAGAACTGATTATTTTTTATAATTTCCCTATTAAAATCATTCAAAAATTTTGTTAAAAGAGGATGACTAAAATGTACTTGCTAGTGAAATATGAAGGCATATGCAAAATTATCAAAAGCAAACCTTATAGAATATTATAACCAGGAGCTTTACCTAAGAAATTTACTAGGGGGAAATAAACAAACAAAAAACTTTAAGACAACCAAAATGACAGGAAATACCAAAGTAAGGACTAGAGTTCAGCATTAAAAACTTACTGTTTATGGCACCTGGGTGGCTCAGTTGGTTAACGTCCTACTTCGGCTCAGGTCATGATCTCACTGTTCATGAGTTTGAGCCCCAAATTGGGCTCTGTGCTGACAGCCTGCTTCATATTCTGTCTCCCTCTCTCTGCCCCACCCCTGATTGAGCTTTGTCTCTCTCTGTCTCTCAAAAATGAACAAATGTTGAAAAAATTTTCTTTTAAATTTACTATTTATCTGACTAGCTTAGGTCATGATCTCAGGGTTTGTGGGTTCAAGCCCCACGTGGGGCTCTGTGCTGACACCTCAGAGCCTGGAGTCTGGTTCAGATTCTGTGTCTCCCTCTCTCTCTCTGCCCCTCCTCTGCTCATGCTCTGTCCCTCTCTCTCTGTCAAAAATAAAAAATAAACATTAAAGAAAATAAAAATAAACAAGTAATAAATTTACTTGTTTATTTTTTTGGAAACTCTAATGTGTGTTTATGCATGTGCATTTGAACATGTATATGTGGGTGCATATATATAAATATGTATGTGTACGTATTTATGTAAATACACACACAAACACTCTCTCTCTCTCTCTCTCTCACATACACACACACACACACACACACACACACACACACACACACAGGGAAACCTTGGTTTGCCAGCATAATTTGTTCCAGAAATATGCTTGTAAACCAAAGCACTTGTATATCAGAATGGATTTTGAGAACTATTGTCTCAGTTGTGGTCATGTGACATTTAGCGTCACATACTATTTGTATTGCAAGGCTTTGTTCTTATATCAAATCAAATTTTATTAGAAATGTTTGCTTCTCTTGTGGAACACTTGCAGAACAGGTTACTTGCATTCAAGGTTTTACTTGGATTATTATATTCTACCTTTGTCTATTGAAAGACATTAGAAACAATAATTAACCTAGTAAAATGAGTGAGGCACTGAACAAGGAGTGAGAAAAATGCTCTTAAGCGGCTTCCAGATGTTGGAGGAAGTCATCAGGAGGACATGACCCCCAGTTGACTTGTGAACTGAATCTGTGCAGTGGGAGGCTTCTCGAGCCCTCGCAGTCTGAGGAACTAGGTCCCACCCACTGTTCCCATAGTGGGGGCTGTTTTCAAGGTCACAGCCTTGAGAGAGCAGTGTGTTGAGACCATCTGGTCAGTATGTAGGAATAAACCCAGTTAAGGCCTCTATATAAAAATGGTTAAGATTCTGGTAGGCAAGTGTGGAGATCTGCTCATCTTATGGCTGCTCAAGACAAGCCTCCTCTGTGGGTTCCCTCCATATTAAACCTGCTCCCTTCCAGATCTGGGGTGGCCTGCCTCTTCTCTCCTTGCCCTCCTTATGTGTGTACATAGGGGTGGGAGGAGCGATTTCGAATTTCACCTGGGAAATTCCTCAGTTTTCATACTAGCAGTAGGAATCTGATCTACCTAAACCTTACAATGAAATTAAACTAGGCTATTCTCTCTTTTGTACATGTCTTAGTCATTATCACTGAGTAGTTATCACTGCCCTTGTCTTATCATAATTTTACTTTTCCAGAGACTTTTTATGGACGGATGGAGTTTAATACCGTCTTCTCAGAATCCGTCTTCCTTCATGGACTCCAAGCAAACTAGAGCAGCAGCTCTCCGAGAAGTTTCCATTCCCCGGCTCTGTGTTTGACACAGCTCCTCCCTAGGAAAACACAAGGCCTCCAAGGCACTGAGCCGCAGGTGTGTCACCAAGGAGATTCCGGTAAAACTGCCATTTGTCTAGAGGATGGATACAGATGAAGACTCAGTGCTGAGTTTATGAGAGCTCAGAAACGGTGCCCACGCCAAAATGGACCCCTCTACTGAGCTCCTGTTAAAGGCTGGTGAAGGAACAGGGGCTGGGGAACTATCTCTCGGCAATGAGATGTCTCTCTAGAAACCTGGATACTTACTGCCTAACAAAGTCAGCCAGGCCCATTTCCTCCCTTTGGTTCCTGCCAAAATGGGACCTTTATAGCTTCCTTTCCTGGAAGCCCTTCTCCTGAGCTCCCCCTGCATGCCCCACCCACCCGCTGGTTCCAGTGTCTGCGGTTGCCGCACAACCTTCATGGAGCCTGCTGCTCTTTTAAATGGGCACCTGGCACCTGCGAGGAAGCTGAGAAACAGGCAGAAGTCTCAGAAGCTCCCAGTGCCTTGTGTGGTGGGCGCACTCCTGCTCCACCCTGTAGATCCCTTTCCTGTCCCTCTGAAGTCCCACTTCGAGTTTCCTTGGTGATGATAAAGCAGTGAACTGAAACGGTGAAGAGGGCGCCACCATCTCGGCCAATGGAGCCCTGCACGGGAGACAGCCTAGCGGCGCAGAGAAGAATCACAGTAGAAGGAAGCTCAGTGGGAACAGCAGAGGAGTTCCTGCTCAACAAAGCTAAGGTCAGTTTTGTTGTGTTTTTTTTTTTTCTCCTACTATCTGAAATATTGTTTCATGCTTTAAGAAGAAAAAAAATGTAAAAATGAAAATTACCGGAATCTATGACTGTTTACCCTGCCATCCCCCCACTTTAAACAGATAATCTTCACTTGCTTTCATCAAAAGCCCATTGTTTCACTTAACTCTCTGAACCTACCCTACTCCCTGCTCAAGGACATCCTTCTGGCCTTCTCTTTCTTTCCCCTTTGGTAGATGTTTCCTTCTCCACATCATTTCCTGCAAAAGGAAATTCTGCGAAGGTAATTATTTTTTTAATTCAACTTTTTGAGGTATAATTTCTATGAATTGCATAGATCTTAAGAAAATAGTGAATTGTGACCAACATGTTCATACATGTAACTACCCCAAGCAAGATAGCAGATCTTTCCATAAGGCAACAAGTTCCCTAGGTTGAAGTCAACTTCAGATTCTTAGTCCCAGGCAGCAACTTATCTGCTTTCTATCACTATACCATAGTCATGATTTCTTTAGAAAGGTATATAAATGAAATATTACAATATGATCTCTTTTGCTCAGTAAAATATTTTTGAGATCCATTCATTTAATTGCATATATTAGTAGTATTGCATCATGCCATAATTTGTTTAACACACGATAATTTATTTGTCCATTACTTGTTGGTCATTTGTGTTGTTTTTGCTTTTTATCTGCTATGAATAAAGTTACTGTGAATATTCATGTACATGTGTTTTATGGACATATATTTTATGTCCTCTTGGATAATACTCAGTAGAATTTCAGGTATATATGTTTAGTGGGGGAAAGAAATTTAGAAAATAGTGCCAAATTGTTTCCCCAAGTGGTTGTACCATTTTTCATTCTCATAAACAATATGTGAAAGTTTGGAGTATGGGTATATTTTGACACTTTATTTTGTGTCCCTTTGGTCTATATTTCAATTCTTATTATCAATTCCACATTGTTTTGATCACTGAAGTTAAGTGAAGCATACACTGACGTTGTATGGTAAATAATGAACTTAGGCAGAATAAACCCACCAATACTAATATTCTTTTTAAAAATGTTTTGACCATTTAAATTTATGTGGATTTCCATTAAGGTTTGAAATCAATATGCCAGATTTCTACCAGTTCCCAGGATATTATTAAGGAATATAATAAATATATAGATCAACTTGAAAACAATTTTCACTTTAATGATAGTTAGGCTTGCTGTAAGTAAACATAGTATTCCTATCTATATTTAGATATTTTTAATTTCCCTCAGTAATATTATATGCAGCTATTACACGTGTACATTTTGTCTAAAAGGTTGATATTTCGACAATATTACAAATGATAGTATGGTAGGGTCCCCTCCCTAAAAAATGGAAAACAAACAAACAAACAAAAAACGCAGGGAAAACTGGCTATATGCGTAAGCATAAGCATACAGGAGTGACAACATCCCTCATTACCTTGTAACATGATACCATTTAATCAAACTGCATGTTTGTGGTTACCATATATGGGAGACAAAGAAATAGAAAATGTATAAAAAGCTATGCCACGTGACATTCAGAGCTCATTTCTTTGGGTATGAACCCAACTGAGCTGTGCCAGCATGAATAAAGTTGCTTCCTGGAAGAAAATCCTCGGTGTCATGATTTGCGAGAATCCTGCTGCAATAGGTTTTTTAAATTTTAATTTCTAATTGTTCATTAATGTATGGAAATAAACATTTTTATTGATGTATCCTGCATCTTTGCTACTCATGTATCATTTCAAGTAGCTTTTCCTAGATTCCTTAAGAATGTCTAAGTAGGAAATTGTGATATCTATGAACAATGTTTCTTCTTACTTTTCAGTCTACATGCTTTTATTCCTGTTTCTTGCTTTATCTCATTTTAAAGGATCCCGGTATAAGGATCCCGGTATAATTTTGAATAGAAAAGTTGACTGTGGACATCATTCCTTTGTTTCAAGTCAGTATAGAACATGCTGTCTTCTATCCTTTGCACTGTGAAATGCACTGTGAAATGAAAGTTTTTAAGGGTGAATATATACTCTTCTATTACTAGTTTGTTGGAGATTTTGTTATGAACAGTTGTTATTTATGCCTAATGAATTTTTTCTTATAGTAAAATAACTGTATACCCTCCTTTATTTCATTCACACGAATTAGATTGATATATGAATGTTTAACTGACCTTGGACGTCTAAACTTAAACTCTATTTGGCCATAATATATTATTCTTTCTATATATATTAGGCTATATATCTCTACATATATATATAATGATGCATTTAAAATGATATATATGATATATAAATGATACGTGAAGATATATGAATATGTATGCTACATACATAAGGAAATGAAATAAAAATAAAATACACATGTAACTAATATAAGATAAATACAGTACTATTTTTTTAAATAAAATATATACACATACATACGTATACATATACAAAATATATTTGTTTTTCCAAATGTTTGGTACCATTCATCAGTGAAGATATTTGGGGCTGACATTTGCTTTGTAAGAATTTACTAACTATAAATTCAGTTATAAGAAATAGGGCTTATTCAAAATGAAGGTTATCCTTTTAATTTTGAGAGTTTGGGTAGTTTTTATCAGTCAAAGAACTTTTCAGTTTCACTCACATTATTGAATTGACTGGCATGAAGCTGTTTGTAATATTGTTGCAGTTTTAAAATCTGGGTATCATCAGATAATTTCCAGCATCTTGTATTTTTTATGTTGATAATTTGAATCTTCTTTCCTTTTGGTTTGTACATTGAGAATTTTCTTGATTTTATTGATGAAGATTACTTTTTTTTTTTTTTTTGAGAGATAATGAGTGGAGGTAGGGACAGGCAAAAGGAGAGCGAGAGAAAGAATCTTAAGGAGGTTCCATACCCAGTGCAGAGCCTGATGCAAGGCTTGATCTCAGGAACTTTGAGATCATGACCTGAACCAAAATCAAGAGTCAGACGCTAAACTGAGCCAGGCAGGTGCCCTGAAAAGGATTACCTTTTGGTTTAATTGCTTATTCTGTATTATTTTTTCTGTTTTCATTTTATTTATTTTTGTTTTTATCTTTAGTATTCTTTATACTTAATTTGGGTTGATCTTGCTCTCTTTTAGAAGTCTTTATAAGATTTTTTTTCTATGCTTCTGATGTAAGCATGTGATGCTATGGATTGCCTTTAACATACTTCATTACATGCATCCCACACATCTGATGTGCTGTGTTCCCATATTTGCTTAGGTCAAAGTATTTCTATTTCCCCTAGGACTTCTTTTCCCATAGTTTATTCGGAAGTATGCTGTTTAATATCCAAATACTCATATATTTTCTAGAGACTGTTCTATTCTCAATTTTTCATTTCTACTTTATTCAGAGAATATACTTTTAAATGTCCCGATATTTGTTTTATAACTTAGAAAATGGTGTGTTTTGATGAATGTCCCATGTGCACTTGACAATATATTCTACTGTAGTGTGGAGTGTTCTATAAATGTCAATTAGGTCAAAGTTGTTGCTATATTGATCCAAATTTCCATGTCCTTATTGATTATCAGATTGCTTTTTTCTATCAGTTACAGAAAAAGGATATTTGGATTCTCTATTTTCAATTGCGGATTCGACTAGTTCTTTCAGCCATGTTTACCTTTTTTGCGTCGCCTCTTCTACACCTCTGTAATAAGTTCTGCAATAAGACCCATACATTTAGGATTGTCATATGAATGCCCAACTTTTCTCTAATTACATTATTTTCTGAAATCTACTTTGCCAGATATTAATATAACCACTTCACTTTTTTCCAGTTGATTAATGTTTGTTTATATCTAAGGAATGATATATTGATATATAGTGATATAATGGTATATCAAAGATCTGTTTCCACCGTTTACATTTAACTTATGTATGTATTTATATTTGAAGAGGTTTTCTTCAAAATGGCTCTTCAAGTTGATATCTTGCTTTTTTATTGATATGGACTATCTGCCTTTTAATTTGCTTGTTTATATTGGTGCTGTCCAAAAGAGATATAAGGCAAGCCACAAATGCAAGAACAGAAATTTTAAGTTTTTCAAGAATCATTAAAGAGGCAAAAAGAAACGTGCAAATAATTTTAATAAAATTTTACTTTAGTCAAAAAAATCTAAGCAATAAATACATATCTACTAATAATTACTTTGAATGTAAATGGACTAAGTGCTCCAGTCAAAAGATGCAGGGTAGCAGAAGGGATTAAAAAAACAAAAATGGCAATAGCCAAAAAGATCTCTGCCTACCAGACACCCATCTTAGACCTAAAGGCACCTCCAGATTGAAAGTGATGGGGTGGTGAACCATCTAACATGCCAATGGACATCAAAAGAAACCTGGAGTAGCCACACTCATATCAGACAAAATAGACTTTAAAACACAGATTGTAACAAGAGACAAAGGAAGACTCTGTATATTAATGAAGAAGACAGTGCAACAAAAAAAATAATAAATATATTTTCAACATATAATCACTATAAACTTACTGAGTTATTTTCATTACTAAGTTCTCAAAATCTGATGTATATTTTATGATTTATAAAACATATCAATATTTTACATTTAAGACCAGATGTATTTCAAGTAGTCAGTAGTCAGACATGTCTAGTGACTACTGTATTGGACAGCATAGATTTAAACTCTGCATGGGATTGAAATCTGTCACTTACAGATTTTCTATCTGTTCTTTCTCTTTGTTTTCCCTTTTCTCTTTCCATATATTCATTTATTTACCGAGTATTTTCGATTCATTTTTATCTTTACTTTTGACTTAACTAAACTATTTTCTTTTAAATTGGTGCTTTAGTGTTTACAATTGTTCAGAAAAAAAAAAAAATCTAACCTAGCAAGCCTCAGACAGGTGTCCTTAGAATGGCATGCTTGCTAGGTTTCCCTTGGCTACTATCTAGCAACTTGGATGTCAGGAAGGTTTTTTTCATTCCCTGATAAGAGTGGCTCACTGTGCATAATCTCTATGTACAAACAAAACAATTGGCACCGAAGACCTGTTTTCCTTCTGTGAGTCTAGAATTTTGGCATAGGACAGATAGAGGGTGCCTATGCAGCCATCCTCCAGTAAAACTTCGGATTCTTCATGTCTAATGAGCTTTCCTGGTAGACAGCATTTCACATATATTTTCACAATTTGTTGCTGGAGGAATTAAGTGGCATTCTTTGTGACTCCACTGGGAGACAACTCGTCAAAGCTTGCACCTGGTTTTCTCTAGAATTCATCCCATGTGACTTTTCCCTTTGCTAATTTAACATTGATATTTTTGTTATTGTTACAATGAATCCTAGCTGCAAGGTTGACCATATGCTGAGTCCTGTGAGTCCTTCTAGTGAATCATCAAATGTTAAGGTGGTCTTAAGGATCCCTGACAACAATTTACATCTATAATGTGTAACAGCCCAATGTTCTATGATATTATACCACTGTCTACACAGATTAAGCATATCATAACAACATACTTCATTCCCTCCATCCCATCCTTTGTCGTATTTTCCATAACTTTTACTTTTATGTATATTACTAAACCTTATAATGCATTGTTACTATTTTTTTTCCTTTTTAAATGGTCACTATACACCTTGGCCTTGAATGTTAAAAAAAAATCAGTAATCAGTAACTAAATAATTAGTTTTCATTCTTTTCTACACACAGAAGGTGGTACGTTAGAAAAACATCTCAAATATTTTAAGCCTCCTGTCACCACCCATCCCACTTCCTCCTTCTACTTATGAGTTCTTATATTTATTACTTCTAAAACAGCTTTTTATAACACCTATTTTACAGAAAAATATAAGTCTGTGATGCTTTTTGGACCATATCTATTTATTATTTTTGTTTTCTTTTTTCTTTTTGATTAGGTTATAATTGACAAATGAAATCATAAATATTTAAAGAGTGCAATACGATGATTTGATATATGTATGCATTGTGAAATGATTTCCATAATCGAGTTAATTAACATCTATCCATTACCTCACATAGTTACCTTTTGGGGGGAGTTGAG
Source organism: Paguma larvata (assembly GCA_030068075.1). NCBI lineage: Eukaryota > Metazoa > Chordata > Mammalia > Carnivora > Viverridae > Paguma > Paguma larvata. The sequence continues at coordinate 77,727,075 of CM057831.1, read as the reverse complement.
AATGTTTAAGATTTACACTCTCAGCAAATTTCAAATAGTGTGTTACTGTAACTGTAGTCAATATGGCTATGCATTAGATCGATTTATTTCTATTTAATTTTACTTAACATCCATGGAAATACTTCTGGAGTATTATAATTTTCCTAGCATTGCATGTAGATTTGTGTGCTTACGTTCACTTACTGAAAAGATGGCCCACCTCTATCATATAATTTTCTAAGATTTCCAAATTTCTAATGATAGAAGATACTGATTTATGAATAATTCAATTATTTATCAATGATTATAAATAGATCTGTATTTAGATCCAAATATCGAAGTAATCTGGGTGTTCTTCCTTTTAAAGCGAGCCTATATGCATGCCGGTTTATAATAATAATAGTAGTAGTAATAATAATAATAAGAAGAATAAGAATAATAATTTGTTTTAGGATTATGGGATAAAGAAAGCAAATTTGACTAGATAATCTCAATGTTTGGGATCAAGCTGAAATATTGTGATACATCTATTTTGACTGTGGGACAAGACCTACCAAGAGGACTAAGTAGTTGTCACTTCTTGAACATGACTTAATCTCTAGGTAGATCTGAAATAATCATGGCATTCTTTCTTCTCTCCTTTCCAAAAGGACATATATAAGAATGGCATCTAATATTCTTCAGGGGGACATATTTATTTTATGTTTGAAGCCACATGTTTATTAATAAAACTTTAAGGTGATGTCCTAAATCACAGTGAGATATTACAAAAAACATCATTCTTTGACTCACTGAGAAAATGTAATGAGCAAGTAATGTCCTAAGCATTCCAGGCACTATAGTAATGAAAAAGGGTAAGGTTTCTACCTGCGGAGAAACATACAACTTTAAAATAAAACCCCACTATGCAAGAAATATAATTTATACTGTAAAATAATCACTCTAGGTGACAATAAACACCAACTTGATTAGGAAATATTTGATATAATTTTAAAGTTAAGATTTCTATGTAATTTGATATATAAGGACCCCGATATACATATACGCTTACTATATATATGTATTATTTATGTTAATATTTGTGTGCAATGTGGCAGTCAGATCATATTTTACCTTAACCAATCTACTTGTGTTAACACTTTTTTTTGTCCTTTTTTTTAAAAAAAATTAAATATTTATTTGTTTTTGAGAGAGAGAGAGACAGAGCTCAAGCTGGGGAGTAGCAGAGAGAGGAAGACACAGAATCCAAACCAGGCTTTAGGCTCTGAGCTGTTAGCACAGAACCAGATGCGGGCCTCCAGTCCATGAACCATGAGATCATGACCTGAGCCCAAGTCGGATGCTTAACCAACTGAGACACCAAATTGCCCCCTTTTCTTTTTTTTTTTTTAACAATTTTTAAATGCCTTTTGTCTTTTAAAAAGTTTTCTACATCCTTCTTTCTCCAGCCTCAACAAAGTGTATTCATTTTCTAATGAATACATAAGAAATTACCACAAGCAGTTTAAAACGGATATTTTTTATCTTACAGTTCTGTAGGTCAGAAGTCTGACATGGCTCTCATGGGCTAAAATCAAAATCAATAAGGCTGTGTTGCTTTCTGGAGGTTCTTACTGGCAAATGTGTCCCCTTCATTAAGTTTGTTGGCACAATTCAGTTCTAGGCTGTTATAGGAGAGAGGGCCTGTATCCTTGCTGGCTGCCTACTGAAGGCTATTCCTAGCTTCTAAAGGCAACCCATGTTCCTTGACTCTTTACAATCTTCCATCTTCAAAGCCAACATAGGAAGATAGAGTCTCTCTCACATTAGAAATCTCCGCTACCTCTTCTATTATGTCTCTTACCCCTCCCAGAAATAATCCTCCCAATTTTAAAGACTCCTGTGAAGAGAGGCACCTTGGGTTACTTAGTTGTTTTGCCTCAGGTGATGATCTCACCATTTATGGGTTGGAGCCCCGCTTTTGGGCTCCACAGTGACAGTGTGGCTACTGCTTGGGATCCTCTCTCTTTCTCTCTCTTTCACCTTCTCTCCTGCACTCACATGTGCCCTCTCTGTAAAAAACAAACAAAACAAAACAGACAGACAAACAACAGCAACAAAAAGAAAAAAAACTCAAAAAATAAATAAAAAACAAAACAGGACTCTAATGAATAGATTATGTTCACCTGGATAATCCAATATAATCACTTTATCTCAAGGTCCATTACCTTAGTCACATCTGAAAAATCCCTTTATCATTTAAAGTAACATATTCACAGGTCCCAGAGATTAAGGTGTGAATATCTTTGGAGAGTCATTATTCTAACTACCACAGTCCTAAAACAAAGAACTCTTCAAGTTTAGTTAACAAAGGAAAAAAATCCATATTCTGTGCAGTGGAATTTTCAAGATGTAATATTAATTGAACAAGAGTTTAATGGCCCTTAGCATGAAGGCAGAGATTTAATCATTTTAAAATGCTAGTTCATGCCACAACGAAAGTGTATATTTATATATCACATACAACATGTAAAATTTTCTTAGCAAGTATGAAAGCAAACTGACTCTATGAGAAATATATGGAATTTCCACTAAGAATTTGTTTTGGGATTTAGGCTTTTATGGAGATGACCTCTCTGATAGATATCTACCAGGTTTAGCAATTTATTGTTCCCATAATCATTACACAAATATTGTTGGAAAAAGAAGTCAAGAAGTGCTACTATAGAATTCTTTCTAGGAAATAAATAAAACCTGGCTACAGAGACATCATGTTGAAGGAAATGAGATTTATACCTTTAATGATACTAGCAGATGGTTTCGTAACATCTGAAGCTGTGTCCAGTGTTTTGTCATACCTCAGAGATGTGATAAAGTTCTAGGACTTCGAGAGACTCAAACTTACAGATAATTTCACTTGAAAAACAGCAACCGTCAATGATCCTCTTGGATGCACTGAAACTCAGTCTTCAGTATGGTTGACAAAATTGGAAATATGTGCCGTTGGAAACTGTTGGTGCTTGAATAAAATTAGGCTGAAGCCTGTAATAAAGGAGTTTCCGGTTTAGCCCTTATCCTGTGCTAACTGCCAAAGAGGATACAGAAAATTGAATTAGTCAACAATCTTGATTTTAAATCTTAGAGATTGAAGGCGTACAAATATAATACAAAGTACAACATGTGAATGTCAAGGAGGGGTAGAAATTGATCTGTAGGTTCAGAGGAGGGAGTGATTTACTTCCATAAGTGGAATAAAAGGAGGTAAGGAAGGCTTTTGGCAAGGAGCATTTGAGCTGTATTTTTTAAAAAGGGTAAGTTTTGACTATGTTAGCAAATGTATAGAGGGGGGAGAGTTTAGAGCAGGAAGGAGTAGTTCTTTCAGTGTAGTGGGAATAAATTGTGTCAAGGTGGATATAGTGCTATACACTTTACATAGAACCCAGAGCCGTATATTCAGATTGGTTCTTAATTTATTAATTTTTATAATGATATATAAAGAAGATCCACAAGGTAATTGGGAAGCAAAGGGGGGAAATAGTATTTATTCTCTGTGCTCCTATCCAGGCATTTTACTTGGCATCTAGTAAATATAATCATGTTTTTATTTTTATCTTACATATACTGAAACCCCATTTCAGACAGGCTAATCACTGTGCTCAAAGTTTCATGTCTGGTATTATCAATAATAATAGTAGAACCATCATATATTGAGACACAGTGCTCATCAGTATGTTAGTAGACCAGTAGTTGCCATACATACCTTGAGGATCTTGTTAAATCTCTAAATCTCAGGTTAGACCCTAGACCAATTAAACCATGATATCTGGTGGTAGACACAGGCATAAGGTATAGTTCTTACAGCTCTCCAAGTGATTCCAGTAGGCAAACAAGTTGGGAAACAAGTGTGCTACTTGATCTCATTTGAGCCTCACAAAACCCAGGATTCAGATTTTCACCTTATCCCTATTTTACAGAAAAGGAAACAGATAGTACTTAGATTATGCGAGGTGGTGTCTAGAGCCTCACTTTAGAAGTAATGGAGATAGGACTTGACTACAGGTGTTCTATTTTCAAAGCTCCTTCAGTGCCTTGCAGGATAGTCACAGAGCAAAACTTTTATTTCCTATGAATCAAGAAATATTTGGTTTTCTTTTTTCCATTATGCCGTATGCAGTGATGCTGACTTCTGTACACTACAAAAGTCTTGCTGAACAGATACAGTTTCAAAGACAAAAATGTGTACTCAAACATATGTATCAATCTAATTTGGCAATTTCTTGATACCTATTTCCACCATTCTGGAGCTTTCTTATCTAGAAATGTGTTTTTTGTTTTGTTTTGGTTTGTTTGTTTGTTTTGAGATTACCCAGGGAATCTCTTCAAACATGTGCTCAAAGTTTTAACTAATTCTGAATGAGGCTACATTTTCATCCAGTAATAACTGGTACCAGTAAAGTGTGGCCCTTTAAAAATTCTAGTACTATGCTAACAAGAGCACAGGAGAATTAATTATGGAAATTGCAGACAAAAAGTGAGAAGTTCTTGATTGTAAGATGGAAATTCGAAATCTCTTCATTCTTACGCAGCACATCACAGAGTGAGAATGGTATAGTGAGAGATCATTCGAGATCTGGGTTCAAATGCTTTTTCTTTGCTTGGTGACTAAGCCTCATTTTCATCATCTTTTAAAAGTAGATAATACCTGGCATGCCTGGATGCTCAGTCAGTTAAGCCTCCTACTTTTGACTTCGGCCTGGGTCATGACTTTGTGGTTCATGAGTTCCAGCCCCACATCCAGTTCCGTGCTGGCAGTGTGGAGCCTGCTTGGGATTCTCTCTCTCCCTCTCTCTCTGCCCCTCCCCAACTCTCTCTCAAAGGAAAAAAAAAAAAAAGTAGATAGTGCCTTACAAGTAGGCCATTCAGAGTGAAATTAAATTACTACTTAGTTGTGGAAACTCATGAATTAATTTAAGTGTCACATATCAGTAACAATACTGGGTATTAGAGATTCAGCACACTGGTGAAGAAGTTAGACCAGTTTAGATATAGTAGGTAATACCAGTGGTGTTCCACCTTCACAGGAGAATTAAATGTATCCAGTAGAAATAGCAATAGAAAGAGCATTTCAATTAAATACAAAGTTAACACTTTTTGAGAAGTACAGTATAGAACGAGTCACATGAGAAGTAGGAAATTGTTCCATTGAATAATGAAAAATATTCACTCATATTCAAACTATTGGGACTGTGAGGGGAAGGTAGTATAAGAACTAGGTAATGTTAGGATTCCTTTCAATTCTAAGATTCAGTGGCCATGAGAGACTTCCGTGAAGGCTGATAGGAGCACACTTGATATTTTAGTGAATAAACAGCAAAGGAGATGCATTTTTTTTTATTTCCTTAGTCACACATGAGACTGAGTCACATAAAAGAGAAAGTCTTGAAATCAAATAGACTTGGAATCCTGGTTTTATAAATTCTTTGGGAGAGTGGCTGTTATTCTGAGTGTTAGCTTCCTAATGCATATAATGTAGACTAATGTCCTCAAATTTTAATGTGAATTATAAATACATGGTGAACTTATAAACAATGGACCATGTCTGTTTTCAGTGTTCTTTGTTCCACACTTTGAGAAACATCGATGTTAATATCTTGAAAAATTTTTTGAGATGGTCACTTATAATAAATATTAACTGTATAGGATTTTAATAAGTATTAAAATCATTAGTGTCCTTATTAGTAACTTCTCAAAAAGCTGCTCTACAAATTTTATATTCTAGATTGCTGAATCTTTAATAGTCAAGGTTCGCCTCAGAGGCCACACTTATTCTGAGATATCTTCTTGAGTTCATTCTACATGCTGCATGCATCCTCTGTAAGTCTGGTAGGGCCATTTAGGAAACGGCCTTTGCATTCTTTGGTATTTTTTTTAAATAGACTTAGAAATCTTGAAATGGATCATGGAGAGCTCAGGGGCATATTGAACAGTTTAGGGTATGTTTAAATTACTTTAAAATGACTGATATTTTCAGCATCCTTTTTTAGTGTGTGGTATTGGAGTCACATGGAGAAAATAAAACATATACCTGCTCCATCCCATTTTCCTGCAGCTTGAAATTGTGCTTCATATTGTTTAATAGCATAGCATGAACTGAAGAAATTGGCCATTTTATTTTAATTTTCACTTAGGGATTAAGACTTAATGCTCAATGTAAATGTGTTTTCCAGTGTTTCTAACTCCCGAATGTAGCAAATATTCATTTTTTCGTAATGAACCGCGGGAAAGGAAAGAAAAAAATGGTAAGCACTAGGAGGCCTTGCTTGGTTTCCTGTTGTTACATTCATGGGCACATCCTTTACCAAGAGAAGTTATTCCACAGCTAGTTGTTGCCTAGGGACAGTAGGAAAAAAACAAGATGTGTAAAATGTAAGCCCTGGAGCAAAGGAGAGAAATTTATGCCAGGCTTTACAAGGGATTTGTGAAACTTTCTTTTGCTCTTTTCCCAATAGTTACTATATATGTCCCAATTGTAGGCTTTGATGAGTTTTTGACAGAAGCTTGATTACTATTATTTTTTTCTAAGCCAGATGTGCTCTGCTTTAATCTGACCCAGAACACATGTCTAGGAACTTCACTTTGGCTGCACTACATCAAACAATCTGAAGAGGTTGCTTCATACAAAACCTCATTACTGTGATAAAATAATAAATAAAATAAATAAATAAATAAATAATTAATTAAATAATTTTTTTTTAAAGGAGCAGTTCTAGATATTGAGACCTGGTGAATAGTTTTCACGGTTTTTAGACCAATTGGCCACACTGCCTGTTAGGTAACTATCCTGTGTAACACCTGACTTTAGAGCATGAATTAATGTGGCACTGATTTTGTTTTCTTCTATGGACATCTAAAGATTGGGTATCAGTTGTTAATATGGGGAATATGAAGAAACGTTGTATTTGGTAAGGAGGTTACCAAATCAATGATATGCAAATATGCAAAAAGATACCCACAATTCTGCGACCTACCCTAAGAAAAATGTTAGTTCTTTCTTCTATGATTCTCAGGACTTAGATTAAACTCACATTTTAGCCTATATCACAGGCTAATCTGCATTTCTATTACTTGTGTAAAGTTTATTTTATGCAATAGATTGTAAGCAATTTGAGAAAAGTCACAATAAAAATCTTCGTATTTCTGTCATCATATAAAACACATGTTATCAAGAGTTTAATGATATTTGTCAAATAAATATATACAGTTTTCAAGATAGATGGGACTATATTTTTAATAAATGTAACTCATTCACTTTATAGTTGCAGAAACTAAGTTTCAGGGGAATGTGACTTTCCTGGAGATGTGGTCAGTTGGGGAGCATTAATTTTGGAAGTGGTAGCTCCCAGTCCAAACATTTATCATCAACTACATCGACTGGAATGAAAGGCATTGTTTTGATTAAGCAATGCTTCTTTTAGAACTTCTTTTTTCTGTTCTATTATCATTGTATTTCTGAGTTTTAGAAAAATATTAAGACAGTGCTTACTCAGCATTTTAAAATAAATACCATACCCATTTGATACACAATGGTGATATTTCAGAAACATGGGCTCAAAATCTATGTCTTTCCAAGCAAATAGTCCTTTTTATTTTAGTGGGTCTTATGCCCAATATGGGGCTTGAACTCACAACTCTGGGATCAAGCATTTGCATGCTCTGACAACTGAACCAGCCAGACATTCTGCAAGCAAATGGTCTTTAATTACATATTTTTTCCTTTAATAAAAATAGTGCTTATGTTTTTAGTCTCTAACTTCTTTTGATTCCTAATTAATTCAGTGTATTTCCTTTAGAATACTGCCTCAGATGCATCCTGCAAATTTTGATATGCCATTTTTAAAATTTCATTTATTTCAAAGAATCATCTCATTTCTCTTGTGATTTATTTGGCCCATGGGTTATTTAGAGGGTATCATTTAGTTTCCAACTGTGTGGCCCTTTCCAGAGATTTGTCCATTATTCGGTTTTAATTTAATTCTACTGTGGTTAAAGAAACTCGAGTGTCTTTGAGTAGTTTAAATTTTATTGTAACTATTTTATGGCACAGAATAGGAAGTGATTTTGTCTTGGTAAATGTTTTGTGTGCAGTTGCAAAAAAATAGTATAGCAGCTCCAACTTTTCTTTTATTTGTAGGCATGATATATATCTTTCACACATTTACATTTATTTTAGGTGTCTTTATATTTAAGGTTGGTATTTATAGATAACACATAGTTGGATCTTGTGTTTCTTTGTTAAATAAAATCGTATCTACGTAAGTCTTTAGTTTATTTTAGGCCACTGCTCAGTATAGTTTTCAGCCAATTACCAGAAAACCGTTAGTCATTTCCAGTTATTTGGGCTAAAACAGTGGATCCAAAATCTTAGTGAGTTCACTCATATGTGTAAGTAAGTGTTTTCTGATCTGGTATTATGTTCTCTTATTTCTTATTTAACAGAGCCAGAATACATCCCAACATATATATCACAGATTACGCTGATAGAAATGAGCAAACTCTTGTTATTTATATTTCATATGTCATCTATCTACTTCTGGGTCAGCCTGAATTTTTCCCTAACTGAAAAAGACTGGCATGAGAGTCCCATTATAACCTGAAAGGAGTAAGAGTGATGATCTTGGAGAATGAAGGGAATTGTTCTTTAGCTGGGTACCCACTCCAGATGATTGTTAAATGAGGCAAGACATATCACACAGAATACAATGATTACTACTGTTGATAAGACATTCAGAGAGTTTTATTTGTGATATTCAAATTCATTTTCCATTTCTATTTTCAAGATTGTATTCTTTCCTTGTAGGTCTTTAACTTTCAAATAGGATACCTGGTAATGTTATTAATTTAACATAAATTGTGTCCAGCAACATATAGAAAAATTTTCAGCTGATTTTCAAGTATATCATCCCTGTGGCTACAAGAGATCAACATTTCTTTTCCCCCAGCATGGTCATAATAGTTCTGAACCTCCAAGCATTTCTTCTAAGCAGAGTATTAAACTCTAAGCTTTTTCTTTATTTTCTTTAAGATCTCAATGATATCAGAATTAGCAATTCAGCCTCCACCATACCGTATTCTGTTTGGCTTCAAAATAGATTCTCATAAGTGGTATCGAGTCTGCCAAAGCCTTGCCTTCATTATGTTCTTATTCCAGGTGATCACAGGCTGATTATTCGAGTAATCTTTTACCAGTCCTCTGTCATTTTATGAAAATGACCTAGTGAATCCTATTTTCTACTAATGCTTGTCTTCTTAATAATGCTTGTACTAATGCTTGTACTTCTTCTTAACAAGTATCACCAACAAAATACTTGATCTTATATTTTCATTGTTGTGGGCATACAGTTCTAATTCTGAATCTATAGCAGTCAGGACTGAAGGAATAAAACAGAAACACAACTCAAAGCATTTTTCAAATGCCAGATTATTTATAACTTAAACAAGAATGAGGCCTCATTTTTTAAGTGCTTTGTCTGTGTTATCATATCAGTAGTAAACATTCGTGATTACTTATCATAGCAGATATAGTTCTCTATACTTTATATTTCTCATTCAGAACAAATACCCTATTATTAATATTTTAAAGTTTGTTTGTTTGTTTGTTTGTTTGGGGGAGACAGAGAAAGCACAAGCGGGGAGGGGCAGAGAGAGAGGAAGAAGGAGAATCCCAAGCAGGCTCTGTGCAGTCAGTGCACAGAGCACAATGTGGGGCTCAAACTCATAAAACTGCGAGATCATGACTGAGCTGAAATCACGAATCTGAGCCACCCACGTGTCCTCAAGGTATTTTAAAAAGGAACAGGAGCAGTAAGGGTTGGAAATGAAGAGAATTCTATCCTGAGCCACTCAGGTGCCCCTTAAGGTATTTTAAAAAGGAACAGGAGCAGTAACAGATTAAAATGAAGAGAATTACATCTTGTCAAAATATTGACAGATTAGAAAGAATTGATCTATTCTGGACTCCGTGAAATAGTACGCAGGACCACACAGAACTAGCCCTGTAGGCATGGGCCTTTTGCCATTACCACAGCTTTCATCCAGAAAATCTGTGGATCCCTCTGTCACTTCATCTGGTTCTGCTCAAATGTAGGTATGTCAGTGAGGGCATCTGTAACCACGCAGTGTAGCAACCAGTTCTGGGTAAGAGAGTCTGCATTGTGTGAATGGAGGTCTCGGTCATTGGCTTCCCAATGAGATTTACTGGGGATCTGTACTCAGAATAAAGTCAGAAGGAAAGTAGCAAGCACAAAGCAGTTTATTAAAGTGAAAGTACACTCTCAGGCGGGTCCCCCAGGTGGAACCGGCTCTCAGGTTGTTTTAGAATTGGATATAACTGTATCTCTCTGGGCTGGAAGGAGCTGTGACATACAGTGGGGTTGTCTCTAATAAATCTTACAAGGTTTGTACCTGAACCATAGAGGCAGTCTTTCTCCTTCGGGATGGGACTGTTCTTGTAATGCCATTGCATTGTAATTAGAGTCTAAGGGTTACCCTGGAGCAGGGGTGGAAGAGAGAGCCCTTGTTCTGCACCTGGGGCTTTTTGGTCTGTCAACCCCAAGGTCTTGGAAGCCACAAGGTCAGGATATTGTGCTCCTGGGCTTATAATGTATAGTTCATTTATCACCTTCCTGCCTCCAGCTGATGTCTCTATCATTCCCCTTCAAGGACTTGGGGTTCTGCCTTCCAGTGTTCTTCCCACCGCTCATGTCTAGCTTCTACTTAACAGACTCACCCAACGTATTTCATATGCCTTTACACTGTGTTATTTTCTCTATAGTAGTTCTCATCTGACATATATTTGATTGTATATTTCTTTATTGAATATTTCCTGTCATAGAATATGGTTCTATAATGGAATTTTTGTTTTGTTCACCGGTATATTTTCCTACTTAGAACTATGTCTTTTATATTGTGGGTACTTAATATCTGTGGAGTAAATAAATGCATGACTGGATAGATGGATGGATGGATGGATGGATGGATGAAATTATATGACTTTATCTATGGTTTTCTTCTTACTTAAATGGGTGTTTCCCTCCTCTATATCTTCTCAATTTCTAAACGCTAATCAACATTCAACTCACATCAGGCATCCTTATGGTTTCTTCACAGCATTTACTGTGCCTCCTCCCTGAGATCCTAATTGATTTTATAGTCTATACCAGATTATTTAAGATTCTGACATATATTTAAAACATGCAAGTACTACTAAAACCTTGTAAAATTGGTGCAGGAAAAGAATGTATCTTTGATTTATTTCACACATTCTGAGAACCTTATGTTTTAATGAACATTTTTCAATGCCAGATTATTTATAACTTAAACAAGAGTGATGCCTCATTTTTTTAAGTGGTTTGTCTGTGTTATCGTATCAATAGCAAACATTCGTGATTACTTATCATAGCAGATATAGTTCTCTACACTTTATATTTCTCATTCAGAACAAATACCCTATAAGAAAGATACAACAATTTTATGTGTAGAGAAATTTATAGGCAGGAATTTATATGAATTTTCTCCCATTGATGTAAATGGTACATTGGGAGAAAGAGAATCAGACCTGGCTTTCCTCCTCATGAGTCATTGAATTTGAAGCAAATTATCCCTCAACTCTGGTAGAGATCTTTGATGCAGTCGAAGGTATTGACAGGATTATCTATAAGGCACCTTCTAGTTCTAATAATCTATGAATGTAAGTTAGAAAAACTGAAGCAATTCAAAGACACTCTTTAAAAGTATAAATATATAAAAAGCAGAATACTTAAGAAGGAAAATTCCTTCAGGAATCCCCCAGGCTTAACTAGCTCCATTGTCTCCAATTCCATGAAGCCTGAGTTCACTGTCATTTTTCAAGAATATAGTTTAAGTAAATTATCTCATGTTTGGATGTGGTTATTTGACAACTAAAAGCTTGAAATCTTTGTTAAACACAGACTAAAAATCTCTTTCAAAAGAAAATTTTAGTCTAGATGGAAATTAGGGAGAGACTAAAGCAAATAATATTAGTACAAAGAAATCTTGAGTTCATAGAAAACTTCACTGATGGTTATAGAAGTTGGGATCCTGACAGGAAATGGGTCTTCACACTCAAATATTTGATGTCAGGCAATTTACAGAGGTGTTAACAGGATAAGGTATCCAACATAAAATGTGAGGCAGTGTGGGGAATAAGCTTAGCAATTCCCTGAGCTTGCACCCATGGGTTAACAAGGCATAAAGAATGCCACAGGATGAACACACTCAAGTTTGGGTAAGCAAGATTAGGTAAACAGGGCAAAGGCCCTCAGTATAGGACAAAGGTATACGAATAGAAAACCCTCAGGATGAAAAACATCAAGATGAGGTAAAAAGGGTTAGGTATTCAGGATGAAAAAACCCCCAATTTAGTACGATAGCAGAAAGCTGCTTTCATAGGAAGGAAGGACAAAGCCAGGAAAACAGGACTTTAGACTGCAGCAGGGCTAAATTGCCCAGAGCAGAGCTAATTAGCAAAAGAAAGGGGCCTTGTTCACCCTGAGGAAGCATGCTCTGTCTTTCTTGTCCAGTAGGCCAGTTTAGGTAAACACAGGTGGTGCCTCAAGCCTGCTGTAAATAACCTTCCTCCCAGCACCAGGATTTTGTTTTGTACTGACCCTAACCCCTAACACCGCATATCATCAAAACAGACTTTCCCTCATGCCTGTGAGTTAACAGTCACAGTTTCATTGTCTCTTTGTGCATGTCCATCATGGCTTGTAAGCCTTCTGATCTTGATAAAAACAGAGCAAAGACCCCTATTCGGGGCTCTTGTCTCTTCCTGGACATGAGTCCTGCATCTGCTGTCCTGCTGGACAAGGAGAACTTCAGACCCAGAGCCTGTGATGAGGCAGCCATGTATTAACCACATCAGAAAACTTACTTCATCTAGACCTAAAAAGCAAGAGGAGGGAATGGGAGTAAAGAAGCCTGGAAATAAACCATGGAAGAGGTTCTGTCTCATAGAGCTGGTGCTTCACAACATTGCCTTTTCAGACCCACTGCAAAGTAGGGAGACAGTGGTGGTGGCATGTGCGAGAATCAATATGTCAGTTTTTTTCTAGCCCTACACTATAAAATACTGTCCCTGGCATCATTGGCCAACCAAAAGACATAGGTGCAGTCTATAGAGATTTGTCTCCTGGATGGTAGAGTGGGACAAAAATGTGGCAAAAAGTATGAAGTGAGGTAACACAAGAGAACAGATTGTCAGATCAGATTCACACAAATCAGAGTTGCTGTCTAGTGTTAGGTTGTCCTGATGATTTCAAGGACACAAACAATCAAGAGATATAGTCTAAACAGGAAAATCTCTGGCACATTCAGGATCATTCTATACATCCTTCCTTATTAATGAAATACATGGGTAGCTTTTAGTTCATGAAACATCTGCATTTTATACCTCAGATAGTCACCTATTTTTGTGACATTTTCAAGGAAATTATGCCCCAGAATCCATATATCCTAGGTTTATTTCCCAGAAACAGTTGTAATTATGAACATCCTACTAAATTAATCTTATAGATATGGACTCTCCTCCTAGAAAAATATCATTTTTCTATTTTCCAGAAAATCTGGTGCTTTTAAAAGGACATTAGAACTATGCACATTCTTTCTTTCTTTACCTGGAAGTATTTGACTGTTGGAGAGATGATATGTCTTCAGTTACACTGCTAGCTGAATTTAAATTTGAAAGTGTGTTACCATGGGTAATCCTCAGAGAGGAGAGGCAGGTAAAAAGGAGTTAAAAATTAACATAAAGCATAGCTGCTTCATTTGCAGCTTCAAGGAGGCAACATTAATCAAAGCTGGTTCCCTCCACCACCCACTTCATATTATGCTTACCCTCTTCCAACAGCTCAGCATATTTTTTGTTTATTTTTGTTTTCTCTGCTACGAAACCCACATTTTCATTAGATGACCTTATTTTTATGTATAGTAGTCTGCTGAGGCTGACAAAATAACATAGACTATATGGCTTAAACAACAGAAATTTATTTTCTCACAGTTTGGGCGGCTAAAAGTCCATGATCAAGATTCTGGTGGATTCAGTTTCTAGTAAGGATGTTCTTCTGGACTTGCAGATGGTGCTTCAGTGCATAGGGGAAACTCTGCTCTTGATGTCCAGGGAGGCCTGCTGAATATGTCCAACCACACAAGCCCATCGAGACACTGCTTTCATCATGCCTGCTAATATCTCACAAGACACAGGTCAAATGAGCATAGTTAAGCAGGGAATGCACTCTCCTCCCACCATGAAGCCAAACAAGCCACATGACAGAGCCCACTAACAGTTGGGAGGGAAGTAAATACTTTTAATACAGTACTTACTTTGGGGAGCACTGAGTCAATAATTTTATGCAGTAATTTACACGATTGCATTGCTCAAATCTAGACAAATGGACTCTCCTCTTTAAACATTACAATCCAAATTCTCATCCTTTTCCACATGATACAAGTACGTATAATAACCATAGCTCTCTTCATGGGACCATCATGCCTATGCTAATCAATATCCACCGTGTTGTTCTAACCAGACGTTACGGTCTTTGTGCATAAATGCCAACTGTCAAAACTTAATAGTCCCAGATTCACTTCAAAGGATTATGAAATTTTTCCTCTACTTCCCTTTGCTCTCTCTTACTGCAATGGAAATATCTACTTCTTATATGCTACCCATTTCTCTCTCTCTCTTTTTTTTCTGTTTTTCTCATTTACATCTATTTCTTTTCATAGTTTATTCCTAACCATGTGTTTTGGAATATCAGTACCATGAGAAATGAGGTACCATCTCATTAGTTTATAACAATTATTATTTATTGAGAACTCTTTTATAAGTTAGTCCCATGAGGACAAAGGTAGTATTTTAGACATTTATGGATGGATAAGTAATTTCATATATAATATGATCCTTACTGGTTAATGAGATTTTTTTTTTTAATGTTTATTCATTTTTGAGACAGAGAGAGACAGAGCAGGTGTGGGGGAGGGGCAGAGAGAGAGGGAGACACAGAATGTGAAGCAGGCTCCAGGCTCGGAGCTGTCTGCACAGAGCCCAATGGGGGGCTTGAACTCACAAACCGCGAGATCATGACCTGAGCCAAATTCAGACACTCAACCGACTGAGCCACCCAGGTGCCCCTAATGAGATTTTATTTATCGTGCAACTTTTATTTGCTAGGCAGGTTTTAGATAGTTTGAAAACCTTTATATTGCATTAATCGTATCATTCAATTGTGTGTCTTATATTTAGAAGATATCATTACTTCTTAGAAAGATATTTGAAATGTATGGGCAGCAAAGAATTGTATGTGGTCAAAGCATTGCAAGTGGCAAAAATGTTATTGAAAGCAGAATTTATTATTCCAACTACCATGTTTCTTTTAACGCAACACAAAGTATTGTAAAGCTACTGTACAGTTGACTGAAGTTCCACTTGATATTGCATGTAATAAAACTGTATATTTGAGTAAAGTTTGTTTGAAAGATACTTTAATTCTATTTCTGTACTGATCTGAAAATTTAGAGCACAGTCTTGCAGCTAATGAACTTTGTTCCATTGTGATTGAGGGTCATGTCAGAATGAAACCATTAATCACTATAATTCCACACAGAGGAGCCTGAAATTGCTAGAGAGTGAGCATTTAATAAGTGGGAAATGCTATAAATGTCACTCCAGATGTGAGCCAATGAAGAGACAGGTAATGATTCAATAGTGTATTTTTAAGACTATATGTAGGCTGCTTTGGAAGAAATACAGTGATTCATTTTTGGAATGATTTTTATGGAACCAATTCATTTGAAAATTACAGCTAAGAAAATGGTATGTGTGTGACATTACTTTATCCATTTTTAACTGGAAATTACAAAACTGAATGTTACTTAGAAGAAAGGTCATGAAGGGAAAACTCTTCTTCAAAATAACCCAGCCTGCATTTGATAGGCAATGAAAGATTACTTATTTACATAAATCAGGGAAAATATAGGTAAAATTTTATTCTTTTAATTAAAGAAAAAAATTAACATTTATTCAGTTTTGAGAGACAGCGAGCATGAGTGGGGGAAGGGCAGAGAGAGAGGAAGACACAGAATTCAAAGCAGGCTCCAGGCTCTGAGCTGTCAGTACAGAGCCCCACACAGGACTCAAACTCACTAACCAGGAGATCATGACCTGAGCCAAAGTAGGTCGCTTAACTGACGGAGCCACCCAGGTACTCCTGTAGTTTTAATTTTAAATTTCATTTTTATTATTAGAAATTTTAAAAATTGAGGAAAAGGACTTTCAGTCTAATCTCCAAAGATTAAACATATCACTGGCTGAAGAAGTATGACAACACACACTGAATATGGTAGAAAATCATTACCATAATTACAAGTATTTTTTTAATGTTTATTTATTTTGAGAGAGAACAGGTACAAGCAGAGGAAGGGGCAGAGGGAGAGAGAGAAGAGAAGAGTCCAAGTAGGCTCCCTGCTGTCAGCGCAGAGCCTGATGCACTGCTCAATCCCACAAACCATGAGATCATAACCTGAGCCAAAATCGAGTCAGACACTTAACCAACTGATCCACCCAGGCACCCTTACCCTACAAGTATTTTTATTCTGTGTGATGTGAGATATTAACATTGCTATAATCTAACTCGGCAATTTTCTTAACTCCCTATTTCTGTTTCCATTCTATAAAACTAAACGTTTGTATGAAGTGACATATAATGTACCTTCTAGCCCTGAGAAAATCTAATTTATTGTTAGTAACAAGTAGCTTTATTTCTAGCAAAAATCATTATTGGTTATTAAAAATAAATATCCTAACCTTACATTTCTCTTTGGCCTACATAATTTTCCTCTTCTGAATGCATTACTGTTTTTTTCACTTTATTATTCTTTAGGATACCCTGTGAACGTCAAGTCGTTCATTTTTTTTAATGTTTATTTATTTTTGAAGGAGAGAGAGACAGCATGAGCAGAAAGGGGCAGAGAGAGAGGGAGACAAAGAATCCGAAGCAGGATCCAAACTCTGAACTGTCAGTACAGAGCCCTACACGGGGCTTGAACTCATGAACTGTGAGATCATGACCTGAGCTGAAGTTGGAAGCTTAACCGACTGAGCCACCCAGGTGCCCCTCAAGTAGTTCATTTTAAATAACAGCTCCATCAGTTTATACTTCAACAAAATTCTAATTCTTCTAAAACTGTCTTTGCTCATGTGCCATAAACTAATAACAATTAAATAGAGTCAAGAAAAACGTTAGTGAAAGGCAACTCTGGCATTAATTAGAGATTACTGATATCCAAATTGCATATTTTCCTACCAAATTGCTGTGAAATGGCATCTCATGTTTTAGATAATAGCATTTTAATATCTGA
Organism: Paguma larvata; assembly: GCA_030068075.1. Lineage (NCBI taxonomy): Eukaryota > Metazoa > Chordata > Mammalia > Carnivora > Viverridae > Paguma > Paguma larvata. Next base: position 77,709,681 of record CM057831.1, on the reverse strand, counting down.
TAAATACACTCATGACCACTCCTTTTTCAACAGGCAACCTATGCGTATTTTGTTTAAGCAGTCGTATCCCAAAGATTGTTCTTGTTCTCCTAGTGCTTAAAATTTTATACTGAATTATTATAACAACTCATTTCTAAGTGATGAAAGAATAATGCACTGCTGTAAGATATTTTTTGATTTTAAGGTGGAAGATTCTACATATTTTCCTCCCTAAGCCCCATTTTTCTTTTTTTTTTCTTCTGTAAGTTCTATAGAGATAATTCTCCTCTAATAAGAAAGTACATAGTATGAAGAATTGTCTTTTAAAGATAAGCAAATTCTCTGGTTCCTTAGTGGAGGCATTTGTAAGATTGAAGCAAGCAAAAAATGTTCTTTCTAGGAACGGAATATGTGGTGTTTATAAAGAATGCTGGATGACTGTACTTCTTAGAAGTGACAGCTTAGAAATGAATGTAGAATGAGAGTTCACAACTTTAATTTTCATGGACTGAATATGTCCTGTGAATCAAGTGTATTCAGAAGAATATGCACATTAGCCTTCTAGCTGTCTTCGGTGCATAGCTCCTTTTTGTTTTGCATTCTGCATGTGCTCTGTATGTTATAGAATCTATGAGTCTGTCCTGCTCTTTCAGGCAATCACAAACAAATAGGTTGCCAATGATATATATGCTTAATATATTCAATTTCACCCTAGATAAAATATGCTGCTAATTTCTCATTAACTAGAAAAGATTTGGAGTTTCTTACACTTAGACAAACCATGCCATTGGTGTAATAAACTAAGATGGATTACAAAAGGCTCGTGGCCTTTGAGTGTTCACTTGAGAGTTAAGGGTAAGAAATATCACAGAGAGGCAGTGATTTGAAGCTGGATATGGAAGGATAACTGGGGACCACCCTCCCTGAAAGGGTTTGACATCCTGGCAATGGAACACTATATATACCATATCACTCATGGATAAACATGTACTACATTTTTGAAACAGTGAGTTTAAAGACACAAATTATTCACACCCATGGAAATATTCTCTCTCTCTCCCTGTCCATCTCCCTCTCCCTCTTTCTCTGCCTCTCCCTCCCCTTCTCCTTTCCCTCTTTCTCTCTCCCTCCCCCCACCCCTCTATTTCCCTCTCATTCCCTCCCCACTCCATTCTCTTTCCATGTTTAAGTGCAATGTAAGTAGATGTCTGGAATTAAGACTCCTTTGTTTTCCTTAGCTGCTGATTTTATTCGTTTCCTTCAAATTAACATGTGATTTATTATTTGTATATGTAAAGTGATTGAGTCAGGACTACAGGGCATTTATGAACAAAATCACTTTTATTTAAGACTTTGCACCTTGGAAAAAAGGAATATAGTTACTAAACTGTAAACATTTCCTTCAAATTAACATGCATATTATTGTTTCCTTCAGGTTAACATGTGTATTATTATTTGTATATGTAAAGTAACTGAGTCAGAACTACAGGGCATTTATGAACAAAATCACTTTTATTTAAGACTTTGCACCTTGAAAAAAATGAACATAGTTACTAAACTGTAAACATTGCCATATTTGAAAAGAAGTATTATTTATTAGTTTATTTATACCATCTTTATCTTTTTCTGTGTGTATTATTATCCCTCATCTTCTGTTGTTATTAGTTTTACTCCAAAGATGTGATTCTTCTGGTGTGCACTCTTGACACAAAACAAAGTCAAATCCAGGCTCTATCACTAGTCAGCGGTAAGACTTTCGGAAAGTCTTAACCTCTCCTGGCGTTAGTGTCCTCTCTGTGTAAATAGGGCATTGACTCTAAGGTTTGTTTCAGGTCTGTATTCTATTCTAGAGCTGCATCAATATAGGTGACAATTTCCCTTTTTCTGTTTTGAATAAATTGGCACTCAAGTGAAGGTTGTTATTTATCTATTCTTGAACTTTAAACAGTGGAATTTAACTTTTTGCATTACCCTCTTGACATCCATGGTAGCATCTTTGTATATTAATGAAAATTTGAGTTCATGTTAAGACAGTTTATTATTTCACTTCATGGAACTATTATAATGACAATAATTTTGAAGGAAGGAACAAACTTATTAGGAAAATAAAACCTTGAATTTGCATGGTCTTTAAAATAAATTCTATGTAAATGTTCTCCACTCTAAAAGGCAGGTGATATTAACCTCTTGAAATTTAGGAAAGTGAGTGAAAGATGATTGTTAAAGATAATTGTTTTCCTTGGATCTCAAAGAACTGCAAGATGCATGTTCTGAACCTGGGTCTTTATAGTGGCAAAGTTGATCATTTCATACTACAGTTGACCCTTGAATAATGTAAAGTTGGAGTACTGACCCCTGCACTGTCAAAAATCCACATGTAAATGTTAACTCACCAAAAACTTACTACAAACAGCCTACTATTTTTTTAAATATGTATCTATTTTTGAAAGAGAGAATACAAGTAGGTGCTGGAAAGGAATGGGGCAGAGAGAGGGAAACAGAGGATCCAAAGTGGACTCTGCCATTGACAACCAGGAGCCCGATGTGGGGCTTGAACTCATGAACCATGAGATCATGACCTGTGCCGAATTCAGACGTTTAACTGACTGAGCCACCCAGGTTCCCCATAAACAGCTTATTGTTCATTAGAAGCCTTGCAGGTAACATAAACAGTCAATTAACACATATTTTGTATGTTATGTGTATCATATACTGTATTCTTACAATAAAGTAAGCTAGAGAACAAAAAACGTTTTTAAGAAAATCAAAGGAAGAGAAAACACAGTACCGTACTGTATTTATTGAAAAGAATTGAGCTGCAAGTGGACCCACGTAGTTCAAAGCTATGTTGTGCAAGGGTCAACTGTACTTATTTATTAAGAAAGAGCCAGTTATGGGGCCGCCTGAGTGGCTCACTTGGTTAAGTGTCCAACTCTTGGTTTTGGCTTGGGTCATGATATCAAGGTTTGTGGGATCGAGCCCCACATCAGTCTCTGTACTGACAGTGTGGAGCTTCACTGGGATTCTCTCTCTCTCTCTCTCTGCCTCTCCCTCCCTCACTCTCTCTGTCTCTCTCTCAAAATAAATAAATAAACTTTAAAAAATTAAAAAAAAAGTCAATTATGCATTCTTTTTTATTCCATCAGGCAACTAGGTTTTGAAGGCCCCTCTATTACATATAATTCTCTCCCTATCTCCAAGTTCTTTTTCCCTTATTTGCCATAAGGCAATATTCATTTTTCTCCAGGGACCTGATGCCAACCTTACATTGTCAGTTACAGAAAGAGCACATAAGAATAGATTTGGCCTGGGTGGCTCAGTTGGTTAAGCATCTGATTTCAGCTCAGGTCATGATCTCACAGTTCATGAGATCGAGCCCCACATAAGCCTTTGTGCTGACAGCTCAGAGCCTTGAGCCTGCTTCAGATTCTGTGTCTCCCTCTCTCTCTGCCCCTCCTCTGTTCATGCTCTGCCTCTCTCTGTCAAAAATAATAAACATTTAACAAAAATTAAAGAAAAGAATAGATTTGTGCCATTTTGACCAATTGTGACAGAGCACAATAGCAAACTACACAGGTTCCAGAAACATTCTGCCCATGTTTGAGTAGCATTTATTAGCTATTATGTTTTGCGTGAATTACTTAAATTAGTTGTTTCATTTTCCTTATCTGTACATTTTCCTCATCTGTACAAAGGAATATGATTATAAAATCTTTATATAATTAACTTATAGAATTTTTGATATATAAAATGAGTTGATGTTATGAGGACAAAATATTAGGTACAGAAATTTAGCTAATATTCACAGGCATTCATGTGTCACTGGAGCTTGAGACTGAGTTATTATATTATTTCTTTATGGCTCCCTACAGTGTCCTGCATTAATTGAGCTTGCTTAGAGCATGTGACATTGATTCCCAGTGACTTTGACTTCCATTTCCTCTTTTCTGCTCCTCTTAACTCCAGACTCTTATCTTGGCAGGTCTGACTCTAACTAGTATCCAGACCTCACCTCAAATCCAGTTTTGCTTTATAATCTATGTCTTGAGTTTTGATGGCTGGACTATATCACAAAATCTGATTAATCCAACCATAATGGCTCCAAATGAAATACTATCATTTTTTTATTCTGTTCTAGGGAGATACATCCTATTGGTTTTATTTACAACTGGAGAGCCAAGCTCTAAAAGACAATTATTTTTATTTCATAGTATCTGTGGCTTTTGTTATTTAATGCTATGTTGCAAGTTCTGTCACATTTGATGGGCCGCTGTATCCTCCATTCATGAGCTCATGAGAATTGTTGCATTATTCTTTTATTTTTTTAAAGATTTTATTTTGTTTATTTGTTTGTTTTGGAGAGAGAGAGAGGGAGAGAAAGAAGGAGAGAGAAAGAGAGAGAGAGAATCTTAAGCAGGCTTCATATCAGTGCAGAACCCAACACAGGCCTCAATCCCATGACCCTCAGATCATGATTTGAGCTGAAATCAAGAGTCAGATGCTGAACCAACTGAGCCACTCAGGCACCCCCCTTCTGCAATATTTGTCATCATCTTAGTTTTGCACAAGGGATGGCCTAATAATCAAGTATGACTGAAAGACATGTAGTTATTCAGAGAAGGAAAAGAAATAACCAGTTAAAGGTAAATTAAAAGGCATTTTCTTTCTCTGTTAGGGAATATGACTTTACATGTGGGTCAAAAACAGCTTCAGAATGTAATGTTCACTGTGACTGCATGGTTACAAGAAATCTTTCTTAGTCACAAGATATGCCAATATTTTGCTAGTCACTGAAGATAAGTTTTATCCTCATATATTGTAGTCAAGGATAAAAATAATTTTTGCCATAGGTAATTGTTATTAAAATGATAGTTATTATGATAGACATTATATGACGTGATGTAGAATCATAGAGGGAAGAACAAACCGGCACAGAGAAGTCTACACAAATGAGGATATTAGTTTGAAATAAGTATTAAATGCTGCATTAGGTTTATCAGGTAATGAAGACTATGAACTATTTTAGAAGATGTAAAGCAGCATGTGGCAAAAAAGAATGTGATCTTGCCATTCACAACAGCATGGATGGATCTAGAGGGTATAATGCTACATGAAATAAGTCAATCAGAGAAAGACAAATACCATATAATTTCACTCATATGTGAAATTTAAGAAACACAACAGATGAAAAAGGGAAACAGAGACAAACAAAAACCAAGACTGTTAAATATAGAGAAAAAACTGGTGGTTACCAGAGGGGAAGTGTTGGTGGGAAGGGTGAAAAAGTTGAAGGAGATTAAGAGTACACTTAATTTTGATGAGCATGGAGTAATTTATAGAATTCTTGAATCACTATATTATATACCTGAAACTAACATAACACGGCATATTAATTATACTAGAATTAAAAAAAAACAAATAATTAAAAACAAAATAGTATGTGGCAAAACACAGGTGAATAGAATCATCTAATAGACTTATATTGACTTCAGACATGTAGAAGCTTAGTTCATTTTGCTCATGATAGTGCTAGGCTATGTCTCCAACTTCTCATTCTTTTCTATCTATGCATATGAAAGTAATTATTGACCAAAAGTAAGACTTCTACAAACCCAATTATGCACATAAAGTCCACACCAGGAACGTGTTTAGAGTTGGATAGTGGGAAATCCAAGAATTCTTAACTTGGGTGGCTCAGTCAGTTGAGCATTTGACTTTGGTGCAGGTCATGATCTCACAGTTCATGAGTTTGAACCCCATATTGACTTCTCTGCTGTCAGCGTGGAACCTGCTTCAGATCCTCTGTCCCCTTCTCTCTCTGCTCCCTCTCACTCTCTCAAAAATAAATAAATATTTTAAAAACCCAATTTCTTAACAAATGTATTGGGAAAAAAATGGGAAAAATTTTTTTTGGGTGTGTGTGTTTTTAATCTACCTAAAAGTGGCAATAAGATAATTATTTGAATTTTATGGACTGTGCTTTGCCTTTAGAAAAATTTTATTGCCAGAGAACTCAGAGACAACAATTTGTATTTCAGTGTAGAAGAAAAAGGCAATAGATCCATGCATGTTAGAACTATATAAATATGACATTTGGGGATAGAGCTTAAATATCAGCTTGTTCTTCTTCTACTGACTTTTCAACTAACAAGATCCAATAAAATAGATAAATGATGAAAAATAGGTTTATTCTACATAACCTAATAAATGTTAAATTTCCATGAATGATTATTTGGATTAATATCATAGAGCAAAGGTTTTGGGACCTTTCAATATTTAGGTACCCCATTCTTTATTTTTCTTTTCTTTCTGATCATCTGCCAGCAATGCAGTCTCTCTAGGAAATAAGCACAATGCTGATACCCAAACCAATCAACCAACATTTCAGGACAAAGTTGTATAACCTTTTACAACTAAGATTGTAAATTGTCATGTAACCTTTACTAAATTAAATAACTATATGTTTAATTACATGTCATTTCTTATAAGCCTATTTGATATAGCTTATCCTTCTATTAAAACTTTCAATTGCCCAAAGCATAAAAAATAAATTAATATATTTAGAGAGTCTAATATATTACTTAGTTTAAGGTAGATGTTTAAAAATGATTAGTATTCTTTTCTCTCCACAGCATCTATCCTTAAAAAGTGAAAGAATTTGGCTGCAATATCTCTTTAATTCTTATAGCCATGAAAAATATTTGTATGTGTGTGCTTCAATGATGATTGATGATTGGTGATGTCATACTGTCTTCAGCTTTTTGCCATTCTGCCAGGACAGTCTGTCACCCAGCAAGGGTTTGACGACGAACTCCTTGATTTTTAAATCATGACAGAATTTCCAAAATGGTTTCTACATGTAACTGATTGGGTCATTAACATTTTCTACAAAATTAATTGCCATGTTGATGGTTTTGTTCCTTGGCTTCCTTCTGTGCTAAATCCCCAACCAAATGTTAGCAGAGGCATACGATTTCTGACTTCCTCATTTTAAAATTTATTTTGTGATTATGTGCCTGAATTTTTAACAAGTGTGATTATCGCCTCTACAATCATTTAATAATAATTTTCGAGATTTTTTTAGCCATGTTGAGGTTTTGCTCTTTTTAAAGAAAATTGTTACATAAAATGACTTCCCAAGAGTCTTGTAGAGATTTTTTTTTTTAAATCTCTTGATACATAAGGTATAAATGTAAAGTAAAATGGTTAAGGCTCTGTATAGCTGCACAAATGCTTTAATTAAGTTTAAAAATATCTTCCATTTGTTCAAGAGTGGGTCTTAATGAATTATGAAATTCCTAAAAGCTGCACTTTGACATAAAGAACTAAGGGGAATTTGATGTAAATGTCTTTAATATTTCAAAGATGTTTCCTATGAGAGTTGGGTAGACTTTAACATGTTTTTAGAGTCTCAGTCAAATGTTAGTTTGTGAGAGGTAAATCTCAGAATACTGACAGAATTTTAAAGACTCTATGACAGATTCTCAAGTGCAGTGAATTCACTGCAGCAATGCCACTTGGGAGAGAATAATTCTCTTCTGCCTTCCAACGTTAGCTTTGAAATTTAATCGATAGGGTTCATATTTTGGTTGTTTCTTTGTATTTTCCAGCCCAGGTTCTGAAACAGAGTTGTATGCTTAGTAGTCTTACTTGGTGGTGTGTAGAGTTTCCACTTGGAGTAATTCTTGACATTTTTCTTCAAGTGAAAATTTTCATCTAATCTTGGAACAATGTCCACATGCTGATGCAGTGCAGACTGAGGAGATGGGATTGCTTTCTTCTAGGGTGCAAGGCCGAGTGGGAAAACTGGTCTATGAAGTGGAAGACCTGGACATTAATCTTGAAGCTTCCATGCACCAGTGTAATGTTCAAGTCAGCCCGGTTTTCCTGAACTTCCTTTTCCTCATCTATAAAATCGCAGAATCATTGTGAAGATTAAGAAAATAGGAATTCCTGGGTGACTCAGATGGTTAAGCCTCTGACCCTTGATTATGGCTCAGGTCATGATCTCATGGTTTATGAGTTTGAGCCCTGCATCAGGCTCTGTGCTGACAATGTGGACCATGCTTGGGATTCTCTCTCTCCCCCTCTTTTCTCTCCCACTGGTACTGTGTCTCTCTCTCTCAAAATAAATAAATAAACTTAAAATAAAAGAATCTTCTTAAAGAAAAGAATAGTAATAATGGAGTACTCCTGTAAGCCAAGTACCATGTTAAAAACATAGTTAAACCTCACCCAAATCGTACAATATAGGAACCGGAACCTCACAATGCAGTGAAGAAATGGAAGGATAGAACCAAGTAAATTGTCCCCAAGGTCACACAGCTGGTAAATTAGCCTCCAGACCTGTATTCTTAACCTAGCCACAATGCAAAATATCTGGTCCAAAGTATGTAATCCATAAATAGTAGGTTCTTTCTTCTCCATCTTCTCAGCTCACACACCACAGTGCTTATAAATTCTTACACTGTGTGTTGGCAATCTGCAGTGCACTGTAGCTTGGTGAATGTTGAAGCTCTTTGTTTCAGGCTGTGGAATATAAATCTCTCCCCTTAGTGTTTTTTCTCAGGGTATTGATTTTTACCTTATCTTCTAAATACTCCCAGTTTTTTTGGTTCTTCTGGTCGGAGCATTAAGTGCATAATTAATAACTTATGTCTTTATGTATTTCAGTAACATGTTTTTTTTCTTGGCTGCCATGCAGAACCTTTTTGTAGTTTTCTGTCTCTCTAGCTGTTTGTTCTCAGCCTCTCTCATCTTTTCATTTTCTCCCCAGTCCTCTAAGTGTTGGTATATTCCTTCCTATTTCTGTCTTGTGCCCTCTATCCTTTCTTACATATTTATTCATTTTAAATCAGGGAAGCAAATATTTGTTCTTGTCAGAATCCATGATAATTAGACTCCAAAAACAAAATTTTCGAGGACTCAGGGTAGGTCAAGGAAACTGTAACTCATGCCATTTCCTTTCTTTGTAACACAATTTAGATTTAATGGGATCTTTAATTCTCACCAGTATCCAGTTCATTTTCCTTCCTCTGCTGCTCAGCCCCCTCTTCTTGTTAGTATTTGTGGTTTGTTGATGGTTCTTCATGATAATAGAGGAACTTTTAACCTCAGGAAACACTGTTAACAGGCACCTTCTTTTATTACCTAGTTCAGATTCTCAAGCAGCAAACTGTTTATAATAATGCCTTATACTTTGACTTCTGGCTCTGTCTAGGGCCTCACTTTGATCCTCTGCTCCCATGGAGCCATGCACAGTCACCTTGGCCTATCTTTCTGTAGCTGAAATGATTCCAACTTATCCCCACCTTAAGGTTTTTGTCTGTGTTGTTTTCTCTGTGCTGTCTGGAAAAAACTCATGTTTTCCTTTACTCTCTCACACACAACACTTCTGATGCCGGATGTGTGGATTTTTTTCCCTACTAACCAATTCTCTGACACCAGCTGTGTGTCTTACAGTTCAGTTCTAGAGTTAGTGGGTTCCCCACAGGCTAAGGGGTCAGTCCCATAAGACTACCCCACTACAGATATTGCTGCATATCTCAGCTGTCACCTGTATTTCTGCCCAACTGGCTGTATAGATCAGAGTCCCCAAGATTTACTCCTCAGGTTTGATAATTTGCTAGAACGACTATGGAACCCAGGAAAACAATGTAATTACTATTGCTGATCTGTTCCAAAGACTATTATAAAGGATACGAGTGAACAGCCGGAAGAAGAGATATACAGGGTGAGGTCTGGAAGAGTCCTGAGCACAGGAGCTTTTGCCCCAATGGTGCTGGGGTGTGTTACTCTGCGATACATAGATGTGTTCACCAACCAGAGCCCTCTGAACCCTGTAGTTTAGGAATTTTTCTTAAAGCATCATCACATATGCATGCTTTATTAATCTCCAGCTTCTCTCCACTCCCCAGAGGATAGAGAATGGGGCTGAAAGAGCCAAGCTTCTAAACATGGTTTGGTCTTCAGGTCACCTGCCCCCATCCTGAAACTATCAGAGTCCAAGGGTCACCTTGTTAGAACAACCGGTGTTCCTGCTACTCAGGAAATTCAGGAGCTCTATGTCAGGAACCAGGTGAAAGACCCAATATCAGAACAGAAGAGGTTCCTAGCATCTTTATTGCTTAAGAAATTACAAAGGTTTTAGGAGCTCTGGCTAGAAACCAAGGACAAAGACCAAAGTATGTATTTCTTGCGATATTAGTTTCACAGCTGGTTTTCTCAGTTATCAGGTCTTATTTCAAATTTTGTTTTTCCCACAATCATTGATCCAAAGTAAACTCCACCACACTCATTCCTTATCACATTCTTTTCTTATTTTTTTAACGTTTATTTATTTTTGAGAGACATAGAGACAGAGTATGAGCAGGGGAAAGACAGAGAGAGAGGGAGATACAGAATCTGAAGCAGGCTCCAGGCTCTGAGCTGTCAGCACATAGCCCGATGCGGGGCTCGAACTCACAGACCGTGAGATCATGACCTGAGCCGAAGTCTGACGCTTAACCAACTGAGCCACCCAGGCGCCCCATATTCTTTTCTTATTTATAGAACTTACAATTTTTTGAAATATCTTACTCCTGCATTAGTTGTTTACCTTCCAGTTAGGATTCTTTAGCCTCTAATTCCAGGATCATGACATCAGTGACCAGGTTTTTTTTTTGTTCATTCTTGTCTCATTAGTGTAGGACTAAACTAAATATTTCATAACTAAATTAAATAAGCAGAGGGAATATAGTTTCTTATACTTGTTTTTAGTTAATAGCCCAAATTTAGTCCTATTTCATAATAAAATAAGCCAAACACCTCTCCAAATTGACCAAAGAAGTGTGTGTGTGTGTGTGTGTGTGTGTGTGTGTGTGTGTGTGTGTGTGTATTTTTTAAGAGAGAGTGGAGGGAGGGGCAGAGGGAGAGGGAGAGAGAGAATCTTAAGCAGACTCCACACTCAGTCCAAAGTGGGGCTCCATCTCATGACCCTGAGATCATGACCGGAACTAAAATCAAGAGTGAGATGCTTACCCAATTGAGCTGCCCAGTTGCCTGACCAGAGAGGTATATAAATAAGGTTATTTGTTCTTTATATCCTCTCCATTTAACATATACTTTCATGTTCTACTACTTACTACATAAAATGGATTTGGAAGTTTATGGTAGAGTAAATAGGAAAATATCTCTAAATATCAGAAATTATTAGCCTTGAGACAATATTTGTGACTTTTCAGGTCTGGAAATCCCCTGAAATGGTATATGGATATGTAGTTATATTTAATCTTCATGTATGTGCTCATTTCCTTTTTTAAAAAAATATAGTAAAATGCATGTAAAAATTAGAATTTAACCATTTGTAATGTATGGTTCAGTGGCAGCAAATGCATTCTTACTATTGTGCAACCATCACCACTCTCCATCTCCAGAACTCTTTTCATCCTGCAAAACTAAAACTCTGTACCCATTAAACAATAGTGAATCCCCATTCCATTGTTCTGTTTTCTATGTCTATGAATTTGATTATTCTAGGTAGTTCATATGAGTGGAGTCATACAGTATTTGTTATTTTGTGACTAACTTATGTCTTATTGTTAAGGTTCATGTTGTGGCATGTGTCAGCATTTCCTGTCATTTTAAAGCTAAATAATACTCTACTGTGCGTGTGTATGTGTGTACACACAATATTGTATCTAACCATTCATCTGTTAAAGAACACTTGGATTGTTTTCACTCCTTGGCTATTTTGAATCATGCTTCTATGAACACGGGTGTGCAAATATCTCTTCAAGACCCCGGTTTCAGTTCTTTTAGGTATATACCCCAAAGTGGAATTGCTGGGTCATAAGTAATCTTTTTGTTGGGCTTTAAGAAATTGCCACATTTTTTCCATAGTGGCCGTACCTTTTTAAATTCCCACCAACAGCATGCAAAGCTTTCATTTTCTCCACATCCTTGCCAGCACTTGTAATTTTCTGTTTTAATGGTGTGGGGTGGTATCTCATCATATTTTTGATTTACATTTTCCCACCGTTTAGTGATGTTCTGCATCTTTTCATGTGCTTCTTGATCTTTGTATATCTTCTTTGGAGAAATATCTATTCAAGTTCTTTGCCCATTTTTTAATTGGGTTGTTTGTGTTTTTGAGTTTGAGTTGTGTTCTCATTTACTCTTCATAGCTTCCTTGATTATATTGTTGGGTTTATAAGTACATGTCTTATATATGAAAGGAAAGATATAGAGGATAAAGGATAATAGAAATACACTGTTAGAAGTTTCCTGTATCTTCCCTGAAGTAATTTAATTATGAGATTAACCCTAAGATCACTATGAAAATTAATGATAAGACTTATAATACTTTTATCAATAAAATTTTATAAGAAATATCCACTGTGGCTAGAGAATTATTTCTTTTACTCTAGTCTGGAATCCTCCTTGTGAACTTTGATATTTCTTTTCTACTTTCATTGTATGTTTATTCCTTTACATTTTGCTAAGATATGGTTTTCTTATATGAGGGTCTTTATCTCCTTCTCAGTAAAATATAAATATATTTTCTTCATTATCTTTAATTATAATATGTGCATATGGTATTTTTAAGAATTGTATTTCCTTTCAGTGCGTGCTATTAAATTCTCAATCTCTCTCTTTAGCCATTTGCTTAATCCATATTATCCCCGTATTATCTATCCTCTGTTAAGATCATCTGTTTAGTTACTTTTATATCTGAGATTATTTTTTCATATTTTTCACTTTAGAAAATATTTATTAGCATGAAATAGAAATGAGGTATCAAGGCATTAAAAGGCATGGGAGGACTGCAAATGCATATTACTAAGTAAGAGAAGCCAATCTGAAAAGGCTACATACTGTTTGATTCCAACTACTATGACATTTTCAAAAACACAAAATTATGTAGACAATAAAAGGATCAGCAGTCTTCAGGGGTGGGGAGGGTAGAGAGATTAATAGGCAGAGAACAGAGGAATTTAGGGCGGTGAAAATACTCTGTATAAAGTAATGATGGATATATATCATTATACATTTGTTCAGACCCATAGAATGTACAACACCAAGGGTGAACCTATAGACTTTGGTGATTATGATGTGCCAATTTAGGTCCATCCTTGGTGAAACCATCTCATTCTAGCAAAAGGTGTTGATAATGGGGGATCCCGTGCATGTGTGCGGGGAAGGGAGTATTTGAAAAATCTCTATGCCTCCTGATTAATTTTTCTGTAAACCTAAAATTGCTCTAAAAAAAGTCTTATTTTTTTTAAGTAAGTCAAAACAAAATTTGAAAGGAAATTTGAGGATCTGACTCTTGGTTAATGATGCCTCTCACCAATACTTGTGTTCGATTGTGTGTGTGACTGCTTGTTACACAATAAAAAATTGGAGGCAGCATTGAATTGATAAAATAGACTGAAATAAAAAAAAATGTCCTATTAGGAGCCTCAAAATGTAAATGAGAAGATAAAGACATGTGGCTAGATAGAACATTGATCAATAAGTCATATGATTCCAAATAGTTATAAAATGAGCTTCAAATATATTTTCTAGTCTACCATTTATGGAGTGGATACCATATGCCAGGCAGTACACTGTTCCCCTGCCCAGTACCTGCCAGCACCATCATGTGCATATAAGACATCCAGCTACAATTAGGCGTGATTGTAAGCATAATCAGGAGTGAGGAAGTGACCGTATCACAGTCAGTCTACCTCTCATAACAATGAATTTGTTTCAAGCTAACCATCTTTTGAGATGATCTGAGATCTCTTTCCCATTAATCAAATCAGTTGAAATGTATTCGAGTTTGTTAAAAATGCAAGTTAGTTTAAAAACTTCTATTTTATGCATCAATATAAGAGGGCATCTGTACAGAAGCTTATAGCTTCTTCTTTTGTTAGAAGTGAATACATTTTTAGCCAATATTTTTGCCTGGTATAAAGTCCTTTCCTTTCAATGTGTGCTGATGCTCTTCAGTGTAGCTCACACCAACCGCGAAGGTTTTCTGATATTCTTACTTATATTTCTCTTTGAAGATTGCACAAACTCTGATATTTGCAAGTGCTCAAATTTTTTTTTCAAATCTATCTAATCAATTAGTTTCTATAAATTCTTTGCTTTCCCGTAATGCTATTAACAAAATGCTAACTTTTCTATTCACCTAGGAGTGGCATGTTAATCTTCATGGGTTTCTGTTCTCTTCTGCAGCCCTTGTTCTAATCTCTGAGGATCTTTACTGGAAAAGTGAGCCATATATTGTTGTATTTGAGAGAGTTGCATCTGGATTGGTGTTCAGTCTAGAAATCAAATTCGGCTCCTATTGCTTGTTGTCATGACTCATTCTGTATAACACCATTAAATAGTAGTTATTAGCAGAAACTCAGCATCACAACTTTTAATTCTTCATGCCAGATCTTTAAATGTCAACTTGTGCACTAAGGATAGATATTGGATGGTAGATATTTATTAAATTTATGAAAGTATAGGTGCATGAGGATAACATTTGTTAACCAGCTAGTAGGAGAAGTTTAATATCAGTAATTCTAAAAAGTACAATAATGAGTTTTGAGTGTTCGCTGTTTCTTAAAAAGTGTACTGAATCAGGGCACCTGGGTGGCTCAGTCAGTTGAGTGTCCAGCTCTTAATTTCAACTTAGATCATGATCCCAGGGTTGTGGGATCAAGTGCCGTGTCCAGCTCTGTGCTGAGTGTGAAGCCTCGGATTCTCTCTCTCTCTCTCTCTCTCTCTCTCTCTCTCTCTCTTCTCTCTTCCTCTGCCTCTCTGCCTTGTTCACAGCTTCTCTCTCTCTCTAAAAAGAAAAAGTATACTGAAGATAAAAGATAAAAACACTGATTTAACTTGACACTTGTGAACTTTTCAGAAAAGCTTCCAGTTGGCCAGGAAGGTTTAGGGCTGGCTTCTCCATTTTCTTAGAAAAATTAATTTGATGATTCTCAATGCAGTAAGTGATCGTTAGTTTACTACTACATGGTAACATCATTCACATCATTCTCATTTATAGCCTGAACAATGTTCCATTGTTTCCAAAGGCTTTCTGAGGGTTTTTCCAACAAAATGTAAGAACAAATCAAATAATCCCCTGACATTGAGGAAGATAAGAGAAATAAAAGAGGTCATTTTAGTAGCTGTCCTTTGATGCAGAACTTTCTTGGGTGAAAACACTAATTGATTCTCTACAATCTAAATCTATTTCTAGGCCTTTAGGATTAAAGATTTTTCTTTTTTTTCCTTAGTGGTTGCAAAGTATTTTGAATTAAGGGAACATGAAAATGGGAGACAAAAGAATCAAGGTTTTTCCTTTCAGTAACTGAAATGTTTGAGTTCTTTTAAAAGGTTTTCTTTTGCCAGTATTCAGGTACCCAGAAAGTCAGTAACAATCAGAATATCATTTTATAAATATAACACAAAGAGATGGAATGTTTTGCTCTAGTTCACCTAGATTCCAGAAAAGCTGTGGGAATTATTCCTACGCCACAGCAAGCCAAATGTCCTTTGGATTTTTATATCCTAATTTCAGGGATGCTTTGCTTTGATGAAAATTTCATTAAACCTCTCTTTTGATGAAAATTTTTAAGTACATGAAATATAGCATACAGTTTATCTGTTCATACCCTGGACCTAATTATTATTAATGGCTATGATCAAGGTATAATTATTATATTTTAGTTTATTTGTATTCAAATTTTATATATGAATATATATGTATATATTCATATATATATAATCAGTCTATAGTTATAATAGACTTAGTTTCTAATCAGTCTAATGCAATTTTGTGTTATTTTATCTCTTCACTATTCTGTAGGTTAGACAATTTTCATTGACATCTTTTCACGTCTAATTCAAACTTTTATGATAAATGTAAATTAGTCGTGACTGGGAATCAAATGTATGTATTTAATGAATTAACCCTTTTGTGACCAGGTCCACTTTATATGGCTGACTCAGTTATAAAGCCCATACTCAGGTCTAACTGAAAACAAGTAAGGTAGTATTACTTAAAATTGTGTATTCAATATATAAGATGCCTCATGGGGCTTGTGTTATTTTCTGATAAAATATGTATTAGAGTTTGAGAGGAGAGTGACTTTAACAGATACAGATTATATAGCAGGAGTGTTTCATGGGTTATTCAAAACACGTGGATGTTATCCTAGAACCATAAGAGGCCACTGAACCATTTTGAAATGCTTACGTGTTTGAAAGGGCACATGGCAGAAATACAGCATACAATTTGGAGGTGATGAAATGAGATAGCAAAGGTAAGAGAAAGACTAGCAAGAAGAGTCTATGGCAATAATCTGGTTAATAGTTAGTAGAAAAACATAATCAGTTACAGCATAGAAGAAATCCTGGGGAAATTGTAGGAGGGAGTATATTAGGATTCCCTAGAGAAACAGAATGAAAAGAATGGATACAGGAAGATATTTATCATAAGGAATTGACTGATCCAGTTATGGAGGCTGAGAAGTTCCACAATCTGCTGTCTGCAAACTGGAGAGCCAGGGAAGTTGGTGGTTTAATTAAGTCTAAGTCCAAAGGCCTGAGAAACGGGGAGCCAGTGATGTTGATTCCAGTCTGGGTCTGAAGCTTAGGAGCCAGGGGCACTGAGGGCAATAGAAGATTGACTTTCCAGCTCAAGCAGTCAATCAGGAAAAGCTCAATTCTTCCATAGTCTGCCTGTTCACTCTATTCAGACCCTCGTTGGATTGGATGATGCCTGCCCACAATGGTGGTGGGGGAGGACAACTTTACCGAGTCCACCAATGCCAATACTAATTTCACATGGAAGCACCCTCATAGACAAACTCAGAAAAAATAGTCAAGTATCTGTGCACCATGTGATCCAGTCAAACTGACACATAAAACTAACCATCGAAAGTGGGAAGCTGACAAGTGAGAAAATGCTGGTGACAGAAGTGACTGGAATACTTGAGACAAATACTTTTTAGTGAACAATTACTTATTTTTTTACTGTTCTTTTTTCTGATTCATATAATTTTGTAATCACATTATCTGATGGCATTCCATTATTATCCATAGTTTTCCTAGTAAAATATTCAATCCACCACTGCCTTGAGTCATTGGCATTTGAGTCAACATGGAAAAGAGAGAAGAGAATCCAAAAGAGTCAAGATAGAGCACTTCTAAAATGTCAAAAAGAGTAAGGCATTTGATATAGGAGTTTACCAGGAAGTTTCACTGAACTATGGGTGAGGTCCTAGACCTAGTATGTGGGGGAGGAGTTCCCCTTAGCTTTCTACTTCCCTAAATACTAAGGGAGAAAGTGATCTCCAAATCTTAGCGAACATGTGGATATATACAACCAGCGTCATTTAAGTTATAATTTTAAGATTAATTTGGAAGAATTTTTAGTGAAAAAGCTTTGCACAAACTATGACATATTCTCAATTTAATTTATAAATGTTGGCAGGCAACAGGGTTTTAATTCTGTGTGTGATACTTGCTCAGTGTGTAACTTTAGACAAATTAGACTCTCTGAGTCTTTTTTTCCATATCTTTCACATTTCAAAGTGTTATCATTATAAACATTATAAGATGATCACCTCCTAAAAGGCTATGAGAATACTGTAGGTGAATATGATATTTGTCCTTTCTTTGTGTCATTTCAAACTTTATCACCAAAGCTGGCTACGTTTATCTGAAGACCCTGATAGAAAGGCAGTGACTGAAATGATGATCTCGAAGAATAACCACATGACATAATTGTAGTGAGCATTTATTGAATGGCTATTAAGTACTAATTATTAATTAATTTTGATAGCATTTTCCATAAACCTTAAAGAGTAGGGTTTATAATTCTCTTTCAGACAGGAAAATTTAGTTCTAACAGTACTTTAAAAATAACAAGGGGGAATGGCTTATTTGACTTGCAAAATTTCCAGGAAATATTTGAAACTCTTTGTACATATTTCTGCTTGCCTTGTCAGGATGTCATTAGGTGCACCTGTTCTGTAGCAGTCAGTTGTGAAATGAAATGACTAGATGTCCAATTCTGTAGTTTCATTAAAGAACAAGGAGGGGCGCCTGGGTGGCTCAGTTGGTTAAGCGGCCGACTTCGGCTCTGGTCATAATCTCATGGTCTGTGAGTTCGAGCCCCACGTCGGGCTCTGTGCTGGCGGCTCAGAGCCTGGAACCTGCTTCAGATTCTGTGTCTCCCTCTCTCTCTGCCCTTCCCCTGCTCATACTCTGTCTCTATGTCTCTCAAAAATAAATAAACGTTAAAAAAATTAAAAAAAAAGAACAAGGGACCCCTTAGCACGTGTAACAAAGACATACATACTGGTAGTCCTGTCACTTATTGCGATCAAAGTCAATATTACTTATACTAAATTTAATGAAAAACAATCTGTGCCATGAATAGTAAATCTTTTCTCATAGCCTAGGCAGTAAGAGTTACTACTAAGTTAACATCGTCCTAAAGTTCTACTTTTCCGTATATTAGGAAAATGTGTTGTCTACACTGTTACCATAAAAACGTTGCTGGAATAGGTTGGAAAACATGAGAAATGTTCACTATCAGAAAGGTTTGCGTTAGGGAAAGAGACTTTCCATAGGGATATGAGACCTTTCCTAATAGACTAAATATCTCTTTTCCTCTCTCAGCACTCAGCTGAGAATACAAATGGTATACGATAGGACATAATGGCATAGATATGACAAATATAAATATAAATATAATATAAATGACATATGATATAAATATAAATGATATACAATAGGACATAATGACACAGATACGACAGAGGAAAGTAGGAATGGAAATTCCATGAAGTGTATGTTCTATTGCTGTTTTGCATCCCCTTGCTCAGAGATAATTTACTTGAGTACCTTACCAAAACAAACAACAAAAACAAAACAAAACAAACATATGTTGAATATTATTTGGTTTTATTTCCGGCTGTTGGAGATGCTTTCTGAGTGTTGCCTGACATGAAATGGCCAGAGTAACACATGAACAGTTACCTAAAATTTAAAGACTGTTGAGACACATATGGTATCTTCAACACAAGAGGCAAAAAGAACAGCAACTTTGTAATGTAACTCAGGGGAAAGAGAGAGAGTTCTCACTCTTAGTGCAATATATAATGATTCATAAAAAACACAGTCAAAGTTTCTTTAATAGTAGGAATATGAATGCCTGTTGAGGAAAAAAATGTGAGATGGAGCGAGTAGTTTCAAAAGCAAATATTCCTCACAGTACGGATCTATTTGGATAAATAGATTTGGATAAATAGATGGTACAAAGGAGGAGCAAACTCAGAGAAACCAGGGGACCTCGCATTATTCCTGAAATCTTCAGTTTTCACCCAATCTTCACCAGCACTTTACTTTCACCCCGAGGAGTTTGACACGAAACAGTCTCTTCCTCAGCATTTGGTAGCCAATGGGCAAATGACATTTAATATGAGAGGACAAGCCATTTACAGATGGAGAGTGAAACTTGATTAAAACTTAGAGAAGGCTGGGAATTCTGAAATAAAAACGGCATGAAGTAAGACTGCAGCAGCCAAGTCAAGAAGGACTATGAAAGCCATAAAGAGAGATTCTGGATTTTATTCTAAGGGCAATTGATTTTACTCAGTAGGCAATGAGGAGTCATACTTTTTGAGCAGGGGTATGACATGATCAGAGCTATGCTTAGGAAGAATAGGTGTTGGCCATTTTTAGGACAGTTAGAAGGGGAAGAATGATGTTGGCTTGAGCAAGAATAGTTACCACAATGGATGTTAGGATACAGGTGAGAGATAAATTTTACTTTTTTTTTTAATTTATTTATTTTTGAGAGACAGAACACAATCAGGGGAGGGGCAGAGAGAGAATGAGACACAGAATCTTCTGTGACACTGAAGTTTCGGGTATGAGATTTCTAGAGCACAGGAAGTAAATTTGAGAATCATCAACACACAGTCAATATTCCCAATTCCATCTGACCTAATTTAATCTCAAATTTTTGATGTCCTAAATTTGCCTAATTAGGTCATTTTAATTCACCTACTAGGAAACTGTACAGTGGGCTCCCAGTGCCAGACTTTGGGAGCCTAGTTTACCCTAGAGGAGGAGGCAGGCAGCCTCAGCTCACTTTCCATGGTTCCATTTGGCTTTTATCCCTAATTGTCTTATTTTGCATTATGTTTATCTTGTAAACTGTTTCAAGTAGTTTCAATTTTGAGAAAATGTGACACAAATCCTAAATAATTACACCAAAAAATACAAATTATATTTGAAATGAAAAATAAGTTAAGCTTCACATTTTCTGTAATTGCTTAGTGGAGGCACATTTTATGAATTGTGAGACTGTGGTGAGCAAAGAAATGCTAATGAGATAGCTAGACTCAACAAACTATTCCACCTTCCTCCCACACTTAGGTTGTCTGTGCTTTTTCAGCTGATTTTTAAGGATAAGCAGATGTAGTTTGCTTTGAATGGCACGAAATGAATAATATTGTGTTTGATATTATATCTCTACGTGGTAACTGTAAAAAGCAGATACCTTTTTAAACAAGATTCAAAAATACAGAATTGGAAATTATTTTTGACCCAGCACTTTTATTAAACCTAAGAAAATCTTGAGAAAGTTGCTTGCTAATTGTAGTTATTTTTCTCAGCAAACTTTAGCCTAATCCATTTAACTGTGCAGATAAATACTATTTGTTTTAATTAATATTGGATTTTACAAGTTAGCCACATCTTGCTGAAATTAATAAAGATTAATTCACATGATTAATTCATTGTTTTATATTTTAGTACCAAGTCGTATAGGTGATCAGTTTTAAATGTTACTATAAAATTTATGGGATACCTGGATGACTCAGTCAGTTAAGTGATCAACTTTGGCTCAGGTCATGATCTTGTGCTTCGTGGGTTCAAGCCCCACATCAGACTCTGTGCTGACAGCTTGGTGCCTAGAGCCTGCTTCAGATTCTGTGTCTCCCTCTCTCTCTGCCCCTCACCCACTCTCTCTCTTTCTCTCAAAAATAAATAAGCCTTAAAAAATTAAATGTTATTATAAAATTTCTTTATAATATTTAATCACTGTGAGTATATATTATTAATCAACTTATTGTTAATGCCAACAATAATGGGTAAAATAAATGAAATAATTATAAAATAAACTACAGGCACGTTTTTATCACATTTAGACTGTGATAAATTTAGCATGGAAAAATGAAACTTTTTATTACACATGTACAACCTTTTAAATTTAGTCAAATAAAATAATAGTGAGCATAATTTGCAAAGTATTACTATATACCAAGCAATGACTTACGTTTATCTTATTTCATCCATAGTAGACTGATGTGGCAGACATTATTATCCCTGATTTACAGACCAGGAACAGAGGCACAAAGAAAGGATTAATTTTTCTGCATATCACATAGCTAGTAAATGAAAGAATCCAGATTTCAATCCAAAACACCAGACTTTATGGCGAAGTTGACCAAAGTTGAAGAATTCTGTTGCTTCTTATTAAGGTATTATTAATCCAAAGACTGAAATCATTTCCAATCTCTTGTAGTGGGAAGCAAAACATTATCCTGAGTAAGGATTTTTCTACCTTCAAAGCTATTACAAAAATATATATAACTTTTATATAAATTTTGTTATGTTGTTTTAGTGATGTAGGAAAAGAAAAATTGTTTACCTTTTTGTAATCATGCTATTTTGAAGCCTTGGGATAATAGCTCAAACTTATATAATCTGTAATTTTCTACACAGACACTGAGATTCTCATATTATTCTCACTCTTGCCTCCACTCTACTTGGAATGAAGTTATGTACTTGAGCCTTGAGAAGGAGAGGGAGGAAGACAAGACATGAGAGCTAGAAAGCTCCATAGGTAATGGAGATTAAGCTCTCTTGACTGACTAATTGAAGGCTGTTGCTCTAATATTATTTTCATGGTCGTATAATAAGAGACAGACCTAGGAGGAATATGGGTGATGGAGCAACACTTTGTAATAGGTGAGTCAAATCAAATGTTCTACCACTGGAAGCATAAGAATATTGATACTGTTGGTGGTCAGAAAATTAAATGTAAATCTTCAACTATACTTAAAGAGAGTTTTTAATTCAATTTTATGTCAAATTACTAGAATGGACTAGGAGAGTAACAATCCATTATATGGGATTTTAAGTTAATGCAAGTAACATGCACACACACACACACACACACAGAGGTCAGGGGAGGGAAAAAAAAGAGATATACTCTATATTTAAGTATAGTAAAATTCTTAAATTAGTGTTAACTCTCGTGAGCCTTCTCCCTAGGAAGTTGGTGAGATCCTCAGGGGAATAAGGTTAAGGGAAACCACAAAACCTCATGATACACTTACTATTTCCCCTCTAACTCTTTCTCATTTCATGCCATCCTCAGTCTCCCAGTTTTTAGATCATCTTGTGTTGAAATGCCTGTATGTTTTACTAGGCCTTTTATATTCATAAATAAATTTCAATCTAGGTCTCTATAGTAGATCAAATGTGGTTCTCACCATATGTTTACCTAGATCTACCTATTATGTTTCCTTGTACTTACTGCATTGATTTATATGAAGCTGAAACTTAGGCCATGTTGTGGTCATGTGCGGACACCTCTACTTCTAAAGTTAGCCCTTATTTAATGATTAATAAATTCAAGACTCTAAGTGACCTGGCTAAGGTACACTGGCAAGAGATAGGAGTATACACATGGAAGTGGATTCTGAGGATGCTGAACGAGCAAAATGAAGCATGTATTTAGATAAAAACATTTTATCAATATGGAAGCACTCTTGTAGATAACAGAATTCAATACTTGGGCAAAGATTCTAGGAGACAATATAGATATGATGCTATGGTGGTTCCAAATAAATGTAGAAGAAGCAGTGGTCCACACTAATGAATCAAACATGCCAAATTCTCATGGTATATGGAAAAAGGATTAAAATACTTATAGTAATGGGCATATTAAAGTTGATATATTATGTAAGAAAACCACCAGAGGAACTGTGTTCCGTGGGAGGGCTCAAAGAATACTTCACATACCAATAAGAAATATGTGGTTAGAGGGACATCAATACCAATAAGAAATTCAGTGGACAAGATGGGAAAGAGGGCTGAAGGCTGGAGCTACTCAAAAGGACCCAAAGGTGCCTAAGAGACAAGTAACCAGAGCTCAGGGAAGCTTTGCACTGTACTTTTACCTTGCAATGCCCTTCCTCCTTTTCTCCCTGAAGAAATGTCATTCCCCCTTCATCGTTTAGTTCAAATTCTCTCCTCCCCAGGAAAGCTCATTTACATTCAAGTATTCATCCTCTGTACCAAGTCTTTACTCATGTCTTTGCTACTATCTCCCTTCTTTCCATCTCATTAGATATTATGGGGCCTGACATGTAGGCAACCTTTAATGTAAATGTTGAGTACATGGATTCAAGCTTGTAGTAAGAGGGGAAAAGTGACTTTTGGTAGCTGACATCTGCTGTTTCTTCTCCTCCTCCTCCTCTTTCTTTCTTTCTTTCTTTCTTTCTTTCTTTCTTTCTTTCCTTCATAAGTGAGGATCCTAGGGAAGAGTTCAGTTGGGCGCAAATGAAGGAGAAACTTCTAAGGTGGAGCATTTCTATGAATATTAACATCATTTAGAGTTAAACCTGAGAAAACTGGAACTTTTGCTCTCTGCTGAGTTACCAAGTTAAATATGATACCAGTATAAAGATCCCAGATTTGGTTTTTGAAGCCTTGATTTAATGATGCTGAAGTTCTGCCGTAGCACTGTCTCTTTGGAGTGTTAAGTCCAACCTGCTGATAAGTTCAATCCCCAGATTACAAAACTCTGAAGTTGCTGCATTGTCTTCAGGAAGAAGAGAGAAGCAATACCCAATGAAAAGTGCATACTCTTTGCTAGGAGAATGAGAAAGAATGCGGCTTCGAATATCTTTACGCTTAACACATAAATCTATAGTGGTCAGAGCAATGAACGTAGACTGGTTTTCATGCACTTGGGATCTATTATCTGATTTGTCACTTATTAGATGGCATTGAGGGAGTTCATTCTCCTCTCTTGGCCTGTTTTCCCTCATTAAATTGCAGAATTGGTCCAAATACATTTAATCACACTAAATCAACCTGGGTATGGCCTCTCAACATGGATGACAAAGCTTAGCTCCACCTGGTTAAACATATTATAGTGCTCAAAGAGATGATGAAAACCAACAATTTTCTGATGTAGAATTAGTCTTTCACTTTTCTATTTCTTATAGCATTCAGAATGGTATTTATTGTAACTCAGATAGGAGAAGAAAATTATGTGGGGGATGCAGCTATTTCTCTAAAATTTAGAAATTTTAAAAAGTCTGTAAGCAGAGGAAAAGTATTAACTTCCATTACATCTTGGTTATGATTTTATTATTTTCTGAAATTATATGTCCAATATATTTTTAAATAAAAATATTATTACAGCATAATTGCCAAAATCTGACCTACAATCATATAAGAGAGAAATTTCATCTAAATGTATTTCCGAAATCACACCAGTGGTCCACACAGGTGAAGAGATCAAGCTTTGTAGTTTTTGGTGACAAAACTTGTGATCAGATTAAAAAAACCTGATCAGAGATGGTCAGATTAGATAAAAGAGAAATGCCCAATTCTCACCAAAGATAAATACAGTGGGATATTAATATCGTACAAAGTATACTTCATTTGAAGGTGCATTTAGTGAAATAAAAACCTACTCTGGACCACACAACAAATCTCAACAAATTTAAAAGGACGGAAATCTTGGGGCACCTGAATGTCTCAGTCGATTAAATGTCCTACTTCGGCTCAGGACATGATCTCATGGTCTGTGAGTTTGAGCCCCATGTCAAGCTCTGTGCTGACAGTTCAGACTGCATTGGATTCTGTGTCTCGCTGTCTCTCTTCCTCTCTCCTGATCACACTCTGTCTCTCTCTCTCAAAAGTGAATAAACATTTTTTTTTTAAATAAAGGGACTGAAATATTTCAGAATATATATATGTATATGTATATGTACATATATTTTTTTTTTTGAGAGAAAGAAAGCATGAAATCATGGGAGAGTGAGGGGCAGAGGGAGAGGAGAGAGAGAAAGAGAGAGAGAAAGAGAGAGACTCTTAAACAGGCTCTATGCTCAGTGTGGAGCCTGACGTGGGGCTCAATCCCACTACCCTGGGATCATGACCTGAGCTGAGATCAAGAGTCAGAGGGTCAGCTGACTGAGGCACCCACATGCCCCCTGAGATTATTATATGATTGTTATATTAACAGTTACTAACTGAAAAAAAATCCATGTAGGCATTGGTTTTAATTTTTCTGTGATTGTGTATTTGATATATTTCTTAATTATAAAATATTGTAGCATAACTGACAAAAAAGAACCTACAAGTACCTCGGGAGGTGATTTTGTTTAACTGTATTTCCCAATCATCCCAGGACTCCACATTATCATTTATCTTAGAGTAATAATTTTTAAAGGATTTTTCAGTAAACATATTTGTTTAATATGTCACCCAATATATCCAGACTTAATGGGCTTTAGAATCTCTTTTTATTTACTTTATTTTATTTTAAAAAAAATTTAATGTTTATTTTTGAGAGAGAGAGAAACAGAGCATGAGTTGGGGAGGGGTAGAGAGAGGGAGGGAGACACAGAATCTGAAGCAGGCTCCAGGTTCTGAGCTATAGGCACAGAGCCTGATGTGGGTCTCAAACTTAGAGACCACAAAATCATGACCTGAGCTAAAGTAGGATGCTTAACCAACTGAGCCACCCAGTTGCTCCAGAATCCCATTTTAAATGTCATTCAAGGTGTCTGCTATTGGAAAGTTTTTTAAAACAAGCTAGTCATGGCAAATAATTTTTGTTTTCAAGAGACCTGACCTATTTTGCGTGTTGAATATGAATTCCTTTAACAGTTTCCATCTTGTTACAACATAGACAAGACAACATAGACAACATGATGTCTATGATTATGTGTGCTTAATCTACTGGAATTTCATCTTGATCAAAAATATTAGAAAACTGTTAGCAATTCTCCAAGGAAAAGTCTCCAATTTCTCTAAGGAAGAGTCTCTTTTTATTTCTAATTCTTTTCCTTCTGTGTCAGTTAAGGAGTGTCTTAGAAGAAGTGCATATGAAGAATATCTTAGTAGGATGGACTAGAAAGTCTTTGTAGACACTCTTCAAGACAAATAAGAAATCAAGTCTATGACTTCATCAAGATAATTTAGGGAAATTTAGTCAGTCAACCTAACAGTCTGTTTAAAGTTGATAAGCATAAATTATGTTTGGTTTTAAGATATAGCTACCGAATACTATTCAGAAACAGACCGAATACTTACAATATGAATAATTTACTCAGGAAAAAAAATACTCATGATTCCAGGTCTCTGGAATCTAATTAAGCAATCTAATTTTGGAAATTCCAACAAATGGTAACAAGTGACAAATAGTGGCCGTTGTATGAATTAAACTGAAAAAAAGGCATAAAAATGTACTAATTGCTAAGATGTTAATTTCAGTTTCAATATTGTAGGTAGTGAAACATATTGAAAAATGAATTTAAGAGTTTCTGCTTCCAAGTAGCATATAAATGAGTAGTATTAGGTAAGAAAAGCAACTATATCCAATATTTTCTAATATTCATTGAGTACTCTTCTTGAGACAGATACTTGCATACATTGTCATTTAATTCTCTCAACAACTCTGCAAAAAGATTAAATAGGTTAGGGATCTACACATCTGTTTTTCTTTCCAGTGTGTCTTCTTTGTGTCTTGGATCACAATTGGTCTATCAATCATATTTCCTGATTTTCCAGCAGTCTTACTGCTGAAAGTCACTATTTGATCAGATTCTGGTCAGTGTTATGTAAATGCAAGTCAGTTTCCATTGCTTATAAAGCTTTGATCATGCAGAAAATATTTACATTTTTTACCCCATATATAATACTCAGATTAAAGGAGTTATTCTTAGAAACATAGAACTGCTAGCAGTTTGCTCTGTGTGTCTAAGAAAAGCAAAGTGTCTTAAGATACCAATTAATCAAGACTTTATTTAATTGAGTTTTGGGCACTTAATCAATTCATAGATTAAGAATTATTGCAAATAGAAATTTATTTCCTGAATTGAAATATTAAGAATTCTAGCACAAAAGATATAGAACAAGAATTATGACAGAAGCATAAGAGCATCTGTAAAAACTGGAAGAGTAAGAATATAGAGCAGGCATAAGATTCAATTCTCTTTTCAATACTGGCTAAAAATTTTAATTACTGCTATAGAGTGAAAAAACTAGATATACTGTATTCACAAATACGTTGTGTAGCATATACAGTATAGTTTATGCATACATATACATGTTTGAAAATATATTTCATATAAATAACCCATAACTAACTTAAATAAATTCATTACTGACATTACAGATCACCCCAGATTATCATTAAATTGGAATAAAATATTAATTGTCAGGATGAGTAACTGTGATATGGTCAGTTCTCACTGAGCACAGGCTGGAAGGGTCCCATGCACTGGATTGCTTATGTGTGGGTGTGTTTGAGTGCATGTGTGTGTTGGGGAATGTACGACACAGAGTCAGTAACAGAATAGGCAGACAGTACATGGTATAAATAGAAACTATATTTGCAGGTCAAATATAATGTATGCCAGATAGACATTGCACATACAGAGGTGTCTGTACTTTACAAGAGAAATCTTCTGTTTAAGCCCCTCAGTTTATGGGATTTTGTTATGACAGATTGATCAAACTAATACAGATTACTATATATATATATATCTGATTATTACTATATATATATACCTGATTATTACTATGTTATTACTATATATATATAAACCTGATTATTACTATATATATAATCTATATATATATTATATACTATGTATATAATATAATATAATATATATACTATACTATGATATATATATAATATACTATTGTATATAATATATATATATACACTATAGTATATATATATATGTCTGAAGTCAAATGCTCTAAGCACTATCTCCCTTTCTCAGAAGGAGAAGAATAATGTATTAACTCCTATGTAAACTCTGAGACGCATTAATTTGGGGATTTCTCTCCTGTATGTGCAAGGTCTATATGGCATGTCTTGTGTTATGCCAAAGGGGAAGGGACATGGAGAACTAGCCCTAAGTATTCTGTAAGTACATAGTTGATCTGTCTCTGATCCAGAAACCTCATATTTACTGTCAGGAAAACATAAATAAGATAGATAGATAGATAGATAGATAGATAGATAGATGATAGATGAGATAGATAATGTATAGTATAATAAAGAATTTGGTTAGCCTTTGTCCCTGGCTTCTGGGAAGTAACCTCTATACCTTTGTGATTTCCTAAGTGACAAGAATGTTTTGTTCCTATGCAAAGTGAGCTATTCAAAAAACAAAAGGCTACTTAATTAATTAAAAATGAAAGCATGGTTTTCTGGACAAGCTGAAGTAATAGAGACTGTGTGTAAGCTCCCACCTGAAGTAGTAACAATAACAAAACAGACGGAATAAGTAAAACGATAATGTTCAAGATACTAGGCATCACACGATGAAGAACAGCGATCCCTACGGGATTCAAAACAAGTAGGGAAATCTCTAAAAATTTTCCGTATTTCTGTCTTGTAAAAGTTTATGGGTCAGTGTTTAGGAACTGTGAGCACTGGTGGGTCTCTGAACTCCCAGAACTGAGAATGTGGAGCTGAGAGTCCAGGCAGGGGCAGAACAAAGGGATCACCAAGGGCACAGGGAAACTTCTGGAATGACATGTATGCTCATTTTCTTGATTGTAGTGATGGAATCATGGAAAAATACATGTGTCAACACATTCGACCGTATACTTATCCTGTGTACGACATATTGAATATAAATTAAACCTTAATAAAAATGTTAACCAAAAAATGAAAGTGTTCCCTTTTGATGACTGAGGGGACCTACCAGATGAACTCTTCTATTATGGAAGCACCAAAGAAGCATAATTAATTACTAGTTACCTTGCTGTTTTTTATACATGACGCAATAAAAGCGGGTGGCTGGATCCTAGTTTACTAACTACTCCTACTCTTGCTTTCTGTGTGCTTCTATCTAGACTATATACAATTTCTACTCTAATAAAACCTCAAGAATTTGACAAAATGCACATAGATATTACTATTTCTTATGATTAAGTTGTCATTTGTTTTGTAAAACTCATTATAGTTTTGTTATAGTTTTATATATTTACGTATAATCAAGTCTTCATTTCATAACCAATTTGACATATTTAACTATCATTATATTTCCTCATTATTACATATTACTTTATGAACAGCTGTTCTCATCCTGTTTAACTTTTAGCAATTAAGTGTAGTCATTCATTTATTACTGTGGGTCACTTTGCTCCTTGGTACTAAAAGAATTCTGCTGAACTACAGAAATCTGTTAATTAAATTGCTATAATGAAATATTCCTTTTGGAATCTGGACATTTTGCTATGGCCAAGCCCTGCATCTGCCTCCGATGTGGTCCAAGGCAGGCACAAGCCCAACACCCAAGTGACTGCAGAGAAATTGTGATACACTTACTTAAAAATTCGTGTTCAGTATATAACATAACTCATAGGAGGTTTTTTTTTTCTTTTAGTTTCAGATGAAAGTATTCACCAAAGTAAATTTTGATACAAAAATACTGGAATTGAAATAGTTACTATAAGCAGAGTTACCATTCAATATTGTCTTGTGTGTTAGGCAAGATGTAGACTTTATTCTGAAAGCAAAGAGGAACATTAGAACTTTTTTTTTTAATTCTTTGACACAGTAACTCTAATTCCAACAATTTAATCTATGAAAACACTTGCAAAATTATATACATACAAGATCATTCACTATAGAATTGTTTAAGTAGTCTTTGGCAATTTAAACCCCATCTTGATACCTGCATTTTGGTCCTCCTCTTTACTCTTAGTATTACTTTGCCTTTTTTCTCTCTTTTTCTTCTTCTTTTTTTAAACACGATTTGTTGTCAAGTTAGCTAACATACACTGTATACAGTGTCCTCTTACTTTTCAGGGGGACATTAAAACTTTTTGATAAGGAATTATATGAACAAACTTGCATACTGGAATGTACTTCTTAAGCATCGCAGAGTTAATGTTTGCCAGGATAAGATGGGAAGGAGGGAATTACAATCACAGTCCTAGGGAAGCCTAGAAGATATGTCATAGACCTAGGAGATATGCTCGATAAAGCTGACAAGTGAGAAAATGTCATGGCAGAAGTATCTTTGGGATGAACACACACACACATGATCATGTATGTTTGTGTATAGATAGATAGATAGATTTTTAATGATCTCTTATGTACTCTGTAAATTATTTAATATGTGATATTCATTATGATTTCAAACCTTCAGGAAATATGCTACCCGAAAATCTATTAAGTTGATGAACTATTGAGATTAAAAGATACCCATGTTTGCATTAATATTAGGTAGAGAGAAGAGAACACACAGAGTAGTTGAGAAAAAAAGCTCCTCAAATTCAAAAAGAACATGGAATTGGAGTAAGATTTATCCAGTGGATCCTTTAGGAAACTTACAGAAATCTTGGTAAAGACTTGAAATTACCATCATATGTGAAAATAGTTCTCCCTATCTTTGT
This sequence comes from Paguma larvata, assembly GCA_030068075.1. Taxonomy (NCBI): domain Eukaryota; kingdom Metazoa; phylum Chordata; class Mammalia; order Carnivora; family Viverridae; genus Paguma; species Paguma larvata. Next base: position 77,678,994 of record CM057831.1, on the reverse strand, counting down.
TTTGTCTAAATAGTAAGAGAAAATGTGATCTCAAATGTTGGAGAACTTAAACACAAGAAAATTTGGGCTATAAGTTTTTTAAGGACTAAGCTAATTTAAAATTAGGGCTATATTAAATATAGTTTTAAGGATTTACTGAAATACATGAAAACACTAAGTAAAAGCCTTGCCATTATCAGTATTTGAATACACAGTATAGTAATTGGTAATCAGAGGTATTTATTCTAATTATGTTTCTTAAATTTGCTAAGCTTTGATTCAGGAAAAATAATTTTAGAATCTCTGATTCTTATTTTACATTTCTATAATGTCAGTTTTTTTTAATTCTTTTCATAAGGAAACATATATTATTTGTTCTGCTTTCTCCAACCGATTGCCAAATTTGTCTCCAGAACTCTCTCTCCTTAGTTTGCATGGAGCCACTGCTGGGAAAAAATAAATGGTCCTGCTCTGTGATTTAAAATAGTCTTAATAGAAACACAGCTGAAGCAATAATAATAATGGCTACTTTTTGAGATCCTACAAAATGTTGCCATTAATAAATTTTAAGTTACTTTATTGTTGACATACTCTTATAGATTACCCTTTCTTATTTTCAATTAATTCAGAAGTTACTTAGAGCAAATGCCGTAGAAAGCTCGACAGACATCTTTCATTCATAGATTACAGGAAGAAAATAATCTTGCCAAAAGAGTCACTGGATGCTCTGTTGACTCTGTTAAGACCAGGGGACTTCTGTTCCCAGGAACTCCTGATTGCCTTCTAGATGTTTGTCAGCATTTTTATTCTAAAGGAACAACTTGAAATAGTGTGACAGCAGCTCTTAAGGGAATTGTGTACACACTTTGCCAAACTCTAAAATGTAATGCCACTTAACTTCTTAGGTATCCTGGGACTGTTCTCAACTGTTTGTGTGTATATCTGCTTGCTTCAGTCAATAGTCGATTAGGTGTAGCAGTTTTGTAGCACCGAACCATGAAATGGTACTACTAGTTTTTCCATCCTGTTGCTTTCTTAAAAGACAAGGAGTCCCAGTACATAATGTTAATAGAAAACTATAGGAAATAAGTCTATTTAATGATTATGAATAAAGTCAATCTTGTCTGATATTAAATTTAATGAAAAGCAATTCTCACCATCACTAGTATATCATCTGGGTTTTCTTACCAGTTTCGTTGAATTTTCTTAAGGAGCCACTGATACCTTTGCACACATTGCTGACTTTTTACATTTCTCCATATGGTTTGTAATTCAAAGTTTTGATATGCACAGGCTGCTTAGATCAGCTCTCAGAAGGCAGGTGAATTATTACTAAGTCAGCTTAGTGAGAGATTCACAAAAAAAAAAAAAAAGCTGTCCTTGCCATTATGAGAAATGCATCATTGGGCTTTATATAGTTCAGAGAGTTATGAAGGCTTCTAACGTTTTGATTGCAAGGTAGTATTGCAAGCATAGTAAATATTCCAAATTAAAAATAGTAGTCATGTCATACTCAATGCGCAAAATTATAGCCCATGAAAGACAAGGCTAATGATATTTCTTTAATTATTGATTTATTACCACTCTTCCTCCCAAAAGTGTTTGAAGGAGTATATTATAAAAGATATACGGAGTGGTACTGATGAGACGGAAATAAAATACAATGGCAAACAGGGTGTGTGAGTATTTTATTTCAAAATCTTCTGGACTAATATGATAGCTGTAATTCGGCATTACATTTACCTCTGCTGAACTACTTGGCAGGCAAGGACGAATGGATGGATGGATGGATGGATGGATGGATGAACAGAGTTTTAGTGTTTTTATATCACTCATAGTGGTTGCCATTATTTGAGTATTTAATATTACCTAGATATTATGAGAAGTTATTGTCCTCTCATTTAATTCTCTCACCAAACGTGACTTGTGTGATATCATTATTCTTTTTGTACAGAAAAGATAATAGAGATTTATAAAGGTTTATGTAACTTATCCAAGGTCATCAGTCTCTAAAGGTCAAAAGCAAATTACGAATTCCGAACATTTTGTTTTCATGATGTTTGCATTTATATCCATTGGAGAGTGCATTATATCAGGGCTTCACATAAGAGCGCTGGACTATATAATGGACAGGTTTTACAATAGTATATTTCCGTTGTCCACATTTCAGTAATTATTCATTGTAAGCTATTTGTATTCAATTTAATATTCATAACTCTGTTTTGCTTATCTCATCTTGCAACAAACAATACTAAATGAAAGTTTGTATGTGACTCTTAGGCTCAGTTTGACATCTTTTAAAAGGGTATGTTGAATTATGAAAGTTTGTTTCAGTTTTGAGGGAGACCACCTATGCAATTCTCCTAATATATTGACTCATTCATTATATGATTCAATAAATATTTCCTTTTCTCATGCCCTTCTTAATTAAATAAAAAAAAAAAGAAATCCATGTATTAGAATTATATCCAAGTCCTTTCATATCATAGACTTATAAATGGTTAACCATAACTTACTGGTTTATTGAATTTATGGTTAGGGCTGAATTTGTTCATGGTTAATTTCTATTAAGCTGATGTTTTGATGGATTGCACAATGCCAATTGGTGAAGCTGGGAACTATGTTCCTAGTATCAACTTTGCTTTATGGTTCCAAGTTAGTTGGCCAAAAAAGAAACTTCTACAAACTTTGGAAGGCAGAAGTGAAACAGAAGCATTACACTTGGAAGATCATTGCCATTAGATACAAGATTGACAATCACAGAGATGTTCATTGGGTTCCATTTGAACTGATGCTCCTGACTTTGTATTCAACTAATTGTCTCATCTTCAGGAATAGCAAGCCCAGGTGCATCACCACCAGGTGCTTGGCTATAGACCAATAGAGGCAGCACCTGCATAGAGGGAATAGCCTTCCCCAGACTTAAACCCAAACTCTTCCTTTGTGATTTTATTTTATTCTGTTGATGCACTTTTCTCTTTCTGCTTTCCTTTCACACTCCAACTGATCCGGTCAAGCCCATGCTTTAGATGAACAGAGTAAGGACTCTTTTTGTAATCCTCCAATATTGTGTTCCAGACCCTAAATCACTTCCCACCATGTATATCTGACTCTCATATAAATCTATTAATTCCATAAAATTTATTGTAATTCTCCTTTGAGTGAACCATAACACAAATGTCCAAAGTATTATAAATTCAGCAGTATATATTTTTCAAATCTCATCATTTGTTTTTCTTTTACTCTGTTTTATACAATGTTAGTTTTGATTCATATTAGTAGTGATATTACTCAGTATATTTTTACTTTTTTCTTACTAATTCTTCTTACTTCCACTTGGTTACTTACTTAGACCTAAACTTGAGGTTTCGTGTCGAGAGGAGAGGGTATATAAAATAACAGTCAAATTCTTATAGTTCTTATGCCTCAGTTTGAAGTTGATAAATCTACAGTGGAAATAGTAGGCTTGAAAATCATTATTTTCAAGAAATAGACCATTTTACAGGTAATGCAGCAATATACAAGGTAGCTTATATGAATTATAGTATGGAATTCTTTCAGTAACATTTCATATTAAGTCAGGTAGCTAAAAACACAACGAGTAATTATCAAGTTTACATAGAATGGTAAGCAGTGTTTTAATGTAACTCCCCAAAATCCACAACCTTAAATAATGTCCTCCATTTTAATACAAGTGAGACCTTTGAATATGGCAGAGCATCGTTCTTAGATTATATATACTTATGTTAAAATGTAAGATTGCAGATGAAATTAAGATCCCTAATTAGTTTAGTTAATAAAATATGATATTATCTGGTGGCCCCAACCTAATCAGACGAGTTCTCAATTCAAGGTCTAAAGGTCAGAGAGATTCTTTCCGTGAAGAATCAGTCTTCATAAATTCTGTGGCTAGAAGGCAATTGATTCTTCTAACAACCACATGAGCTTGGAAGTGAACCCCTAGTCTCAGATGAAACCTCAGCCCTGGATGACACCTTCATTTCAGCTTTATACAACCTTAAGCAGAAACTAATGCCATGCCAAGACTTCTGACCTAAAGAAACGATGAGCTAATAAATGGATGTTCTTAAAATAAGTTTATGGTGATTTGTTTCACACACACACGAATGCAATCAGTGTTATGAAGTTTACTGCCAAATCTAGGATTTGCATCCAGTCTACCCTAATTTCAAAAAAGTTTCCATAAAACACGTGGGACTTTCCACTTTGCTGTTTACTAGAGATCTTGAGAGAAAGACAGAGACAGAGAGAGAAGAAAGAACACAGGCAGGCAGGAAGGCAGTACCAACCATGCAGAGTTTTTCTACAGAGATGAACAAAAACAGCACTAGTCATGAAAATTCCCACACATCAGAACCTGGACTGATACATTATTTCTCATCTGACTAGTAAATGCTCTAAGGATATCAATAAAAGCTGTGTTCTTAGGAAAAAATATTAATAATTTTGAGGGAAATTATAAAGTGATGCTCCGTGTAACCAGGGAATCAGTTTACTCTTTCCATACCTTGGATTTAGGGTTTGATGAATTTATGTATTGGGACAAAGAACCACAGAGTATAATGGTATCCTTGGTTTGGAAGGTTCAGACTTACTGACAAGCACATGTACTGTTAGAGTAAAATGTTCACTATATTACAGAACACAATTTCCTACATTGTTATTGTAAGTATCATGTGAATGGTTTGAGAATGCATGATGAATATTCAATAACTGAAAGATAGGCTTCAGGGAATGGAATATTTCCACATGTCTGTGTAACTGTTTATTAATAGCATAAATTCCTATTTCCTTTATTTTGGCCCTCAGCTTCCTAATCTGATTCATCTAACTGTAGATAATACATGACAAGGTGCTGCAAATGTAACAGGAGAGAAAAAAGGAAAGAAAGAGAAAAGAACAAAAGAGGGATGGATGGGTGGAAGGAAAGATGAATGGAGGAAAAAAGGAATTCCAGGTGAAATGTGCTGTATATTATTATTTTTTAATCACTAATACTTTATCTTAGGAAATGGAAATTAGTTAGAAAATGCACTATATTAAGAGATCAAACCAAAAAATAGGCAGTAATGATGTTTGAAATATATTTATTTATGGCCTAAAATATGTAGCTAATTAAAGTAAATGTGATTATCTCAAAAGGTATAAAAAACGTGGTTTTATATGAAAATGTTTTAACAAGTCATTTACTATGCTTAACCTTAAAATTACAAAATCTACTTATCTCCAGTTTCAAATAAGCCAAAACTTTATGAAGTAATTAGGGCAAGACACAATATGGTCAGTATATGTATTCATATGAAGTCAAAACTTCTTCAAAAAGAAGACATAGATTTCTCAAATATGCTTGATGTTGGAATAGCGTGGGATTTTAAAATTGAATTAATAGTTTTGGTATAATACTATTATAGCTGAGCAATAAAAAGACAAGCCACAGCCAGAATGAAAGATTCAGAATGTTCTCCTTCAAATCTGACTCTTCTCCCCAAATTCCACCAGCTCAATCAGTGCTCTCCTCTTATCCCTGAGAGACTATAGACACTGAATCCACCCTGCCCCCCACTGTTGTAACAGTATATGGATAAGCAAGAAAGCCAATGGCATTTATCTTTGTAGGATAAGCCATTTGCAGATGCTAAATGAGTTTTAACTACTACTTTGGGAAAGAATGGAATCCCAGCAAGAGAAGAGATCAATGTGAAAGCTTGTAGGAATTTACAAAATAATTGGAAATAGTAATGAATGTGGAAGTTTCTTTTATGACATTTTCTGAAGGCCAAAGTGATTTGAAAGACAATGGTAGTGACTTGGGCTAGAGCATGAGAAAGAAGGGCACTGATCTGAGAAAAATATCATAGCATCATCATTTTAGAGGAGGCAAAAGATGGTGGCATATTCCTGAGGACTCAGTTTAGGAGTTCCAAGACCACTGGACGCTGGGATCTGAAGAGGGTATAGTTAAAGCAGTAGAGTGTGGATAAAAGGTGGTAAGGCGTGAAGTTCACTTTGCTGTTTGGGATGAGCATATTTAGGTGCAAAACAGACAAATTTATAATTTTTTAACATTTTTTCATTTTTGAGAGAGAGAGCGCAGAGAGAGAGAGGCACACAGACTCCAAAGCAGGCTCCAGGCTTTGAGCTGTCAGCACAGAGCCTGGCACAGGGCTTGTTATGCCCAGAATTCGGGGACCCCAAAAACCACCAGGGAGCCGAGTCCGATGCAAGAACAAAGAGCCTTTATTCGAGCTAGCTCGAGCTCAGTCTCCTGCCACACCGACACAGCGGTGGGTCAAGAGAGAGGGCGTGTTCCAAAAACACAATAGTTTTAAAGGGGTCTAGGGGCAGTGGGAGGGGTGATGGTCGTGACCCTAGCCGATTGGCTGAGGAAGGGTCAAGAGTCCTGTTCCATAGGTCACTGGGCATGGTTCTTTTGGAACCGGAAAGTTGCAGGTTTTAAGCTTTTGCACAGGCACTGGGGACTCAGGGTGGAGGACACGGAAATACAATGGAGTCAGTCCCGGTTTGCCCTTAAGCAAAATGGAATCAGTCCCGATTTGCCCTTACAGGCTCAAACTTGTGAACTATGAGAACATGACCTGAGTGGAAGTCAGACACTTAACTGACTGAGCCACCCAGGCACCCCAAAACAAACAAATTTATTATTTAAGCCTGTGTCAAAAAGTGAACTGCAAAGTGTACATTGAGGAAGGAGAGAAAAGAAGGAGAGCTAGATTGTAATAGATCTGTGTGGGTGGGTGTGTTGTATTAAAACTAATATTGAATTCAGAACCCTACCCAGCTTTCTAGAGTGCTGTTTCCTAGAAGCCCAGGACAAAATAAAAAGTATATGATCAAAGGAGTATGTGGCTTGAGCTGGTTTTGGAGTAGAAATATTTTGGTAAAAATTATTAAGTGCAAGCTAAAGCAATATATTTTAGCAGGTTACTATTTAAAAACTCATGTCCTTGAACAGGAATGCTAGAGTTGTGACTTGGGAATCTTCATTTTGTTTATTATTTATTTATTTATTTATTTGTTAATGTTTATTTATTTTTGAGAGAGAGAGAGAGACAGAGTGTGAGCAGGGGAGGGGCAGAGTGAGAGAGGGAGACATAGAATCCGAAGCAGGCTCCAGTCTCTGAGCTGTCAGCACAGAGCCCAACACTTCCACAAAATCATGACTTGAGCCGAAGTTGGACGCTTAACCTACTGAGCCACCCAGACAACCTGGAAATTTTCATTTTAAATAAGTATTCAGATAATATTTAGACAATACAGTATTGAAACCATGGAGTTAGTGATGCTAGTTTCATTCAATATAAAAATAGGGAGACCCTCTTGAGCAAGGGAGTTATGTGTGGTTAGACCTATGTTTTCAGAAGGATAACCCTTTGGCCATGGTTTAGAAATTTTGGAAAGGAAGCTGCATCTCAGGAAAAATGACACCAGCCTAAAAAAAGGGGTTAATATGTAACTGATGAAACAACAGAAGCACAAGTTACATTTCAGGTCTTACACATATATATATACACACACATACACACACATATATATATACATATATATACACATGTATATACATATATATATGATATTTGGTTAAAGACAAATAGAAAACAAATGTGAATAAAAACTGCAGAATAATGTTTAATAGTAAGGGTATTGGAATGATGAAGACTTGTATTTGTTTCCTGACTCTGGCACTTGGTAGCTTTGGGCTCTTATATGAGTTACACATTTATTTCTGTCTTAATTTCCTTGTTATTAAAACATTAATAATTGTACCTAAGCCTGGGTTTATTGTGACTTTTAAAAGAAATAAATCTCATGGAGTACTCAATGGATATATTTCATGGATACTGCAAATTATCATATCCAGTAACATTCTAAAAGATTTAATAGTTATAATTTTTCAGGTAATATGATTCATCACAATAACGTTCATCATCATCTAATAAAGACCATCAGGTAATGGAGATGAAAGATTAATATGTTGTTCTGGAAATTCCAAATACACTACATTCTTCAGTTAAATCAAAGTAACTGAGAATTACATTTTCAAGCTGCTTCTAATGTGATTTGAACATTATAAGGCATATTCAGACTTCAAAATACACTCTATGCTTACAGAAGCATTCTGGCAACCAGAGTTGGACTAGTCAATAGTCCGGGAGTCTGTCAGCTGATTTTGTATGAAAATACTCCATTACAGATGCAAGATGCGAAAGTGCAGATGCATTCAAAGATGAACTTTGGAAAATACAGGCTGACAGCAAATAGATATTTGAAATAATTTTTCCATCAAATTTTTCCATCAATGAATTGTTATATTAAAATAATTGTTTTTTAGGGGCACCTGGGTGGCTCAGTCAGTTAAGTATCTGACTTCAGCTCAGGTCATGATCTCGTGGTTTGTGGGTTCAAGCCCCACTTTGGACTCTGTGCTGACAGCTCAGAGCCTGGAATCTGCTTCACATTCTGTGTCTCCCTCTCTCTCTGCCTCTCCCCCGACTCACACACACACTCTCTCTCTGTGTCTCTCCAAAATAAATATAATGTTAAAAAAATTGTTTTTTTTTATGGCGACTATAATTATTCTATTTTCAAAAGCCCTTTTGAATTAATTAGTGTCTATAGGTTAGGAACTAATTATCATAATAAATAAGTAAGTGTGGCATGCATTCTCATATTGTCTTCTCAGTATATGATGTCTTCAGAAAAATTTACATGAAACATTTATCCATGGAGAGAGAGCCTTGGCTTGTTGATGGATTTCCTCTGTTATATGAATGACAAACTACAGCTATCAACACGGCATATGCTCTTCTCTATATACCAAGTAACTGGGTAAATGCTATCGGATAGATTCTAAATATAATTCACACTGAAATATTTTTGTCTGAAACCCCTCATATTCATTGTTTCATGTGAAACTTTGGTTGAAAGTATTGGCTTTGGAATTACAATGTCCTAGTTTCAAATCTTAGGTCTGTCAAGCAACCAACTATTTGATCTCTAGCAAATACCTATTTTTCTTAGCTTCAGTTTCTTCATCTGAAAAAATTAAGTTAACATTTATTATATATTATTATATATTACATACACAAATTTATATAATATTATAAGAATATTTTAAGGAAAATGATAATGTAATATTTAAGCACAGCTCAGACAACTGGTAGCTTATGTGATAACTTTGTATGGTTTTAAAGAAGACTCTTCCTGAATACACTTTACCAGTATATTGTTATAAATAATTTCAGTGGTCACCAAGAAAATGGTGCCCCCTAGGATTGTGTAGTATACAACATGTACAATAGTTAGCCACCTCAAAATGGCTGAGACAAAGTAGGTGCTCAGTGCATGATTGTGATAATAATTTCCCATTTACAAAGCCTTACAAATTGGGAAGAATTTCAATCAGTCTGTGAATAATAAGCGAATTTGAGGATTACTGGGTACTAGTACACATCCTCCATGCTAAACCATGCACTAAACAAGTTTTATCTTTTTTTCTGTTTTTTTTTTTGTTGTTGTTTATTTTTTATTTTGGAAGAAAGCACGTGGGGAAGGGGCAGAGAGAGAGAGAGAGAGACAGAATCCCAAGCAGGTTCCAACCTGTCTACCCAGAGCCCAATGCAGGGCTCAAACTCAGGAACCATTAAATCATGACCTGAGATCAAATCAAGAGTTGGATGCATAACCAACTGAGCTACCCAGGCACTCCTTTGGCTTTTTTCTGTCCAATGTTATTCAGTTAATATTAAACAGTACAAATAATATATTACAATCTACCCATTTTATTTGGCATCTAGGAAATGAGGTGCTAAATTGTAATCATGAGTTTCCCCTGGAAGAAGGTACTACAGACATACCTCATTTTATTGTACTTTGTTTTACTACACTTCACAGATATTGCATTTCTTACAAATTGAAGTTCAGCGGCAATCCTGCTTGAACAAGTCTATCAGTGCCATTTTTCCAACAGCATCTGTACACTTTGTTTCTCTGTGTCACATTTTGGTAGTTCTCACAATATTTTGAATTTTTTCATTATTATTTATTGTGATGATCTGTGGTCAGCGATTTTTGGTGTTAGTATGTAATTGTTTTGAGGCACTGTGAACTGCATTCATATTAGATGCAAAACTTAATCAATAAATGTGTGTATTCTGTCTGTTCCACTGACCAGCTGATTCCCTCTCTTTCCCTCTCCTTGGGACTTCCTATTCGCTGAGACATGACAATATTAATTGAAATTAGGTCAAGTAATAAGCCTGGTTGACAGTATATCTGTTTACAAAATGGCTTACTGAGTATTTAAAACCTACTGCTGAGACCTACTGTTCAGAAAAAAAAATATTTCTTTCTAAATATTTCTGTTTATTGACAATGCACCTGATTACTCAAGAGCTCTGATGGAAACGTTTAGTGAGATTCATATTACTTTTGTAACTGCTAACATAGAGCAAGGAATAAGTTGAACTTTCCAGTCTTATTAATATTTAAGAAATAAATTTCCTAAGGCTGTAGCTGCCATAGATAGTGATTTCTCTGATGAATCTTGCAAAGTAAATTAAAAACTTTACAGAAAAGACTCACCATTCTGGATGCCATTAAGAACATTCAGGATTCATAGGAAGAGGTGAAAATATCAACACTAACAGAGGAGTTTAGAAGTTGAGCCCAATCCTCATGGACGACTTTGAGGAGTTCACGTCATTGGAGAAAGTAATTTTTTGTAATTTTTTTAAAATTTAAATTGTATTTTTTATTTTTATGGAGAGAGAACAGATGAGAGGGGCAGGAGAAAGAGAAAGAATCCTGAGCAGGATCCATGCTTAGCACGATCCCCAATGTGGGGCTTGATCCCATAACACTGGGATCATGAGCTGATCCAAAATCAAAATTCCGACACTCAACTGACTCAGCCACCAGGCACCTCAGAGAAAATAGCAAAAGAGCTAGACTTAGAGGTGGAGCCTGAAGATGTGACTGAATGGCTGCAATCTCACGATAAAACCTGAATGGATGATGGGTTCTTTCTATGGATGAAAAAATAACATGGTTTTTTGAGATGGAATCTACTCCAGTGAAAATGCTGTGAAAATTGTCAAAATGATAGAAAATGATTTAGAATGTTGTATAAACATAGTTCATAAAGTAATGGCAGGGTTTGAGAGAGTTGACTCCAGTCTGAAAGAAGTTCAACAATAGGTAAAATGCTAATAACATCACCTGCTGTAGGGAAAATATTCATAAAAGGAAGAGTCAATCAATGTGGTATATTTTACTGTTGTCTTATTTTAAGAAATTGCTGCAACCATCCCAACCTTTCGTGATCACCACCCTGATCAATCAGCAGCCATCAACAACAAAGACCCTCCATCAGCAAAAAGATTACAACCTGCTTATTAGTTCAGATGATGGTTAGCAGTTTTTAGCAATGAAGTAAATTTTATTTTTTGAAAGAAAGAGAGAGAACAAGCAGGGGAGGGGCAGAGAGAGGAGGAGACAGAATCCCAAGCAGTTTTCATACTCAGCGCAGAACCCTGCATTTGCATATGCCATAGGCATATGCAACTATTAGTATTATATACATTTACTTTAATTCTAACATAAGTATGTATTGACATTAATATGTATTTTCATGTATTTATAGAGAGATCTTCAATTTTGTTAAAAAAATAAGTTTATTTATTTTTAAGAGACAGAGAGATAAAGCAGGTCAGGGACACAGAGAGAAAGTTCCAAGCAGGGTCTGCCTTTTCAGCACAGAGCCCAACATGGGGCTCAAACCCCCAAACCATGAGATCATGACCTGAACCAAAGTCAAGAGTTGGATGTTTAACTGACTGAGCCACCCAAGTGCCCAGAGATCTTCAATTTTAAATGCAATGCTTAGTGACTTCTCATATTACTATCTAGTGCCTTTTCACTAGGTAATTGCTGAGACCATTATGCAGATATAGCAAAGGAAATAGCACATATCTGATGCTTCTCATATCTTTTTCTTTTTTAATGCATCATAATTTAATGTCATCTTTTGATCTTTAGACTCTTACATCAATTTGCATTGAAATGGCTATTATTAATGAATTGTTTTTTTACACTGGAGCATCTGTATTAATTATGAAAAGATCTCAGTCTCTCTGTGTGTGTGATAGCTCAAAGTCTTTATTGGCTAATTATATGAACTCGTCTACTCTGGTCCTTTTTAGCTACTGTGCAGGTTTGATAAAACATAAGCTTAGGAGACTCTACCCTTCTTCTGAAATGCCTGTTGCATCTCCCTGGGGCACTTTCTCTGCAGCCCAGCACCATTGGGAAAGATGAAGTAGGGGCTGACTCAGCAGGAGAATATCATCTAATAGAATTATCTCTATAAAATTATCTTATTCTGTGTAGAAGTTATTGACCCTATTACTTCATATATTATAATGTCAAGTCTCCCCTTCTTCGCACTCCAGTACTCCAGGATTTTGTTGTATTTTGAATATTATATTATATATTGTATATCTTCTATATGAAATGAAATTATAAATAATTATATTTATAATGTTTTTGTTATTTATTTTAAGCTGCTTCTTTATAAGTAATGTAAAAAGCTTATAGGTGTTAGTTTAATCTCATCTCTATCTGGAGATAGTTAATTCAGTACCTCTCTAATCAGTAATGTGCCCTCCAGTGTGCTGTTCTACAAATGCTTTAATATAGCCTTCACTAGACTGTTTCCCAATATGTCAATGATAATAAATATTGTGCATTGAAGAAATACATGGTATTAAGATATGGGGGTTAAATCGAAATATTGTACTCTGTTATCATTAAGATATAGAAATCTAGTGAATTTAGCAGGCAGTTCTCGCAGGTGGAGATTCAGTTTTGGTCCTGTGTCCGAGCACCTGTGCAGTGCGAGGCAGTCCACTTTGATAAAAGCTAGCCATGTGCAATTATTTAAAAATAAATGAATTAAAATTAGTTAAAAATTTAATATTTGTGACATAATTTATGTGGTTTTAGATGCTATCTGCTCATCTACCCAAAATACCTACAGTGGTTAAGTTCAAGTTGGCTTTTGTCAGTTTATAACAAACAAAATAATAGACTGATCTATAGAAGGCTTACCTTGAGTTAGAAAGTGCTCTGAGCACATGTATCCCAATATTTATAAAAGCACTACAAACAATAGCCAAATTATGGAAAGAACCTAAATGTCCATAAACTGATGAATGAATAAATAAGATGTGATTTGTATATACAATGGAATACTAGTTGACAGTGAGAAAGAATGAAACCTGACCATTTGCAGCAATGTGGATGGAACTGGACGGTATTATGCTAAGTGAAATAAGTTAATCAGAGAAAGACAGATACCATACATTTTCACTCATATATGGATCTTGAGAAACTTAACAGAAGACCATGAGGGAGAGGAAGGCAAAAAAAAAGTTACAGAGAGGGAGGGAGGGAAACTATAAGAGACTCTTAAGTACAGAGAACAAACTGATAGGGGGTGAGGGAGAGGGGAAAGTGAATGATAGGCATTGAGGAGGGCACTTGTTGGAATGAGCACTGAGTGTTGTATGGAAACCAATTTGACAACCAAATTATATATAAAAAATTAAAAAATTAAAAATAAAATAAGTTTAAAAAATAGAAACTTTCTATTGCACTTTCTTTGCATTATCACATTTAATTTTTCCAACACAATTATGAAGTAAATAATATTTTTCTCTGTTATTCTGATGGGAAGGTGAGATACAAACTATGCATATATGCACACGTATATGTATGTGTGCATACACATACAATTATAACTATAAAATATAACTTTATTTTGTGATTTCATATAACCTTAAAATATTTTCTCATTGTTCTCTTTACTCTTTATAATAATGATAATTCAATAGATATGTAATATCAGTTGTATTAATGTATGATTTCAATGCTATTATACAATTCACCTTTTCATAATCTTTTTTTTTCTTTTCTACAAACAAATGATACACTAATGAGCTTTAAATTTTCTTCTTCTATTGAGCTGTAATTGTCAAATAAATTCCCTGAGGACAAAATATGAAGTAATTCAAACTATGGCTACATATTACCTTGATTTTTTTTAAAAAAAGTTTTTACCACTTTACAATGTGAGAAGTAATTTAATTATGCTTCAGTTTTATGGCATGTCACTAGCAATGGGTACTATAATTATAGTTTTTTACAATTCGTTAGTGTAAAAATAATGCCTCAATATACATGTGCGTGCATTTCTTTGATCTGACATGTACATTTACAAACATTATTGTTAATCTCAAAAATGAGCATTTTAGCTTTATTTACTATCTGCTTTTTTAGTGTTAACTAATCATTTGTCATTCATTTAACTTTTCATTAAATTCTTTTTTTATTAATTCATTTTCTTTAACGTTTTTATTTTATTTTTGAGAGACATAGAGACAGAGCATGAGCAAGGGAAGGGCAGAGAGAGAGAGGGAGATACAGAATCTGAAGAAGGCTCCAGGCTCTGAGCTGTCAGCACAGAGCCAGACGCGGGGCTCAAACTCACAAACCGTGAGATCACGACCTGAGCTGAAGTCGGCCGCTTAACGACTGAGCCACCCAGGTGCCCCTTATTTAACTTTTCAAATTTTAGTATCGAATGTGGGCAATTACATGTAAACCTTATCTAACATTTAGATAAGGTTGTCGGAGTTTTTGTTTTGTTTTGTTTTTTCACTTGTTAAAAGGATACATCATGTCATGATGACAGATTTTTAAAAGTTCTCTAGAAATTTCCTACAAAATTCCTAGAGCATGTTGAGTTTTTCTATGATTCCAGAAGCTCTTCTGATAAAGTTGCCTTATTAACTAGGTTTAACATGTTTAAAAGGCAGAATAAAATTGAGAGAGTAAAGTTTTAAAACTACCATTTAAAAGGCAGTCAAGGAAGAAACAGATTGCATTTATCCTGAATACCCATTTTCAAAAGACAATAATTCTGAGTACATAACATAAATAACATGGACAGTTGCTCTACAATGTAATAGATCGCAATGTTTGTAGGAAAACATAAATCAAGAGACTAGCAAAGTAAGGGTGAGTCATGAAAGGAAAAGAAGAAAATGATTTTGGCATAAGAAGTTAAAGAAATTATAGATCTTCCACTTAAATTATCCCTATTCCATCAGTAATAGTTCCTGGAGAGGGAAATAACATACCCGAGTAAGTAACTTCCACAGATTAACTAGCCAAGAATGTAATTTTATTTTGTCATATGTAAACATGCTTCCTTCTCACTTGTAATATAAAGCAAAAGTTAGGAGCTGAGAGAATACCCTGAAATCTTCCATAAGATTTGTTTCCTCTTCTGGCTGAGAAAACATCTCCTGCATGGTTTGGTTTGATTCTTACATTGAGGCTAACTCATACTCCTGAGAAATGTGGAATAGATATACCCCAGCTCATTTTGCTATCTATCAGTGACTGAGTATTTTTCTTCCATTCCTAAATTTGTTGATTCAACACCTGTCACAAACCCTTGCAGAGCTGGAGAAGACAGGTCCTCATATGAGTAAACATATGTTCTGAAATTTTTGGATTATTTTCTGAGGCAGAACTAATGGGATGGGATCTCAATTGTCCAGCTATACATTCCAGATATCCAGGGAACCAATGTTGGACTCACATAAGTTTGAATATCACCTCTACTATCCTTAGTGGTATGGCTCTTCATGGGTTGGTTTTCTTCTCTCCATTAAAAAGAAATTGAGAGAAAATATCTTGTGAGATGTTAGCAAGATTAAAATTCATTTACAATAGAAATCTTCTTGTAAAGAAGCCAACCCTTGGCAGAAAAAGACACTATTAAAGACAGTATAATCTTACATTTAATGCATATTTAAAAGATGATGATGATGGCAGTATTGTCAGGAAGGCTGGTGTGTTTTTATTTCCAGGGCCGTTCTCTGTGGCTGAAAGCTCTAATAATATTGAATATCCTTAGTCAGTGTGAGATTCATAGTAAGGATAAGGAAGCATAGTAAGGATAAAGGGCATCTGCTGTCTCTCATAATAGACAAATTGAGAGCCAGGGAGGAGAAAGGACTTACTAGGGTTACTCGCATTAGTGGAAGGTCTGATTCCCCAGATGTGCATTTATATATTTACCATTACTGTTTCTTCATATTTCTGTGTTGATTGCATAACCTTTAATGTACTTAAATTGTGGGAATATACTTATTTAGGGGATGGCTATTTAATCAATGGAAGCGTTTTTTTAATCAATGTGCCAAGGAGCTAGAGCTTGAAAATAATCTAACAAGGTGTAGAAATAAAAGTCAAAGTAGAAGATAAATATCTCACTCCATATAATCCACAAATCTTAGAAAGATATTAAATAGATATTGTAAATTTCTTTTGCCACGATTTTAAATTAATAAAAGCCATTACTCTAGCTGACGTTTTTATATTTCTGCTCCAATTTTAAAATATTTGTATTTTTAATTTAGTTTAATTTACTTTTTTTTCATTTGAGTATAGTTGACACACAATTTATATTAGTTTCAAAGGTACAACATAGTGATTCAACATTTCTATACATTATGCTCTGCTCACCATGGGTTTAACTGCCATCTGTCACCACACAACGCTATTACAGTATCATTGACTGTATTCCCTTTGTGTTGTCTTTTATTCCTGTGACTTATTCATTCCATAACTGCAAGTCTGTGTCTCCACTCCCCTTTATGCACTTTGCCCATCTTCCCTCTCCTCTTCCTTCTGGCCACTTATCAGTTTGTTCTCTGTATTTATAGATCTTATTCTCCTTTTTGTTTGTTTATTCATTTGTTTTGTTTTTTAGATTACACATATGAATGAAATCGTATGGTAGCAATTTCCCTGGTTGTAGCAACATTTTTCAAGACATATCTCCTAGGGCAAGAGAAACAAAAGCAAAAATAAACAGTCGGGCCTACATCAGAATAAAAAGGAAGGAAACAATCAAGAAAACAAAAAGGCATCCTATGGAATGGGAGAAGATATTTGCAAGTGACATATCTCATAAGAGGTTGAGATCTGAAATATACAACTTAACAAGCAAAAAAAAGTTAAAAATGGGCAGAGGATTTGTTCCCATTTTTTTTTTAATTTATAGAAGTATCAATACTTCCCTGTTTTGTGTCATATTATAAACATTATAACCTCTAATTAAACAGTAAAGCTGACTACAAACATTACAAATATTCTTCTATGATATTTGGGAAAGGAAAGGGTGGGTGTAGGAAGATTTTAGTTGGACTGTAAATTGAGGAAATGTAGTTGGAAGAACAATTTAGTTTTCCGTATCTAAAATTAAAATATTCATCTTTTTTTTTGCCTGACAATCCACACTTAAACAAATTTCTTCTTCAGATATATTCTCAAACAGTTACCGGGACATACAATGATTTTATTCTGGTATTTTTTGTTTCAGTAAATAATTAAAAACAACTAAGATATCCATCAATATGTAACAGATTAGGGGGGACTGGATGGCTTAGTTGTTTAAGCAACCAACTCTTCATATCAGTTGGTGAGATCAAGCCCTGTCTTGGGCTCTGCGCTGACAGTGTGGAGCCTGCTTATGATTCTCTCTCTCTCTCTCTCTCTCTCTCTGTCTGTCTCTCTCTCTCATTCTCTGCCCTTCTCCTGCTTGCACACATGTGTGCTCTCTCTCAAAATAAATAAACATTTAAAAAATTAAATATATAACAGATTAAATCACATATGATATATTCTTACAATGAAAGACTAGCTGCTTAAAAGTGAGCTGAGTCATTATTGATATAAAATATAAATTTGAAGAAGTATTCTTGGTTTGAAAAAAAGAAAGGACTATAAGAGTGCACAAAGCATGATCTATTTTGTACAAAAGAGAAGAACACATATGTGCTTGTGGGTGTGTTGCGCATACATATAACTATGTAATGGAATGTTATTTGATAATAAAAGTACTGAAATACTGAGATATGATACCACAAGGATAAACTTTTAAAACATTAAGCCAAATGAAAGAGGCTATTCTCAAAAGATCATATATTGTATGATTCATTTATGTGAAATGTTCAAAACAGGAAAATCCATAGACATAGGAAGTAGATTTGTAGTTGCCCAATTATATATTGATCTTACAATTTATCTCTTAAAGAACAATATTATTTCTAACATTTTTTAAGATTTGAGAGGATATTATCTTCCTATAGCTCATAATTTGTAGTCAGTATATTTCATTTTGTTTATGTCAGATTGCATTACCCAGAAATTTTAGAACAAAGTGTTATGGTAATTATATCATACTCATAAGATAGGGATAAGGACCTCACTAAAATAATTTAGCAGTTCTCAGATAGGTCATTTGTCTAATGCCTTACTTCTAGCAAAAGTTGTAAGAATGAAATTTGATCACAATTTTTTTTGCCAACATTCAGCCAAGAAAGTTGAATTTTTATGGTATAGAAGATATCCATCCAACTCATAAAACGTAGGCGATACGACCTTTAAGAGCCTTTCTACATCTTAGAATTTATGATTCTGTCATCTCACTTTTTATTACTTAGAAAGTCTTATAATGCTGAAAGTAGGGATGGAGTGAGAGGGTGAACAACCTTCAATTTAAAAGGATGTTGAATGCTATACTCTGTCTGTAGGATCAAAATTGTCAGGATCTGAAAGGAAGAGTTGTAGTCCTGATATTTCAAGCTTAATATATAAAAGATCCTTCAATCTTTTCCCATTATATTCGACTGCTCTGGCTCTATAGTAACTATTTCTCAGGAGAATAAACATTCTTCATGAACAAGTCCAAGATGATCTGATAAAAATAAGTGACAGATTAAACCCTATTCTACTATAATAGTTTTTATATTTTATTTGAATATCATATAAAGATAAAGTCCATGCTTAGAGTTTCCTCCCTCAAAACTCTGACAATATAATTAAAAGCCTTAATGATCTGATAAAACCAATACCGCCTGGGCCTGTCCCATCAGCTGAAATCAGAGAGATATGAAGCTCAGACCATTGACTCATTCCAGAGTCGGTAGAATCTGATGTAAGGGCTATTGCCTGAAAGAAGGTAGTGATGGTGTCTACACATTTTTGTATCCCAAGCAACTTAGCTTAGGCCTGGTACATGGCTGGTGCTCCATATTTAGAGATTTAAACTAGAGAATCTTGAAGGAAAATTAATGTGTCTCATGGACCTGCAAAATGTGGAGGCATAGAACAGTTAGAACATAGGAGAGCACATGTGAGGAAACTGATCTCCAAAGTATATATGATGAAAGAGGTAGCAGAAAAAGAAAAATAATTTGAATTAGAGAACAGAAACACAAAAATATTCAAAGACAGAAACTGGGATATCTGTTGAAATGCTATTAGTTGTCCCCATGGTTGTTTCTTTCTTTTCTCTTTCTTTCACTTTTTCTTCCATTTTAGCTTCTTCTATATATTTGTGTTTGATTTCTAGGGTGAAATATTGTCTTACCATGTGCTTTATGATTGAAACTTGGCCTTCTTCTTGCCTTTTCATCCCTACTATCTTCTTACCACACCCGCTCCACCAAGCCGGCCATACTGACATTTTCTGTCTTCCTGAAACACTCTGAGGACTCTTGAATCTAAGATGTTCTTTTCTCTTACTACTACCTTTGTCAGGACTACTGTTTCACCTATTCTTCACATGGCTGGGTCCTCTGTGTCCTCAAGGTCAAGGACATGTACAGACATGCCAGGGCTTCCTGACCACTCATCCACTCCATCTCATTCCACCTGCAGCCCCCATCCTCTAGGTTACTGATATTTTCTTCATGGTAACTATTAATGCTGAATATTAGTTCACTTGGTTATTATCCATTTTTCAGTATCAGAAGGAAACTTCATGAAGCAGGGACATTCTCTAATTTGTACATTAATATATCCTATACCTAGAACAATATCTGGGACCTAGTAAGTGTTCAACAAGTAATTGCTGAATAAAAAAATGAATATGTTTATGTGTCATTTTAATATTCTGCCCAAGTGAAGTAGAGAATTACAGATATATCAAGATGCAAACATGACAGTTGAGGAAAATGATTTTGGTGTTTCTTTAATTAGCACCCTCTTACTTTGCTGTCTAAATTGACCAAATTGATTTCATAACTACTCAGATAACTATCTTTAAAATAAATTCTAGTCTTCCTTGGTTGAGTTGTGGTGGGAATAGCTGGAGTCAAGTCCAATTATGGAATTGGTACTTTTGATTGTTGTGTATAGAATGGAATCAAAGTTCAATAACACTAACATTCAGTGCAAAGGGTCTGGGAAGCAGAATATAGGAAAGACAGAAGAGAAAATTTTGAAGGAAGAATCTGGAAATCGCTTCCAAGGGAAAGTAACAATTGAAATAATAGCCTCCCATTCCATTAGTGAGTTAATATGCTAGTCATCTTAGATAGCTCAGGCTTACCTTGTAGCAGTCATTGTCTTCATTGTCACAACAGATCTCAAGAGGGAGGCACCATGATTACCTCCTACAGTGGATTGATAGCTATAGAACAAAACTATGCAAAAGTTTTCTATTAAAGTTGTCATGAAACTAGGAATATATACTGAGATAAAAGCCAGCATCCTTCATCTACCTTTTTTTCTTGAAGGTTATGATAGGATATACTATGACATCAAAATTATGCTTTCTTTCCCTCCTTTGTCTCAGACATATACAAAGCCATTTACCCTAGTAAATGCATTGGAAACCATTTAGAAACAATAGAAATCCCCTTTACTTCCTTTTCTAAAACTTTTTTCCCTCTAAGCACACATCAGCAGAAGATTGTGTGTTTTCTCTCCCTTGCGATCAATCTGAATCCACTTAGTCCACTAAAGATAACAAGCCTCTAAAGCACAGGCCCCATAAGAGGAAAAAGATTGATTAACAATGTAGAAGAAAACTATCATCCCTTCTAAAACTGCACCTTCCCTATTGGGTCTTCATTTATATTTAATATCAGTCAGCATGGGATGGAGCTCACCACTAAAATTAAGGGATTAAATCAATAAGGACCTGTATGGGTACATTGTCAAATTCATTACAGTGGCATACAAATCATATGTGGCAACCTGCTTGCCTCTATGGTTATACTCTCTGCTACTTACTCCCTCTTTAATTTGTTCTGGGCACATTCTTCTTTGCTGCTTTTTTAATATACCAGGTATACTTTGCTTTTAGGCTTTTGCTCTGTTTTTTTCACTCCACTAAGAATGTTCTTGCCAAAATACACACCAGACTCACTTTTCAATGTTTTCAAGTCTGAGCTCAAATTTAAACTTCTCAGCGAGGCCTTTCTCTGACTTCCCGTATAAAATTACAAGTGTTACCTGCCTCTTAACTTTCTCTACTTTTTTCATAACACTTAAGTTGTAATATATGCTATAGTTTATCATGTTTATTTTTTTAGGTTTATTTATTTATTTTGAGAGAGACAGAGAGAGCAGGTGGGGGAGGGGCAGAGAGAGGGGGAAAGAGAGAGAATCCCAAGCAGGCTCTGCACTGTCAGCTCAAAGCCTCATGCGGGGCTTGAACTCACGAACCATGAGATCATGATCTGAGCTGAAACCAAGAGTTGGACACTTAACCAACTGAGCCATCCAGGCGCCTCTATCATGTTTATTGTTTATTGTGTATCTGCTTCTTGCTAGAATGTAAACTCTATTATTACTTGGATTTTTATTCCCTTTGTTGATTGAAATATCCAGTTTAAACTAGTTCAAGGTTCATAATAAGCACTCAATATTTGTTGAATGATGAAAATTAGTGAATAACTTTCCTTAGGATCAAACAAGTTCTACCTAACCAGATAAGGTATCTTGATATCCTGAAAGTCCTTCAGACAAGAATGAGAGGTATATAAAGAAAAATCCACAGAAGTGGACTCTAAGGTCAGGATGATATTGTCTCACTGAAAAATGGCAGTTCCTTCTGGGCTAAAAAACAGAGGGCTATAATTTGATTGATCAAATGAGTCCTTCCTGCAAAGACTCAGAGTAGAAGTGGAAAATGTATGAGCAATTTAACCTAAACTTTTTTTTTTTTTTGCTTGTTTCTTCTCCTAGAGATTGTTTGTTTTAAGGAAACTAAAACAAGAACATGAAACATGAATTTCTCATGTATTGATATTATGGGAAAGTAGTGTCAGAGTTCCAACTTTGACTCTCCACAGCATGCACATGCACACACACACACGCAGTTCATTGAAAATGACTTAATGAGTTCATTAATGAGCAAACAGGTAATCTTATCACACAATTATATTTATGCATTTGATAAATTAATTCAGTAGGGGTGTAAAAAATCTCTTTCTACAATTATTAATTATTGACTAGACAATGGAAACATTAATATTATTATTAATTAACATTAATAATTAATTAATAATTAATGTTAACTAATATTCAATTAATGACTAGTCCATGGTAACATTAATATCTAATTGCCTTGGTTTGAAATAAGGGAAAGGTTAATGTTCTTACTACCTTAATGCCTGCCACAGTTACCCCAACACAATGTGAATTCCAAGTTTGCTTTTCTTCCTCTGCTTCTGACGTCTTTAAACTGAATTTTATTCCCAGAATCCTTCAGATGACATAATGTGCTTCACACACTCTGAAACCTACAGCTCATACAATCTATTTTTCTAAGGAAGTGAAATGTAATGCTCGTAGTAGTTTTTGTTTTTTTTATTTTTTTATTTTTTATTTTTTTGTATGTGTATAGGTACATGCAAGTGCCTGTGTTTCTTTTCCTTCCCTCTCTCCTTCTCTTCCTCTTTTTTTTCTTTCTTTCTCCCTTTCTTTCTCTCTCTCTTTCTTTCTTCTCTTTATCTCTTGTTTTTCTAGTCAAAATGTAACTTCTAATTTACTGTGAAAGAATGTCTCTTTACAGTAACCAGATTCCTGATTCTTTTTATTGCCCAATCACTAATACTCTATAATAACAAATACACACATGAATTCAGTTTCTGCTTTGGGTGATGTTAAAAAATAGTTAAAGAAATAAAATAGAAATGCATGCAGAATTAAATAAAATTAGAAAGGTCCACAGAGTGGTAGAGGTGATACAGAATGAGTTTAAGCATTGTGGCGATCACAATGCTGTGATAGTCCAAGTACTTAACGTCAACTGTACACTCTCCTGTGTTCCTTACGTGAGGTTTTTTTAACAATTATACGAAAAGTAAGTGGAGAGGATTCTCGTTGATCATGTGAGGAAACTAGGATGAGAAATGGTAATCAACTTTCAAAATTGCACAGCTAGTGAAAGACGAAGTCAAGGTTTCAGTCTAGGTCTGTCTGCCTCTAAGCTAAAGCTATAAATCACTTTACTTCTGATGGGAGCTAAAATGATCAGAAGTAGCTCTTTGTAAGAACAGAAATTGAGTAGTTCTTAAAAGTCATTAAGATTTAGGTTGGTGGAATGGATAAGAAGGAAAAACAGTGATTCTGGCTTAGTGATAGTGAGTTTATCACCTCTGTAAAATAGTGTGATCACACAGCTATTCCTTGGCTGGTAATTTTAGAGATCAGCACAGAAAGTTATTTGAAAGTTTAACTATAAATAATTGTCTCTACTTCAATATTTATTGAGACTCCTCATGGATTGGACGAAGACAGAATGAATTTTACAGAAATTAGTTTTTTCAAGATGATCCAAATGCTGGAAAAGCCACATGGTTTTTGGGAAGAGGTGGTTGATTCCTTTCTGTTGGTTTCAGTGTATAAAAATAAAAAAAGAAAAATTAATTCTCTCTGTCTAGCCAGATTTTTGAAATCTTATTTCAGTGCCCAAGATTTCTCATTCTATCAGACCAGCTCATTTCTACACTGTTTATAATCACAATGCTAACAGAATTTTTGATGGAGAAACAACTCGGATTAATGAAAGATGTAGTGGTGTGCAAAAAATAAGTCCAAAAATGCACTTATGAAGAGCTTATGGGAAAGATTAGACATGATCAAGTTTTGGAAGACAAATCCTGACATTCAAGGAGACACTGATTTGTTGACACCAGTAGCAGTGTGAAGGCAGTGGCTTAGACAGAGCATGCAGGAGGAAAAGCAGCAAACACCAGCTCTGACCCAGGCCTGTTCAGTAGCACAGACCATGCACTCCATCTCCACGACAGAAAACAAGTAAACTACTTATTAACAAAGATACTGATTTTATTGAGATTTGTTATCATAAATTGTGGCAAACCCTGTATGCTATTGTTTTGAAGAGAGAAAAAGCAGTTTTCCTTGAAATAATTTGCTGCTGATACAAGCCACAAGTCCATGAAGCCTGATTCAGTCTAGAGTGAAAATAAAAAGACACCTTATGCTTTTCATGATAAATAGTTAAGGACATATAGCGCTCCCCACATCCTGTCACAAACGCATCTCTTGAGGGCACTGAATGTTTTAGTGGCATTTATAGTGGTACTCCCAATAGCCAAGTACTCTGGTGTATGCTTTATAGGTGATCAATAACATGAATGAATTACAGTATTTCCTTCTGAGGGATATAGACCTCACACATAATGAGTAGGTAATGTTTTGGCATATATATGTATATATATATATGTATATATATACACACATATGTATGTATATGTATGAATATATACATACATATATGTATATGTGTATGTGTATTTATATGTATATTTTAAATCTTAGATTCCAATACAGGGGAGAAAATCCCTGAGCGAAGCAGTAGCCCTGAAACTTCTCAGCCACATGGTCTTGCTTTTCAGAGTGCTATAAATGACTTTATCTGTGAATATTATGCTTTAAATGTGTGATTGCCTCCTAGGCTATTATGCTCCAAATTGCATCTTATCTATGCAGTTTGTACCCCTTGCTGTCTTTAACAATAATGGATTCTTTTGGATTTTCTAAAATGTCATGCAATTTAATTGGTTTCCACTTAATCATGGGGAAATGGAAACACTTGTCTTTCATAACAACCATAGGTGATTCTGACCTTGGTTCGATAATCCATTTAGAAAGTGGATAAAGGAGACTGTAATGCAAAGCATATTACCCAGCTACAATGTATCAAGGAACACTTTCCAAATGCTAACATCCTTCCTTTGTGAAAACTCAAGAAGTACTTCTTAAGTTCTTTGTCTTTTATTTTCCTTTAGATTTATCTATGGCTATATCAATCGTTGTCTCTCAAATACCTGGAAAATAAATAAAGATAATGTAATAGAAGGAAAGGCACAATTAGTAAAGGAGGTGAAAAGGAGGTGAATGTGTGTAGATGGCAGAAAAATATGTGGGTGAGAAAATAATGGAGGGATTGACACAGGCCAAAGCATTCTCAGCATACTATATATAATGTTATCTAGAAAAAGCAATTATGAATGGAGCCAATCGAGAAAGGTCGTTTTGAGGAAAGTGATTGAAATGGCTGGTTGGCCTGTATACCCATAGATCTCCCTCTGGGATACTCTCAGTACCAAAGTACCCTTATTTACATTGTGCTTCTAACTTGAATGTGTGAATTATCTTGCATTTTCCAAAGTGCAAAATGGAGCAAATGAATTGCTGCAAAATATAGTAAGATATAAAAGAATCAAAAATACTTTTCTTTTTTTATAGTCTTCCTTCCTAGAATGGTCTTGGATACATTTTATGGTTCACTGGAAACTCTAGCATTGAGAAATTCCTCTATTGTCTTGTATTGTCAGGTTAATAGTCAGCTTAATTAAACGTGTACTGTGTAGTTATATGGAATTCCAGTACAAATTCATGTGTATGTGTATTCTTGGGTTGGAAGACACATTAGAGATAAACTCATCCAGGGATGGCTGGTAAATATCAACACAGATTCTCTAACTCATTGGTTGAGCTGCCTCAAGTACTGTATTGCAAAACAATCCTGAAGCCCTGATAGGCTTAGGAGACAGACCATTGGGAAAGGTTGATGATGTCTCCGTGGGCATAGAAGAGAATATTTGTAATCTGAGCGGCAGATATTTGTCATCACATATTCTATTAAAAATTAAGATAAAATTCACACAGCATGCAATTCTCTATTTTAAAGTGTACAAATAAGTGGCTTTTAGTATATTTGCAATGCTGTGTCATCATTATCAGTGTCTAATTCCAGAATATTTTTATTATCCCTAAAGGAACACTGCAATTCCCCACTCATCCAATTCTCTAGAAACCACTCATCTACTTTTGGTCTCAAAGGATTTACCTATGCTGGCCATTTCATATAAATGCTACCACAATTTGTTATCTTTTGGGTCTCGTTTCTTTCACTTAGCATAATATATTTTTGACGTCTAGGCATTTATTAGCACATATCAGTATTTAATTTATTCTTATGACTGTGTGATATTCCATTATATGGATATATCACATTTGTTTATCCACTCATCAGTTATATGATTTAGTCATATACTAGGCAACTAATATTACTTGAGAAAAGATTGTCTTTTTTTGTATTGTAATTGTAGTTTTTTCATAAAGTAATTTTTTTATTAATGTACTTTTCTTTTGATAGTCATTGAAGCTGATTTGATATTCATATATGATCTCTGATTTTTTCATGGCTATGCAAGAGAGGGTTCACATGAAATCACCCTACATTAAAAAAACAAAACAAAACAAAAAAAACCCAGGGATTCCTGGGTGGTTCAGTTGGTTGAGTGTCTGACTCTTGATATCAGCTTAGGTCATGATCCCAGGGTCATGTGATTGAGCTCCGTGTCAGGCTCCACACTGAGCATGGAGCCTGCTTGATATTCTCTCCCTACACCTCTGCCCCTATCCTCTACTTGCTCTTTCTCTCTCTCTCTAAAAATAAAATGTAAAAAAAACAAAAAATCAGATGAACACATGAATTATCTTCAGAGTCACTGTATAATTTTATCCTCTACTTGAGCTATGTTCAAATTTTAACATTATGGATAAAAAAAAAAAAAATGAAACTAAGTTTAAGCCTGCCCAGTGCCCAGAGTGGTCAAAGAGGTAGCAAATGAATATTCAGTTAACGGAAAATAGAAAAATATAGACTGTTAGAATGTCTCGTCTATCTTATTAATAGTTAAGGGGGTGCACCTGGGTGGCTCAGTTGGTTAAGCATCTGACTCTTGATTTCAGCTCAGGTCATAATCTCACGGTTTGTGAGTTCAAGCCCCACATTAGGTTCTGTGCTGAAAGTGCGGAACCTGCTTGGGATCTCTCTCTGCTCCTCTCTCTCTGTCCCTCCCCTACTCTCTCTCTCTCTGTCTCTCTCTCAAAAATAAGAAAAAAAATTAAATAAATAAAAAAAGAACTCAGTGCCATGGCCTAATAGAAACAGCATAGATTTTGAAGTCAGGAAACATGGATTTGAATGCTATTTCCACTGTTTCTCAATTATCTACTAGTTAGCATGTTATTTGAGTTCCCTTATCTGTAAAATGTGGGAAATAGTAATCTCTCAAACAGGGAGAGAGTAAAGATTAAAGTAGTTAATACATGTAGGGAATCCAACACATGACATACAGCCGCTCAAGAAATATTAATTCTCTTCCTTTTGCAAACATTGCTTCTGTGTCGTAATTAATAATCTGGTGTTATCTGAATGAACTGCATAATCATTGCCCCCCTATAAAATGCTATTTCATTTTATTAGAAAAACCTTTTTCCCTTTTCATTGTTTTTTACTCATTTCTTTTTAAATTTTTTTGGGGGGAGAATCTGACAAAAACCACAAACTTCCATTATTCCTAGAATTATTAGTATATTCTCTGACTTTCCATAACCCTTGTATTTATTTCTGTCAAAGCACTTAGAATCCACAGCGAATACTCGTGTGTCTTTTGGCCACTTTCATATTCATATTTAGCAACCTGTAAGCACCACCAAAATGTCAACTCTTTGGGGAAGGTAACTTACTAAGTTTGAAACTATGAAGAATTTGATTAGTTGTACTACTTGAAATTTTCAAGGTAACAAGTTGGCCTGCCATAATGTATAGTAGGTTGGTCGTATGTGTGTATATGTGTGGGGGGGAGAAGGCTATATGCATGCATGATGTATATATTTATATATCCATATCAGAGACCTCTGGATCAAAGAGCAGACCTTTTACTCACAGAACATCTTATGTCTAGTATCCCTTCCCCATTCCCATTTCTCCACAAGATGACCCAATAAGGGCCAAATGTACCACAGGAGGAGAGGAACTCCTAAATTATAAAACTCAGCGTCTTATATAGGGCATGGGCACAGCAGCCCCTCTTCTCCAGAGAAAGAGAATTTTTGCCTGGGAATATAAACAAACCTCTTCTAGGAAGAGAGAACGTTTCTATCCTGGAAGTATGCAAATGGCTTCAGAAGGGATATGAGTTTAAACCCCTCCAGAGCAATATAGTATCTCTAACTTCTAAGGCATGTTTGTTATTCACTCACAAAGCCCAACTGTGCAGAAATGTGAATATATTCAAGGAGCACTGTCTTCCAACACAACCATGTCTCTCTGAAATTTGTATCTCTATTTCCCAAATGCTTGTTAGATAAATGAATTGATTTATGGTGGCCTTTAGTCGCTGATTCTTAGTTTTTCGGGTATTCTAACTAACCTTCATGAATTTCTCTTGTGGACATTTTCTCTCCCTACTAGAGTGTGAGGCATTTGTAAGCATAAGCTGTGCCTTTTAGTCCTTTGGAATTTATAGTGTTAATAATAGTACTAGCTGCAAGGAGATTACCCAGTAAATAACCTGGTAGTTGTCTGATTTCTCCAATTAGTCAACATCAAGAGAAAAACCAGTCTATGTTTTTGATATTTTAATGTAGGTGATTTGATGACATAGTTTTAGAAGGTGTAAAACTAGAACTCTTGTTACTTTTGGTGTTGATCTATATGGTGTGGCAAAGCATCTCCATGATACGCCTGCCTGAATAGGAGTTTGGTTTCAATACCTTAAAGTAGTGACTTTGCCAAGATGTTCCAAGGGTACAGCTCACACTGACTTATCACTTATTCTGACTCTGGCCCTGAATCAGGCACTCCCTCCATGCATTTTCTCATTTTTCATCTTTGTTCTTTGGGTACAGTTTAAAGTAGTTGTTTATTTGTTTGTTTATGGAATTTACTCAAGGCTATCAGTTAGGCAGTCTGACTAGAAGACAATCTATCTCATCCTTCTCTTACTCATGAAAGTGTTTGGTGTAAAGGAGATGCAGTCTCTCATGTTACTGAGTTTATCTACAGCTTTGAAAAACTGCCACACAGATCTGTAATTGCTCTATATGAAGGATGCTGGGGTAGTTTGCCATTATCAACTATAGTGGCATATTATTTTTTCCAGGCAAAATATATACTTTTTGTTCTATTCTATCACAAGATGCATGATACCAAAATTTGGAAAGCCAATATGTCCAGACCTCGTGTTCTAATCCAGTGTACAATGATAGGAACAGCAATCTAAACAGCTTGGTATGTGAGCTCCTGATTGCTTTTGCTTCTTTTCTCCTTCAAGACATGATTGATGTTTACAGTGTGGTTATTTGTTACTCCTCTGCGCTCGTTCTCTTGAAAGGTTGAGTTTCTAGGCATTACTGAATAGTTTATGCCACTATTTTGTGATTGTTGTTGCTTCTTTCTATTACTTTCAATGACATCAAGGTTTTATTTCTGATTCATTTTTCTCTTGGGAAATGCTAGGTTGTTTTCAAGGTAGAACATAGTAGGAATGCTTCAGGACACAATTAAATAAACCATACTATTAAATGCAAAAGTTATTGTGTTTGATGATTATGATACATTAAGATGGAAGAAGATTATGTGACAACCCTCCAGTTAAGAGATAGGGTTTAACAGTCTTTCTCCCGTCTCCACCTGCCTTAGTTATTTGTTTGGCTAAATTCAGTGGAATGCATCAAAAGATTGAAATGAGAGTGACATTATGGGCATTCCAAGCTACATAAAAAGCTTACGGCCCCAAAGAAAGCTGCAGTGTTAATCGTTTCATATGCCAAGATATTAATTTCACAGTTTCTTGTAAGAAATAATTTCAATTTTAATAGCAAACTAAACTTAAGCTGAAATAATTTCTCTAAAGTAAAAGAAAATATGCTAAAAAAACCCCTTATATTTACTAATCTATTTACCTCAGTCGTCAGACAGTTTTTCTCTGGCACTCAGATCACTATGAAATATGTCTTTGAAGGGTGATAAAAAGAAAGTATAATCACTGCTAGTCTCTGTAGGAAAATATTTTTGTGTGTATATTCTGGGAAGATTATTCTTCCCCAAGTGAAAAATCATCTAGGAGTTGCCTCATCTTTTTTGGAGATATAGTCAGCTCCAGAACACCCCACCGTCACCTTAAAACTTCATCAATTATCATACAGTATAAACTGTACAATACAGTTTTTCTCCCCTTGGATCTTATGGATTATTTTAATGAATCCCTTCTTTTGATTATAAGCTGGACATAAATATGGTGTAATATGCATTTATGTGTCATTTAATTGTTTTATTTACTTATTTTTATTGTCTTTCAGTCAAAAACAAAAAAGTATTCTGGGAAAATACTTGATTCGGGGAATCAATAGAACAAAGATACTGACTTCAATTAAATATAAAAATAAGTGTTCTTTTATTCAGAAGAATCCAATGAGGGAATGAAATTTTTAGAAAAGCAGCAGATGTCTAAACATGAGCTGAGTGATGACATTATGTGCAAACTGTGGAGAAGAGTACAGACTGTTACATGTAATTTTTATTTGTAATGAATTCGAGTCATGCACAGAGCAAGGTAGATTGAGGATCAGTCTAAAGATCACACAGGATCTGTGTCCAATGAACTTGCTTTCTCTAGGTTTCACTTTTTTATCTTTTAAAATTATAATTATTAATTATAAGTCATAATCTCAGAAAAATTGAGGCAACGACATTTGTCGAAACCACACATCTACTATTAGTCAAATAATGGGAAAAAAATCAAGTGGTGAAAAAGGATTAGCAGTATTTATAGGGTAGTATAAATAAAAATATCACGTGTGTCTCATGCTTTCACACTTTTACCTGGCAGCCTTGTACAAACTGTCTCACCATTGGGAGCCTCCTTCATATGTAAGATGAGGATCGCAGAACCTGTTTTGGGGGAGCAGATGAAAGTTAGGAAAAGCTCTTTCTACACTCTTAAACATATACTAATATTAAGCGTTCTTATTGTTAAGTAGATTAACAACACTATTAATAAATCTATGGGTAACATGAGAACTTCATAGAACTGTTGACTTCTCTGGTGAAATATACTCAAACATTATCTCTCCTACTTGGATAATGAAGGATGTTACTTTAAACCCATGAATAATAATCAGATGACATGTGCTTCTATAAGTTTATTTACTGAAACCACTATTTTCGCTTGGCATATTTGATTGATTATTTAAATCTTTGACAGCATAATAGAAGATTATGTATTATTCACAGTTTGGCTTAAGTGCTGCCTAGAAGTACTTACTACCTTTGGCCTAGCAGATGGCTCAAAAATAGGACCAAATCCCCACCCCGTTGCAACTCTTGCTCCCCTGCTCTCAATATTTTAGGAAGTCCTAATGGTGTTTTTATTTTTCTGGATCACCTCTGATTCTAATTCTTGGTTATTTTATTTTGTTTGTTATGTTATTTTAATAATTTTTTAGGGGTGCCTGGGTGGCTCAACTGGTTAAGCGTCGGACTTCGGCTCAGGTCATGATCTCGCAGTTCATGGGTTCAAGCACCACGTTGGGCTCTGTGCTGACAGCTCAGTGCCTGGAGCCTGCTTCAGATTCTGTGTCTCCCTCTCCTTCTGCCACTCTCCAGCTCATGCTTTCTCTATCTCCCTAAAAAAAAAGAAAATGATTTTTTAATGACACGATAGTTATTCATACCTATAGCTAGCATGTTAAAACATGTTTACGCATGTGCCTTTAAACACTTTGTTAAATACAGTTCTACTGCAACTCTTATTCTCTATATAACTTCCCAACTGTCATTTTTAAAGATGGCAACTCACATAATATGAAAGGGGTTGAACAAAAACATAGTCTTTCCCCAACAGTTTTCATCTAAGCCCCATGTTACAACCTTATGAGTTTAGGATTATCTAGTTTCCCATGACAGTTTGGCATAGTTCATCATGTTTGCTCTTTTTTTAATGTTTATTTATTTTTGAGAGAGATACCAGAGATAGAAAGCACTAGAATAGGGGAATGGCAGAGAGAGAGGGAGAGAAAGAATTGCAAGCAGGTTCTGCACCTTCAGGATAGAGCCAGATGTGGGGCTCAATCTCACGAACCATGGGATCATGACCTGAGCTGAAATCAGGAGTCAGACACATAACTGATTGAGCCACCCAGGCACCCTCATCATATTTAATCTTATAAATATCAGAGAGTAAGGCGTTTATGATGCATACTAATTTCTCCATTTTAGAGAGGAAGAAACTGAGGATCAGCTGGTTAAGAGATGGGTCCATGTCATGAAAATAGCAAAGATGTCTAACAATAGGATTTCAACCTCTGACCTTTGTGGTAGATGAAAATGCTGCTATTTCTCTGTTTAAGTTCTTGATTTGATTTCTTCCTCAGTAAGCACTCTCATCTATTATCTCATAACATGTTGTGTTCTTCTTGTTATTTTTACTTTTTTCCTCTCATTTTCCTTGGTTTCTTTTTGCAAATAATATTTTCTCTATTTATTTTGAATCCATTTTAGGCTATGCGTACGTTGTTCTGAATGACATACATGTTAATCAAAATATAGTTTAATTATTTCAAGTGTCAGCACATTGAGAAATTTTTGTAGCTATAATCTAAATTTCTTCTCTTTCCCACCAATTGCAGTATGCAGCCAAATCAAAACATTTTGCGAGTTAGAGCCAAGCCTTGTGTTTTTAATTTTTATATAGCTGAAGAAGCTTGTAATTCTGAAAGATAGTACCTCTTATAATAGTGCAAAAAAATTTGCAGCTCTCATTTAATTGGATGGTAACAGTTTAGGAATATCTCATTTTCTGCCTATTGTTGACCCACTTGTAACTGATGGCAATTTATTCACAATCGAAGACAGTGCTCTACTAAGAGGAAACAATTATTAGAATTTCGTATCAACCACACATGCAGAATTTCCAAGTTGTCAGCAAAATCATGTGCAAGTTATCAGCAGGACAAAATTAGCAGACTTGATGGAGACAAGAACAATAAATTCTATACAGCATGAAAAGATCACTAAGTAAAAAACATAAGATTATATTTTGAACATTTGGAAAACAAGTCCATGGTCATATTTCTACCTTTTAATATAATCTGTGTAGACCACTCTATTACTGTCCTGAGATGATCACTGTGTTTACATGCTTGGTTATTTACAAGATAATTATGTTCAGTTTTGAGTGGGTAAAGCAATATATTTCTCCTGAGAATCAAACTATTTTCAAATGACGCTTTCCTTTTTTTTAGGTTAGTTGCCTTTGAGCTTAGTGGCTTCAGTGTAAAATGTTTTATTTCTGTCTTAACTTTTTTTTTCTTTTGATTGCAGCCTCAGCTCATGTGTTTATAAAGTCCACAATTTTAGTTATTTCACAGAGAAATGATGTAGGATTGGATGTATCAGAGTGCAATGCTGACCTTAAAGTTTAAGTGCACTTTGGAATTTTGCTTTCATTCTGCAGAAGGCAAAGCTGCATCATACCTGACAGAAAATAAGATTTGTAATTCTCCTGTTATTCCCACCTCACTCAGTACCATCATTTCTCATCCTCTCTGTCTTTCCTTGCTATTGGAGTAGAATGTAGGATTTGATAATGCTTGCATGTTATTAAGGCTAAGGAATACATCCATTGACTTAATAGATTTTGAGCTACCATTGTCTGTATGCTAGAAAGAAGCAGGCAAACGTGTTAGCCCTTGTGAGAATTCCAGTGCATTATTCCTCTGGGGATCTAGTTAAAATGCACATTGAGATTCAGTAGGCGTGGTTTATGGTCTGGTATTCTGCTTTAGTAACACACTGCCATGGATTAATGCTGCCGGTCAGAAACCATACTGAGTCCCAAGATTCTATTGTGAGAAAGAAAATGAATAAAAACAAAATAAATGTAATAAATAATTTGTCAGAGTTTAAAGTGTTATTGAAAATAATAGGTAAGGGGATGACAACAGAATTTGGGGAGTAGGGTTTCAATTTTAAATAAGATAGCCAGGAAAAGTCTTCACTGAGAAGATGCCATTTGAGTAAGATCCTGAAAGATTTAGGTAGTAAGGAAAGAAGATATCTGAGTGGAGAGCATTTCAGGCAAAATAAATGAAAAAATGACTTCGGTAGCAACATGAGTAATATGTTGAGGCACTGCAAGGAGGCAAATATGGCTCAGATAGAATTAGCACTAGAAACACTAGAAGACAGCCAGAAGTCAGAGAGTTAACAAGGAGTCAGATAATAGTGCTTTGTAGGCCTTTTCGTAACAACTTTGACTGTTGTTCGGAGTGATTTGATAGGCTTTGAGCAGAAGAGTGATCTGATTAATTTCTAACAACATTCTTATACTCTGTTGAGAAATATGCAAACACACAAAGTTAAATGCAGAAGCACAGAAGTCAGCTAGATGGTGTCATAATAAGTGAGATGAAACTGCTGGGGGTGTGTACAGATTGTTAGTAGTGAATGTAATGAGTGATAGGTATATTTTGATGGTAGAACTGTCATTGATGAACTGCTGTAGTAACTTAGAGGAAGTAACAAAAGATTAGTTAAAAATTATTCAAGATACTTTTTATTTGAGCATTTAGAAGGAAGGAGCTGCCATTATATGGAATAGAAGACCACATGCACAGTAGAATTAGGAAATTAAGGATTTGTTTTTGGAGATATTAGCACTGAGATGACTACTAGACAATTGAGTTGAGCTTTTGAGTTAGCAACGGATAGAGGAGTCTGGAGTTCAGTCAGGTGAACAATTTATGTGTCATCATTCTGTATATAGAACTGAAGGCAAAAGACAAGATCATTATTGAAGTTAGTGTAGATGGAAGTGTTCTGTTAAATAAATCTCAAGAAATTCCATTTTTTGTTTTTTGAAGTTTATTTATTTTGAGAGAGAGAGAGAGAGAGAGAGCGCACAAGCAGTGAGGAATAGAGGGAGAGAGAGAGAATCCTAGGCAGCCTCTGCGCTGTCAGCATGGAGCCTGTATGGGGCTCAATCTCACAATGTGAGATCATGTCCTGAGCTTAAATCAAGAGTTGGAAGCTGAACTAACTGAGTCACCCAGGTGCCCCAAGGAACTCTGATTGCTAAAGCATCAGAAAGATGAGGAAGACCAATAAAAGAGAATGGGAAAAAGTAAGACTGGTAAGAGAAGAAAGCAAGCAGAATGTGGTGACTTGGAAGCCAGAAAGGCAGTGTTCCAAGGAGGAAGAAGGACTAAGTGCGCCATTAACTGATAAATTTATAATCGGATACAGCAAAGTCTGACACACTGAAGATCTGGACAGCTGTTATTTTGAAAGACTAGTATGCTGATTAAAATGGATTCAAGATGAATGGGAGAAGACACAATATAGACAGCTATTCAAGGAAAGGGTTTTCTGTTTGTTTTGCCACAAAGGAAGAACTATAGGGTGGAAGGAAAATGCATTTGAGAATGTGAGAAACAGCATCTAGTTTGTATGATGAGAGAAGAACAAGTAGAAGAAAACTGATGATGTAGGTATAGGCAAGTATAATCACTAGAGCAATGACCTTTCATAGGCAAGTGGGCGTGAGATCTAGTGCACAAGTGGTGTGACTGGCTTTGCCAGGAACATAAAGGCTTTACCTACTACAATAAGAGATTAGCCAGAGCATTTGGGTAAAGGTGCAAGTCTATGAGTAAGTGTGGTGAAGCAAGGTGAAAAGCAGGGATTGGGGATAAACAGAAGACATTAGAGGTATCAGGAAAGGGGAATTCATAAGAAATAATCACCTAGCAGACCAATGGAGTTTAAGAATTAGGAAAATATAGGGGGAATGTGAGAAGGCCTTATGGGGTCCACTTGATGTTGGAAATTAAGAATGTAAAACAGAACCAGGAAATATATTTTTTCCAGCTATATTCAGCTAATAAATGGTGCCCCAATTCTGCCTTGGCTTTACTTTGATGGCTCAGAACTCATAAACTCAGGGAACAATGGCAAATATGTAACGGTGTCTTATTCTACTTAGGTTTGCTCATAAATCCCAGGACGGAACCTTGTAGCAGTACAGACCTAAATATGAATACTTAGAACTGTAAGCATACTCTTTGTAGTCCTAAACTTACATCTAGATAATAATAACTGATTATCTTATTTTTTATAACTTATTATCTTCTGACTAATCATTTGGTACGAGGTCCTGAAGCAATTAGTGCTTTTTACATGGGTGTCTCATAAAAACAGAAGAAAGAATGAGTTGCCTTAGGCAGCCAAGAATGTTCAGAAAGCAACATTCAGAACTGAATGTTCAGAACTGACCTGGTTCAGTTTATAACTTAAGTCCCAAGAGGACGATGATTGTTAGAACGAGAGCAAAATGGTAGGGGCTTCTTCTAATACTTGTGAATGCCAAGGGACATTTTACTAATCCTAGTTCATGGAAGGAAGAGACAGAAAAGAGAAAGACAAATAGCCAGGGGTCGTATGGCCTGTTATGTGGAGAGAAGCCTTTGTTTTTCTTCTTTATATTTTATTTTTTATATGCTTACCATGTCAACCACATGTAGGAAGAAACTAAAGTTAATTACACTTGATTCAATTTTTTATTACATTTTCAGTTCAGTAACATCTAATGATAAAGGATATGGGTGTCCTATAATCTGAACTACTTCATTATCATTTTCTCCATCCAGAGTCTCCGACTTGTTTTTCTACTTAAAACTGTACCTTTAACCCAGACCATGATATGAACATAAGGAGGTAACAATAACTCTTCTAGTACAGTATAAAGTTACTGGTTGCTCTTTTGTTTGACTCCCTACACAGTGGGATAAAGACTGTGGACCCCGACCTTTATGTTTGTCTACTGAGTACTTAATTTATTCATTTATGATAAGTAATACTAGCTAATTGTCAACAAAGTGTTCTTTGATGAAAACCTAGTTATCTAGGTTAGTAAATCTAAGTGCCAGAATCTTGATATACATGTAAACTTGACCTGTCTAGATGTATGCAACTAATAATACCTAGAAAAGCATATAACTCTTGACATTTGTGTTGGTAACTGATGGATTTGTAAAATCACTGCTTACGGTTTTGGCACGAGATTACAAACATTAACAATGATACAGTTGACAGCTATAAAACTTTTACACAAAGTATCTGAAAGACTCTCATGCCTTCATTGCCAGGTTTTAGTAAAGCCCCTTTGCTGAACTGAGATGATTTCTGTTCTGGAATAGTCTGAAATTATATCCTCTTTGCATTATATTTGCCCTTCTGATTTTCTTCTATTTGTGTTTTTACATAAAATTTATTCTAGGCTAGGATGCTATATTCCCATGTGAGGACACTGTTAAAGAATATTATTAAAACTACACAAACTAAAAGTTCTTTTTAAAAGAACTGAGTCCTAAATTACTTCTAAGTATACGTTGCAACATATCAGCCCTTTTTCGTTTTTTTGTTTGTTTGTTTGTTTTCCTCTATTTTTCATAAAATCTGAATTCAGGATCTCTCACCTGAACAACCTTTGCTGGGAGACTTCCTGTCCCTGGTTTCTTTCTTCCATGATCATTATGCTTCATCAAGGAGGAAAAGCATCTAAAAGGCTGCTTCCTCTTTCTGTTTCTGAAAAGACTCTTTTCATAATAGGTTATGTCTCCTTTGAACCTTGCACTTTGATCAAAGAATTTTTATATGGAGTAAACATTTACTAATTGTCCTGCATCATATCAGCTGGGTCTTTTAGTTAATCAAAATGTACATCCTTGCCTGAAGCTAGAATCAGCCATAAACTAAAAAGAGAGTTTTATGTGTGCTGTTGAAGCAATTTTTTCTTACTAAAACTCCCTTTAGAAATCTAAGCTAGTAAGCTTCTACCTCGAGGCACAACCAGTGTACATCTTGAGTTTTCCCCATAATTCTAATTTTCTAGCATTTTCTATTTACAGTAATGGCAACGGATTAAATAGACAAAAATGGATTTATTGTTTGTACATTTGTGAAGCTTTTCTGAATACTTGCTTTCTGATGAAAATACAGAACTGCAATTCATTCTTAAATTCCAATACTGGTTTAGTTGCCAAGATATACAGGATCATTCTGTGTGCATGAAAGACGTAATTGTGTTAATTGCAATTAAAATCAAAGGATGACTGCTCTTCCTGTTTCAGAATGTCAAAAGAGGTGATAGTGAGTCATTGCCTAGACAGCACTGGCAACAAAGGTGTTTAAGGACACTGGCATATGGTTTTAATTAGATGAGTCACACCAAATTTTCTGGAATTCAGGGGACAAACTCTGTTTCCTTTGGAGACATACTTTATAGAGACTTAGTTAAATGGCAGCATGAATACCACCTGGGCTGGAGCTCATGCTCACGAATTAATTTGCTAGGACTGCCATAACAAACTACCATAGACAAGGTGGCCTAAGAAACAGAAATTTATTTCTTCAAGATTCTGGAGGCTGTAAGTCCAAGATCAAGGAGTCAGCAGGGTTGGTTTCCTCTGAGGACCTCTCTTCCTTGGCTTATAGGTAGCCATCTTCTCTCTGTGTCTTCACATGGTCTTTCTCTGTGTGTGTCTGTGTCCTGATTTCCTCTTCTAATAGGGATATAAGTTATGTTGGATTAGGACCCACTCATCTACTTCATTTTTCATAATTACCTCTTTAAATGCCCTTTCTCCAAATACAGTAGCATTCCGAGGTAATAGGAATTTCAGATTTGATGGTAGGAATTTTGGAAGGACACAGTTCAGTCCACAACAGCCCTATCTGGGACAGTTTCTTGCCTAGCAGTTGAATGAAGGAGATTCTCTCAGTCACTCAACACCTATGTGTCCCCTCTTTCATAGCAATGACCTGTGTGGTTCAGAGCTTCATGTGACATCTAATCTATTTGGAGTATATCTGAGTGAGGCCATTTGACTTTTTGTCAGAAAGGACCATTCCCAGGCAAGGTGAACTCCATCACCAATGTTGCCACTTTCTTTCTAATGAGGAGACATGTACTGGCTATTTAGGGAGCTATAACAGAATATCATCATGACAAAATGTTCCCTTGATTCTGGCAGACATTTGCCTGACACCAAAATTCTCATCAGCATTCACACGGCCTCTCAGAGAAAGTTCTAGCAACTGTCCGTGAATGCCATTTAGATTGCCAAAAAATTAACTATGCTATTACTCATTTTTTCTCATATTTGCCATGTTAACTTTTAATAACATGTGCACATCACCCCATGCCACACTATGATACATAGAAATTCCTACAAAACAACTCTTTACATAATGCTCATGCCCTATTTTATTATTTGAAAGTAATAATTAAGAATAAAAACTTGATAATGCATCATTCAGAAACAGCAGATATAGATAAACACAATCTTCATTTAATCTAGGCACAGGTTTCTTTCTAAATATCAGGCTTATACATTTTAGTAAGTAAAACAAAAACAAAGAAGAAAGCAGAATCCATATTTAGATGCTCAGAAAATCAGTATCATTTCCTCAAAAAAGAAATAGGCTGTAAATGGTGTTCAGACTGTTAAATGTTTTCATGGCTTTTCTTGACCTCAGTAACTACAGGCCACGAAAGTATATTTGAGGAGGACCATCCTTATCATTCGTATTTTGGCTATTTAAGCCAGGAGTAAGAGTAGATTTCATTATTTACTGTTTCAGAATGTAACTGTGTCATTCACTTTGATGTTTGACCAAATAAATAATTTTTATTTTAATAATATAATATTTATATTATTATAATTATATAAAATAAATAATTACTGTATTTTGTAATGATTTAAGAACTACATTTTTTAACCTATCATTTAAATTCTGCTAGTGTAAGTATATGTCTGAAAAGATGCAGACAATAATCCATCCAGAATTACCTGACCAATGTTGGAATCACAGTCCATATTTAGGAAATATTTGTAGTATTGGACTTGAGAACTGGTTATAAGTGTCATCTTAAACTCTCAAGGATGGCATTCTTCAACCTGAACCACAACCCCAAGAATTTCAGGGAACAAGGATGGAGTCACCAAATAGACATCTTTAACTGGGGCCATGGGACATTTGAAGTTTGAGAATCTTATTACAAGTTTTATAAAGTTAGATGAGCCACGCAAATCAAGTCCTTGAGTTATTTCAAATTCCTCTAACCCTTTTCATAACCCTAAATCCAATAAGTTGCTAA
Source organism: Paguma larvata (assembly GCA_030068075.1). Lineage (NCBI taxonomy): Eukaryota > Metazoa > Chordata > Mammalia > Carnivora > Viverridae > Paguma > Paguma larvata. Next base: position 77,638,561 of record CM057831.1, on the reverse strand, counting down.
ATCTTATTACTTTTGTTCTCTTCAAAGTTTTTGATATCCTTTCCGCTTTTCTAATAAAGGACCATTCATTCATATTGCCATAGTTCAGGCTCTCCTGATTTTTTACTTTGATTCTATAATAATCTTCTCCATTTGTTTATATTCCTCTTATCTAACTGTCTCAACAATCTGTTCTTCACATAGGACAGAGTGATCTTCCTAAAGGGGAAATCAAACCCGACCAAAGATCAAGACTCTGCAAAGGTTTTCCCTGGTCTTCATACTAATCCAGACTTTGTCTCAATGTACTGGAGATCTGTCAAAATCTGACCCTCAGTTATATCTCTACCATTCTCATACTTTCTCTGAGTTGAATAAAGATTATTTGTAATTCCATTTTAATTTCTCTATTAATTTTTTTTTGCCAAGAATTTTTATATTATATTATTTTACTTTATTTTAGTAGTTCAAGTAACTAAAATATATTTCTTTAAATTTTGGAAATCTAATTAGAGTTAATATGTTGCTAGCTTACCTCATATAAAGAATCCTTGAAAATTCATGGTTCTACTTACATGCTGCCTATTCTTTAGAGCATGTTTGCTATATACATTACATCTACATATGCTGTACAATCCACAATGCAATTTAAAACTGTTCTTTAAATAATCATATGTATGTTAAAGAAATTAATAAAGAAATATTATATTTACACATACTTTTACCACTTATATTTTCATTTATTTTTGAAGTTCTGAGTTTCCATCTTCTATAATTTCACTGAGAAAATTTCTCTCTTATTTGGTGTAATGCAGGCTTACTGGCACTAGATTCTCTTAACTTTATTTAGGACATTATTTTTTGAAAGATATTCTCATTGTAAAAGGATATCTATTTTCATTACAAATATATTTTTCAACTATATGTATGTTGACTGTATATATTCTTTTCAACTCTTTAAAGATATCATTTCAGTACAAATCATACTTGAAATAATACTGTGTTGTTGGATACCATTTCCCCTCCACTCCCTCTGAGTACTGGTCTCTAAAGAATTAGATAGAATACCCCAAAAAAGCTTTAAAAAATCTTCCTGATACTCAAATTTTGAGCATGAAATAGCATTTACTTTAAGCAAATTAACTAATATGCACCAGGTCCCTAGTAGATGCTTTACACCTATAATCTGGGATAGAGTGGAATGTATGATATTTAACTTGTTTATAGCATTCTGCTGTACCCCAGGGGTTGGAGAGAAGTCAACATAAAAGAAGTAATAGACAAAAATGCACACTTCAAAGAATTTATAGTTTTGAAAATTCAGTTGAATACTAAAATCCTGATTTCTTTTTTTAATTAATGTTTATTTATTTTTGAGAGAGAGAGAGAGAGAGAGAGGGAGAGAAAGAACATGAGTGGGGGAAGGGCAGAGGGAGAAGGAGACACAGATTCCGATGCAGGCTTCAGGCTCCTAGCTGTCAGCACAGACAGTGCTGGGCTCCTAGCTGTCAGCACAGACAGTTCGAGTTCCTGGGCTCGAACTCAGGAACTTTGAGATCATGACCTGAGCCAAAATCAGACGCTTAACCCACTGGCCGTCCAGGCACCCCTGAATACTATAATCCTGATTTCTGAATGATTACATGATGTATTAAAGGAAATTTTATGAATCAAATAATAAATTGTTATATCAAGGTTTACTGAACTGTGAAGAATTAACAGAAAGTAGATAAATAGAAAAAGTGAAAAGTCATTCTTGTTAGAGAAAAAATACAAATATCTGTATGTGAGAAGGAATATATAGTTTAGTGGGTGGTTAGAGGAAATAGTTTTATCCTGATTTGTGAACTCACTCTTGGGAGACAGTATCTGAGGAATGGCATATTAACAAAAATACAGTTCATACAGGGAAGAGTTACAGCAAACTTTTAAATCTATCTATATTTCTTTGCAACATAAAACTGACAATCTTTCTTAGTTAATTCCTTCTGATGAGTTTCCTGAATTAAAATATTTTTGAATAAAAACCAAAGAGATATTTTAAATTTGTTATTGCTAGGAGTAAAAGTCAGAAAATTATTGTTGACTTCCATTGTTAAATTCTTCATTAGTAATCCATTATTTTGAATTCAGAATTCGTGTTTGTTTCATGAGTTTATTATCATATTTCTTTCATTTTGTGTGTAAAACCACTTAGCCTTTTGCTAAAATACAAAGGAGTGGTTGGGTTCCTTCAGACAATGACCGTTGTTCCCTTAAACACACCCATCAGGTACATCATACCTGCATGTGATATTTTCTATAAACTTGTTTTCCCACTGGCTTTTAAAATTAATGGGAAAATTGTTTATATAATATATGTAGTATTTCATTCCATCTGTGTCTAGATCTATATCATTAATATCTATACCTACCCATCTGTCTGTCTGTCTATCTGTCTGATCTGCACCTTTTTTGCTACTGTTACAGGCATCATTTCTCATGATGCAGGAGAAAAGCATTTTCTTTAGAATTTTAAATCAATATAACATATGAAGACTTTCAGAACACTTACTTATGAATATCTACATTTGTTTTCTGGAAAATAGAAAAAATAATTTTGCTTTTGAAAGTCTGGAATCATCAAAAAAGAAAATTTTGGAATATTAACTAGCTTTTAAAAAAGACTTTTGAAGAGTAAAGTCGAAGTGAGGCTTGTAAAAGAGAAGCCTTAGGGAAGGACGACATAGGAATAGAAGATTATAACTGAATTCATCAGGTTTTCCAAATGAGAATATGCAGAGAAATCAGATAAAGCCTCCAGGAAAATGTATTTCAACTTTCAAAGTTAGTTTTGTGTGTGTTTGTGGAGATAGACTGTAGAGTTTAGTTAAACACTTCTCTTTTCTTTTTTTTAAATTTTTAATGTTTATTTATTGTTTTGTTTTGTTTTTTTTGAGAGAGAGACAGAGTGTGAGCAGAGGAGGGGCAGAGAGAGAGGGAGACACAGAATCCGAAGTAGGGTCCAGGCTCTGAGCCATCCACACGAAGCCAAACATGAAGCTCGAACCCATGGACCGTGAGATCATGACATAAGCCAAAGTCGGACACTTAATCAACAGAGCCACCCAGGCGCCCCAAAGCTTCTCTTTTCCAGCAAACATCAAATCAACTATTCTCATCTTCATGTCACTGAACACAGGAGATGAGGAAGTATCTAATTTTGTTAGCTTTTCATTTGAAAAGAAAGTCATAAAATATATTTTTTAATTGTGCTATTCCTTTAGCTGTCTGTTGTGAGGAGAAATGTTTCCTCTTTAAGAATATAACAAAAGGAAAAATATACTCTGGATTAAGCATTCTTAGTTTTGATAAAAATATTTTGAAAAATCATTCATAATTGAAAAGTGATTACTTCTGTTCTTTTAGCACCTAGGCCAGGTCAGGACTGTGAGGTAGAGAGCATATAGAAAGTTCTTCTCTTTGCCACTTTAAATTTAAATTAATTGAATAAAATAGAAGAATTAGATAATCTACAGACCAAAAATTAATGCATAGTCCTAGGTATAAATGGGGCAAGGAGAGGGCACTGCTATCTTTGTTTAGACAGGGATGGTTATGGACATGTACGCAGGCCTGTGACTCCGGAATGCTGAAGCATCATAAGCAAAACATTTACTTTAGTTGTTAAAAATAGAGCACTGTTTAAAACTTAGAACTATTTATTATACTTCAAAACATCAAAAGGGCTGGTAACTCTCTCTGTAAAATGTTCTCTCTCCCATGAGCATGTCATCTAAGTAGAGCCTGTCAGAACAAGGCGTCAAAGGAGAGTGCATGTTGCCAAAATAAATTATGCAGTTGTCAAAATATGACACCAGCCTCACCTATAATATTTGAGTAAAGAAGTATGAGAGGCAAGACCTAGTGAAATCAACCATAAGCTGTGACAAGTTATTGTCTGTACAGTTGGGTGCACCTTATTCATAAAGGTAACTTCTCATTGGAAGCATCAGAAATTCATTTGGAAGTCAAACTAATTTAGTGGTGTTGAAAGGATGAAGTTAGGATGCTGTTTGTTTATGACATTGCTTACAGCACTCAGATTTTGTCACGGTTGGAGAGTCTGAACAAATCCTTCACTCCTGTGTCCTGTTTATCTCCTTAGTAAACACCTTCCCTTTCCCACCGTAGGTAAGAAGTGCAGGCCCAGGTAATCCTTTCCTTGGAAACTAGGACCTGGAAATTCTGGCATCTTGAGGATGTTACATGAAAAACAACAAAACAGATACTGATGTGAATCTAATTTAATTAATAAACATTCATTAAGCACCTATACTTCCTTAAGTACTTTGATAAACCTCAGGAATAAGAAATGAGTAAGACATACTATTTTCTTTTTCTTTTTTTCACCTTCAAAGAGCAAAGATCTCTCTGTCTGATTTGGGAAACATGTAACAACTAAATTACAACTCCATAAAAAAAGACGCAAGAGTGGGGTTCTGAAGCAAGATGAGAATCATTAGCTAGACATGACATGGGTGAATGTTTCAGAGTCACCTCACTGGAAGACATGGATACTTGAGCTTGTATTGAAAATAAAAATGTTAATTTTCCAATAAAACAAAAGAGAAAAGATGTTCCAAGGTGAGGAATTTCCATAAGAGAAAAAAAAAGTTCTATCAATCATAAGTGGCCAAGTATTAGATGAAAAATAATAGAGATAGAAAAATCCAGGATGATACACAGTTTCAGACTTCGATATTGTGTGGATAATGGAACAATAATACAAGGAGTATAGAAGGAACAGTCAGGGAAGGGAAGCGAAGAGAAAGAAAATGGGTAGTGTAATGAGCTCCCTTTGGGGGTTGAACAAAAAACGGATATAGATTTATCATTTGCTGTCATGGCAAGAAATAGGTGACACACTCAAATTTGGATAATTTAAGAACAATGCACATATAGTAAAGGAACAATTTACAAAAAGATGGGTAGTTTGTAGATAAGCCATAAGTTACAGTGAGATTAATAGCAGTTCATGGTCATCACCCCTATGAGCAAAGGCAAGCAACAATTATCTGAACAGATCATCTGAAAGGTACTGTGGTCTTTGCTCAAGCTTTCTCAGGCAACCCTGCAGGAAAGAAGCTGGGGAAACAAATATACTGGCTTTCTTTCTTTTGTCTCTCTTCTTTCTGTTGTTGGTATTCTCATTGGCCAAACTCAAACAGAAGCCAAAAGCCAGAAGCCAAGTACCTAATGATGTTTTCATTTTGGTCAGCAACCTTGGACACAGAATAGTGCAAAAAATGGTGAATGTTTATTTGGAGAGGCCAATAGAAGATTTTCAGTACATGTCTTAACTTTAATCTTCAGGATTTCCTGTCTATTGAATATTTCCCAAGCCTCTACTTTTCTCATGAAATTATTTATATTTCTTTTTAATCATATCAGTAATAAAATATACATATGTACACACATATACATGTGTGTATGTATATGTCTGTGTGTGTGTATATATATATATGTATATATATATAAAACCCTCATGTCTCCTGGGGTCATGTTAGGTTCAGTCTTTTCTCTTCCAGTGAAAGATTTGTTAGGTTGTTCTACTTGTTCCAAGCTGTAACATACATTTTTTTTTTTTGCTGTAAACATTTCATTTATTATGACCTAAGTAGGCAGTGATTATTATTGACATGGTTCTAATTTTCAAAAGAATATCAAAAGAAAAATGTCAAAAAATGTAATAAAATTATTACTTTAGGAACATTCTCAGATAAAACACAAACAGGGAAGTTTACCTGCTATAAATGCCAAGTATATGAAAGCTGTTTTCAAATATTGTCAATCACCCAGTGCCGTAAGCACCTTTGTGAAGAGAGGTACTCCATTGCTAGAAGGTATAGTCTAGAGAAACTTTATTATGAAAATACAATTTTACAAGATGATTCTGGGAAAAATTTTTAGAAATTTCTTCTACCAACATGATATTTATAAATCTCCAAAGCATTTTGCCACTTCTTGAACCATAGAGTGGTAATTGGCATGAACTACACTGGTACTATCCAGTAAAGTTATTTAAAAAAAAAAAGACAAAAGATAAATATTTTTCACAGATTAAGCCACTTTTAAATAGCTTATATTTCTTATACTTACTAAAAATGGCAAGCATTTCTGAATGGCTAAGAATGACATAAAATATATAATGTTCAACTGCTTCATAATAATATGAATTAATTATGCTGGAGCTTTAAAGTATAGGGTTGATGGACCTGGTGACAAGGTGGCAGGAAGGATCAGGGAAGGAGACTTAGTTAACTAAATAGTGTAGGTTGAAAGCCTTGTATTATTACAGATTTGTTGAATGTCCAAACTGCTTTATTCCCTATGAATAATATTCATGACACTGATGCTTTTAAAGGAATTACTTGATTTTTAATATAGAAAAAAGTCAAGAAATAAATCCTATAATTCTTTAATTACATAAGAAACAGTATAGTTTAATAAAAGGTATTCAACTTCAAGTTCAAAAGAGTTAAAATCCCAATTCTAAATCCATGAATCCATGAGTGACTTTGGAAAAGGTAGATAATTCTCTCTGGTCCCTGTGCTGACATGTAAATTATTCCAGGCAGGCAGTGTTTAATCATATCATCTTTTTAATTTTTAATTTTGAATAATATTGGCTTTATAATTTTCTCCTGAAAGATGGTGGGTGAGATATAAAAATTATAAAAATATACCCAAAGGATGATGCAGTCTTTATTTTGATTCTTTCTCCTTTTATATTTATGCTTATCTAAAAAATATTTCTTAATAGAAGCTGTATGTGAATCCTTAACTCTTATAAAGCAGAATACACAATTGCTTTGAATATTATACAGTAGGTGTGCTAAAATGTATGTACAGGCTCATAGTGGTTTAGTGAGATATAGACACTCTGTTTCTAAATGGCAGTTTACATAGTGTCTGCAAGAAAATCATTCCATAAATGTTTTACACCAGAGATTCCTAAGCCTCAACTCAGATATACAGAATAGTCATACATGGGGTAGTCAGAAATTGAAGTACAACAACTACCCCCAGATGATTCTAATGAGCTGACAGTTAGCAAATCACCTCTCTAGAACATCCTCACCCCAGCCACTATGACCACCACCACAAACGCCACCATAATAATCGACGTCACCACTGTTATAGTATGTTGGAATGCTCTCTAACAGTATGTGTATGTTCTGAAGTTTCACATTTGGAAAAAAAATGTTTGGGTTAGGATCAAGACGTGATTTTTGGTCATCTGAGCTTTGCAGAAATCTTTAACCTTTAACTCTTTCAAATTTTGCTGAGAAATAGAGTAACTAGTTGATTAAATCAATAAGATAATTTTTTCTTACAGATTTTCCCTAATTGCAGCATGATCATTAGTTTCTTCTAATGTCAACATAGGAGTAATCAATGTTTTAATTGTATCATTTAATTCTACAACAACCTTGGGCAAAAAGTGAATGAAACTGAGAGAACGGGAAAGAATTATCTACTAGATTCCACTTCATTCATTGTATACTCATTAAAACATTTAGTAAATTAAAGACTGTAGGGAACAAAGATGAAATCACCTAAATTGTTACTTTACCAAAGATGACTTTATACTACTGCTTTGACTATTATTCCTGGCCCTCAATCACCTCACCATCAATGTTAATAGCTTTTCTTAGTGGCTGTGACTCTACTGTATTGGTCTGTAGCAAACTTTTACACAAATTCCTCCAATAGTAATATATTCATAAAATTCATCTAACAGCAACCAATTAAAAAAAGCTTTACTAAAGTACAATTCTCATACTACAAAATTCAGATTTTTACAGGTATACTAACCCTTCATTTAATATGTCATTTGCAAATATCTTCTCCCATTCCATCGATTGCCTTTTAGTTTTGCTGATTGTTCCTTTGCAGTGCAGAAGTTTTTATCTTGATGAGGTCCCAATAGTTCATTTTTGTTTTTGTTTCCCTTGCCTCCAGAGACATGTTGAGTAAGAAGTTTCTGTGGCTGAGGTCAAAGAGGTTGTTGCCTGTTTTCTCGTCCAGGGTTTTAATGGTTTCCTGTCTCATGTTTAGGTCTTTCATCCATTTTGAATTTACTTTTGTGTATGGTGTAAGAAAGTGGTCCAGGTTCATTCTTCTGCATGTTGCTGCCCAGTTTTCCAAACACCATTTGCTGAAGAGTCTGTCTTAATTCCATTGGATATTCCTTCCTGCTTTGTCAAAGATTAGTTGGCCATACATTTGTGGTCCATTTTGGGGTTCTCTATTCTGTTTCATTGATCTGTGTGCCTGTTTTTGCACCGGTACCATGCTGTTTTGATGATTACAGCTTTGTAATACAGCTTGAAGTCTGAGATTGCGGTGCCTCCAGCTTTGGTTTTCTTTTTCAAGATTGCTTTGGCTATTCAGGGTCTTCTGTGATTCCATACAAGTTTTAGGATTGTTTATTCCAGCTCTGTAAATAATGCTGGCATTATTTTGATAGAGATTGCATTGAATATGTAAATTGCTTTGGATAGTATCAACATTTTGACAATATTTGTTCTTCCAATCCATGAGCATATCATGTTTTTCCATTTTTTATGTCGATTTCAATTTCTTTCATAAGCTTTCTATAATTTTCAGTGTATAGATTTTTTTACCTCTTTGGCTAGGTTTATTCCTAGGTATTTTATGGGTTTTTGTGCAATTGTAAATGGGATCTATTCCTTGATTTCTCTTTCTGTTGCTTCAATTATTTGTGTGTAGAAATGCAATTAATTTTTGTACATTGATTTTATATGCTGTGACTTTGCTGAATTCATGTATCAGTTCTAGCAGTTTTTTGGTGGACTCTTTTGAGTTTTCCACATAGAGTATCATGTCATTTGCAAAGAGTGAAAGTATGACTGATTTTTATTTCTTTGTGTTGTCTGATTGCTGAAGCTAGGACTTCCCACACTACGTTGAATAACAGTGGTGAGAGTAGACATCTTTCTTGTTCCTGTTCACCTCTCTCCACAGTGAGTACCTGCCAAGTACTGTGCCTCACGTTATGCAGATTGTTGTTTTAATCCTCAGATCAATTTCATAGGTGTTCAAAATGGTTGGGTTCTGATCTGGCTGAATTTCAGGGACAAGACAAGCTCAGGGTCTCCATGCTGCTCTGCCATCTCGAGTTCTTGTCCCTATGGTTTTAAAATCTGAACTAAAAATCTTTGACTCTGTGTTAGACAATAAGAATAATTTATAAAGGTTTCTAAGCAGAAATAAGACAGAAAAGTCAGTCCAGCAGCTGTTAGAGATCTAGAAAGCTGAAGAGAATAAAGGAGGAGTTAAGAGTCAACTAAGTTAGTGGAAATCCAGGTGAAAGGAAATCAAAAGGCAAAAAGCGAAGAAGGACATGGGGTGACCTTGAACAGAGGGCTTTCTGTTGCACTTTCATCAGAATGTGTTGCATTTTCATCAGATCTGATTGAAAAAGTAAACTTTCAGGTATTAAGGAAAACAGACAAATTTCATGTCACATGAACCTCCACTGATTTCCACATATTTTGTTATCTTATTGTAAATAAATGTATACTTTTACTTAACTAATACTTAATTTGTTTTTTTTTCAGTGCTTCCATTTTGTCAGCTCACAGACATTAGGACCATAACCATAACACATTTCCCATGCTAAAGATGGTTCCATCTGCCACCATAAAATATAAAGTAGTAAGTTATTTCCTTTCCCAAGTGGCCATATATTATATCATCATGCATGATTTTCAGTGAAAGTGCATAATTACGAAGTCATTCCCACTTCAAATGAGGTTGCTAGGAAATTGTAATGACTCCTGGACACACAATTAAGACCATTTTCTTCCTTAATCTAATTATATATGGATGTCTTGGCAATGAATCTTGTAATGAATAAAATTTTTCATGTCACCCAAATAATCATTCAAGAATATTGAAGAAAATTAATTGATATGCATTGATTTTTTTTACTAAATGCTAGGCACTGTGCTTAGTGATTCACACTTATGATCTCACTTACCAGAGAATATCCATGGAGGAGTATGCTACTATCCTCAATTTATTTATGAGTGAATTGAAATGAATATTATGTGATTTTTCCAAATTCATAGAGACAACAAACAAAGAAGATATATGCACCTCTATGTCAGTCTAATGGTATAGCCTTGTTGCTTCTTCTACACTAGCATATGCATGCAAAAGAATGAAATTGGATCCTTACCTTGCACCATACACAAAAATCAACTCAAAATGGATTAAAACTTAAACATGAGACCTGAAACTGTAAAACCCGTAGAAGAAAACAGGTGAGAAGATTCATGACCCTGTTTTGGATCATGATTTTTTTGATATGACACGAAAAGTACAGGCAACAGAAGCAAAAATAGACAAGTGTAATCATTTTTTAAACCTCACTCGGATTATTTGGCTCTGTATTTGTTACAGCATTGGTAACAAAATTCTCCATCCTGTTTTATTTCTGGTCAGTCTTGCCTTGTTTTCCCTCCCTTACTGTTTAGGCTGGATTAAAATAGTTTAAATTATTACTTCTTTTTACTCTACGTTTTCTAAACTCTCCATATTTTTGTGTACTTTTGATAAGTCCGAGTTCTTTATCTTCTTTCTCTTCACTTATATATGGGCAAATGAAAACTGCTGGGGGAAAAATAGCACACTATGCAACATGTAAGAATTATAAATACATGGTAACCATCACAAATTGGATTCTGCCTTCATTTTATTATACTGTTACTGTTCTCCCCACAATCTATTTTATCCCTCAGCAACTGCTTTACACCTTCCCTGATCTCTTCAAACTGCCTATGTTTACTCTCTTCTAACCTTCACATTATCCTTCACATTTTAAGTAGAAAAGCTCATATTCTCGTTCTAAAGCATTTAGCCATCAACCAGAATCCTCAATTTTTTTAAAATGCAGAACTCTCACCTTGTACTGTAAACCTACATACGTCACTGTAACTGGGCCCTTACTCTTTTTCTCTCTTTACTTTTTCTTGTGGAAGTTAGGGGTTCCCCTTCCAGGTCTATCCCTCCTCCACCTGCACTTTGAATGTCATATTCTTGCATCACCTCAGGCTCTGACAATATGTACTGTTCATTCTCTTTCCTCTGTATTTTCAACCTCTTCCTCTCCATTGTGGAAATCCATGTGGATTTGAACATTAGGGTATAAGCATCCTTGCATTGCACATGTGAAATATAAATGGGCCAAAACCAAACAGCCTTTCCAACCCATTTCAATTTCCACTTATAATCCTCTCTCCTCTCCTTCACAGCCAGTTAGCTCACATATATTCACTACTTCCGTGTTTTTATTTCTTCTCATTCATCAATCCAATCTGACTACTTCACCTTCACTCCATGCCAACAACTCTCTCAATGTTACCATTGGCCTGTTTGTCTGTGCATGCACTGAGTAATTTTAATTACCATTTTGCTTAAACTTTTGGTGGCATTAAACACTGTTAACAGCTTTATCAATCCTGAAAAGAATTTAATTATAAAGACACCTTATTCTTTTCATTTTCCTCCTCCTTCTCTGGCTTTTTCTGTTGACTACTGCAAAAGCTGTTCAGAGATACCCTTCCCCTCAATTCCTATAATAAGCCTTACAAAGCAAAATACTCATTTTTTGTAACCCTTTTTGCAGCTTGGTGTTGCCAAATTATGCTCAGCTATTAAGTTCCGGCAAATGTAGTATAATCAGACGTATCCCAGTAAGGTTGCATTTGATGTTGCCCTTAATCCCCTTCCCTTCCATTCCATGTTTTGGAGATGACAGCAGTTATCCTAACACAGTCTAAATACCATTTGTTAAGGTTTTCAGGGCAAGAAATACAAGGTATCCGGATTTTTGATGACATTTTTAAATAAATGCTCCAGCCTTGGATTGCATATTGCTGGATTCTTTACTAAGCAAAACAAATAAATTCTTTACTAAGCAAGACAAATAAATTCTTGTGTATTTAAGATTGATTGTTCAGTTTCCCTTTGTTCAGATTCCTCATACTCATTCTCATTGTTCTAAGCTAATACACTGGTTAGAATGTCATATAGGGTTAGGTCTTTTCCTAGGCCTCCAGCGTCATTTCTGACAAATCTTCCTGCATAAATGGGAGTTGTACCACTTTGGTCTCTTTATAGTTTCTTGCATATGTCGTACTCTTGCCTGCCTTTGCACATACTTTTCCTTCTGCCCCAAATTCTTTCCCATGACCATACTCTGAATTTTTTTATGTTTCTTTATTTATTTTGATAGAGAGAGAGAGAGAGAGAGAGAGAGAGAGATCATGAAAGAACCCCAAGCACTGACTGTGCAGAGCCGGATACAGGGCTTGATACCATGAACTGTGAGATCATGACCTGAGCAGAAGTCAAGAGTTGGATGCTTAACTGACTGAGCCAACCAGTCACCTCCTGAATCTTTTTAATACTACTCACCTTATATTTCAAATTTTGACTCTCTTGGAAAGCTTTTCTGAGTCTTCAATTAGGTTTCCCTGTCACATGCACTCATTGTTCATTGTTTCATTGTGTGGTATAATTTCATGTCTATGATTGACTAGTGTCCATCTGCCCCACTAGACTGTAAACTCTCTGCAACTATGACCTGTGATTCTCTTTCTTCATCTTTGTTTCCCCAGCACAGAAATCTGTGTCTGGCATGTAGGAAGTATTTGATAAATAATTGCTGAAAGGATTTAAATAGAATAATATTTGATTCCGCTTGGAGATGTGACTCTCCCTTTTTTAGTTTCCTATTTTCCAGATTTTTGACTTTCCCTATATATCAGTGTTTTAAATTTTTTATTTTTTACTTTTTCTATCTTTATTGACATTTATTTGACAAATAAAAACTGCATATATTTAAAATGAACAATATTATATCTTGGTATACATACAATGTGGAATGATTATTGCAGTCAAGCTAATTAACATATCTATCACCTCATGTAGTTACAATTCCTTTTTTGTGGTGTGATCAACTCACCAATTTTACATACATCAGTATTATTAACCATAGCCACAATGCTGTACATTAGATCTCTAAACTTATTCATCCCTCAGAACTGAACTTATGTACCCTTAGGTGGCAAACATCTCCCCATTCCCCCCACCCCTCACCTCTGGAAACTATCCATATCTTCTCTGCTTTTATGAGTTCAACTATTTTACTTCCATATACAAGTGAGATCATGCAGTATTTGCCATTCTGCACCTGGCTTGTTTTACTTACCTGTTCCCCAGATTCAACGTCGTTACAAGTGGTAGGATTTTCTTCTCTTTTAAGGCTGTATCAATTTTTAAAGCGTAAGATTATAAATGCTATCAGAAATTGGATGCCCAGGGAAGTGGATTCAGAGATGCAATTTAGCATGCAGGATTTTTTATTAGGGAGTGCACTTGAGATCATTACTTTCATAAGTGACTGGAAGGAAACGGGCATGGGCAGATGAAGAGGTCAGAAGGAATTGTGACAGCCTTGACCTATATCCTAGACATGTTGGGAGCTAGACTAGCACATCAGAGTAAGTCTTCAGTTGAGCTGAGATAGGCTTGCTTTTACCTTCTAGCATCTATCAATCATTGGTTGTAAGCCAGCTATTCAGAGCGGTCATGTCTGAGTACTGTAAAATCAGAAGGAGCTTCATTTTGGGTGCCTTCAGATAGCCTCATCTGACTTGACTAACTTACTCCTGAGTTTTCTCTCATCCTGCATGAATCTCCACTAGATTTTGGGTACTTTATTAAGTATTCTTTCCTTTATTATTGGCCTTGGATAGGACAAGTGAAGAAATATATATTTCATTTATTATATATATTGAAATCGAACAAAATCTATGGCTTTTATCTGCTTCCTAGAAGTAGACTCTGAAGTGGTGTATTCAGGAAGATTATGGGGAGAGTTTCTAGAACAATATCTGTGAAGGAAGGAAGGGAGTGGGATGTGGCATGGGGAAATTTAATTGTGAAACAGGTGCCACAAAAGTTTCCAGTCAATCCCAGAGGTAAGAACTGTACTAACTTAAAGAAAATGATGCTGCCTTTGTGTCTCCACCAGGAGCACTCGTTCATGGGATGAGGGCTGCCTCCAGGGATGGCAGCTCTTTTGAATCACCTCTAAGCTCCACACACTAATAGACATGACAGCCAATACTTTGGGTTAAATGTGCACTTTATTAGCTTCTCTTTTAAACTTAAAATAATAACAAAACCAATTAATAGAGTCTTTATATTATCTGCCTATATTGCCTTATTTCTGGTCTTTAAATATGTCAAATTCGTCCTAGCCATAAGGCCTTTGAACCTACTATTACTTTGCCTAATATTTCGGAAAATATACTATTATCCAGAAAGAAATAATTTGAATCATATTTCAAACCCACCTTTTTGGTATGCTAAAGTCGAGTGCCAAGATAGCAAGGACCTCCTGGTTCTGAAATATCATTATCTGGTTTTGGTAATAAAGCTTACTTTAAATGTTATTAGAATATATGTCTCATATTAAAATGCAGTTATTTAAAAATTTTAGGTATTATTTAAGTTTTAAATAAAAATATTCTCTTTACCTCACTAGGATATATTGTTAAACTTTGAATAAACAAATTATAACCATTTGGCCTCTTTATGTCAGGTCCACTTAAGAGATTTCTTTTTCTCTATTGATGAGTTTTCCTTATACTCTTGAATTATTTCATGGTCCCAAACAAAATTGGCCAAGTTTATTTTGTTATTACTCTATAGACATTTTTTTTTTCTGCCAAAAGGCAATATTCTAATAGCTCTTACTTAGAGTGAGTAGTCTGTATTTGCATTCTAACTCAGGCAGCTTGTGGTGGACAGGGCCTTTATTTACTTTCTGTGATTCACTCAACTACCCCTTCTTTTTCTTGTTCTTGTTCTTATTCTTGTTCTTTCACTTTTTTCTGTGCTCCACCCATTCTGTTTTTGCCCTTCCACTTTCAAATGTGAATAAAGCATGCCACCATAGGGTATGGGACCTGACATCCTGAGCGTCCACTGAAGGAAGCTTTAGATGGAAACATGAAGTGCAGAGGAGTTCGTTCTCTGTAGAGTGAATGTTAAACAGTGGGGAAGAGGAGACGGAAGGGAGCCAGGCAGATACATTTTTAGTTTGGAATGGTTTCTCTCTGCTGTCCACATGGAAAATGTCCACAGGCCAAGTGAATGTACCTGCAGAACCACCTGCTGTTTCTTGTCTTAGAGTGTCATGCGGCAGAAGCCACCAAAGTCATGCATCACATTGCCTTTTCTCATCTCACATCTTCTTTCTACATCCTCGTTGTCCTTTGTCATAGCTTCCAAATAATGCGTCAGCACTCTAGCTTTGCTCTCTACTGGCTTTGAGTTCTGATACGAAACACTGTTGTGATTGTCTTCTTCTTGATATCAATTGGATGTATATTTGTTGCTATATAAATCTCTCGTCAATTTTTGCAAAGTCAAATTTTTTGCAAAAAAAAAAAAATAAGGAAGACAATGTTGTCTTTGTATCTCCACATTGAGCACTCACTCATTGGATGAGGGCTGCCTCTTGGGACTTTTTTGCCAAAAATTTCTGCCAATTTTGCAATTATATAAAATGAGTTGCTGATAATTTTAATAAGCTAATGCACATTTTAGATTTGCTTTAAATGCTTATCTATTTAAATAAAAGAAGTCGTTGTATAAGTAATCGACTTGGAAGTTAGTATAAATGATACATGTCTTCAATACTTCTGTTTTGGGAGATTAAAAAAATTTTTTTTCCAGCTCTACCATCTTATCTTGGTTATACCTCATGAAGAAGAACACAGGAGATGTAAAATTACAGTTAATAGTTGAAGTTTGAATTATGAGTTCCACTTGCTTCTTGGGTCTCTTAGATAATCTGTTTACACTCCACTCCATGCTTGACATTAATTCTTTACACGTTTTTTTTTTTTTTTTTTATGTTCACATACTTGGCCATGATAGTTTAACAGAAAACATATATATATAGGTCCAAATTTTGCTTCTCTTCATCAGTATACAAATCATGTTTTCTTATTGAAATCATTTCAAGTCATCTTGGATTTTAAAATTCACTGCATGATATGGATATAACATGATTTATTTAGTTATTTCAGTATTTATTTTATTGCTTCATGTTGTGTTTTTATTGAATAAATTCGACATCTTACATTGTATAAGTTTAAGGTGTGCAGTGTTACTTCGATACATTTATATGTTGTTAATGATATGACATTAACATACATAGTTATAGTATGATATTATCTATATTCATTGTACTGTACATTATATCTCTGTGGCTTATTTATTACTCAATCCAAGTTTATGCCCTTAAACACCAATACTCATGTCCCCCAGTTTTGCCCCTAAAATCCTCTGATAACCACCATTTTATTCTGTTTTTACAGGTCTCACTTTTTAGATTCCACGTATAAAGTTATTTCAATACTGGTGCATTGACACTTTTATTTTTATGGTACAGATTTCCAAGAGTTAAAGTAATAGGTCAAGGGAGAGGCATCTTTAAACCAACATATTTTTATGTTATTAAAATAATAACATATTACGGTATTTTTGCCATATTTATTCAAGATATTTTTAAGAGATAAAATAATACAGTTGAAGTCCTCTTTATACCTCTTTAGAGTCCTTTACTAGAAGCAACCACTACCTTAAAAGTAGAGTATATATTTCCCATATATGTTTTTGCCTTTGCTCCATATACGTTTATTCACAGGCAGGTATGTTCTGTAATTTTTCACATGTGCATGAGTTATCATATTACACATATATTTCTGCACCTTGCAGTTTTTACAAATATCTTCTTAGAGTGTCTATACACCAATAAGTATCCCTTTGATGTAACTCAATAATTTTAACACCTTTTTTTTTTTTTGCCTTTTGAATTTGTATTGTTTTGAAGCTTCTGTAAGAGGCCACACATAATGAATTACATCTACATTCAGAACATAAAAAGACACTTAGGCAAACAGCCATCTGTTCTTTTTCTGTTGTTCTTATGCAGATAATTTAGTGTGATCATTTGTCTGAAATTCAGACAGAAAAATATGGATTTCCAGAAAAAATGAAACAATGATTTATTCTCAAAAAGTAAAGATGTTGCTCATAAAGTCATGTAGCTTACAAGGGTCTTGGGAATTTCTCTCCCCTTTTATGAAAACCTTTGAAATTGGATTGAATATAGCCTCCTTCTTAGGATAGCATTGTGCTTTTATTTGGAAATAGGAGTCTATTCACTGCTATAATCAGTTCTTAATGCCAAACTTCCTACCCATTTTTTCTTTTCCTCTTTTGCTTTGTGTATATTAATTTTTTTCTACAAACAGAATGCCCCCTTTGGCTTTTCAGCAAAGTTAATTCCTTCCATTTCCCTGCCCAAAGCAGCAAAGTTGGGTTCTGAGTGAGCCTGGGCTCTGGAATCATTCTCATCCTCTGCTATCCAGATATTTGGTTTGGGGCAAGATACTTTATTTCTCCGTGTCTGTCTAGTCATATGTAAAAAGGAATATAAAACTGATACCTTCTTCAAATTGCATAAGAAGAATACTTTTTAGCTGTGGTCACTCCTAAACAACTCAGGCATGTGGAATAAGCTTGAACCGAATCTTGTTTTGGTCCAGGTTCGCATTTACCATTTACTCTTCTTGTGACAATTTCTACAATCGCAGTCGTTTAGTTTTTAAATAACATGCAAAATAGAATTAGAGCTTGTTAGATACTCAAAAAATGTAGTTTTGCCTTGTTCTTTTTGAAGAGACCGATACAGTAAGTTAGAGAAATTTCGGCTCGGATGAAGGAAAGTGATATGACCATGAGGTGGCACTAGCACTCAGTGGGCTTTATTTGGGTCATTCTATCCCACGCATATTTCCGAGACTGAAAACATGATGTCCACATAAAAACTGATACGTGTCCATAGCACCCTTACCGTAATAGCCCAAAGTTGGAATCTGCTCAAATGTTCATCAGCTGAAGAATGGGTAAATGCTGTATCCATATAATGAAGTATCATTTGGCCACCCCAGAGTGGATAAAATCTGACATATACGACACTACGGATGAATCTCGAAACATTATGCTAAGTGAAAGAAGCTAGTTACCTATGGACATATTGTGTGATTCCATTTATGGGAAATGTCCAGAATAGACAAAATATATGGAGAAAGTAGTGGTTGTCTTGGGCTGGGGGATAAAGGGGGAATTGGAAACTGAAAGCGGAAGGTATGGTGTTTCTTTTTGGTATGAGAAAAATTTTCTATAATTATTTGTGGTCATCACTGCACTATATTCACAACTCTCTGTGAATATAGTGCAGAAAAAACTTGAATTTTATACTGTAAATCTGTGAATGTATGCCATGAGAATTATATTTTAATGAAAGTGTTGAAAACGTATTAGAAAAATCGATAAAATCAAATATTGATTATTCGAAATACAAAAAGAAATCTGACAAATCATTATTTAGAAGGGAGACTAAGAAAAAATGAGAAAATACTCAAGTTACTAAAATTAGTCATGAAAAAGGACACATTACTGACCTTGCAAAGATCAAATGAAGTAAATGGGACAGCTTGAAGTAGTGTTGTTGAAATGTTACTTTTTTCCAGTGTTCAAACTTTACCACGAATGTTATTCAAAGAGCCCGATTGTTATTAATTTTCTTTTAATTTAGTAATTTAGCTTCATATGAGCAAATATATCTGGAAAAGAACTCTGGGTTTGAAGGGTGATTGAGTTTCGCTAGAGAGGCCTTACTCTAAATGAAAACAGTAATCACAGCCTTCATAATATTGTTGAGATAATTCACATACAAAACTGTATTCTTCAGTTTCTTTGAGCCACTGTATCATTGGATAGGAAGATATATAATAGAACAGTATTTTGGATAAAGAAATTGACAGATTTTGAAGACTAATGCCTAAAAGAATAAAGAGAAAAATCAAAATAATATTGAGGAATAGCAAGGAGGTGAGACTGTCTGAATAACAGCATCTCAGGAATAAATGGGAGCATCAGTAAGGAAATAAATCTAAATTTTCTTTTGAAGAAGATGAGACTTTGAAGCTTGGGTTTTAATGTATGTTAGGTTATCCAAGATAATTATTCTAGCAATGGGGATTATAGGTAGATATAAAAGAGATATTGGATTCTTTAAATTTAGATTCCAGAACTGTATTGTAAAATCAAATATTAAAATGATATTTGGTAACTTTTCCATTCAGCTGAGTATAAAGAAACAGGGCACAGGAGATCAGACTGAAATTTGAGGAGATGCCCAAATTTGAAAGGAAAAAAATAGGAAATGTTGCCAAAGTTAGTGAAATGGGAAAAATTAAACAGATTATATCATTTATACTAATTCAAAGACATGTGGATTTAAAGAAATTATGTGAAATGATCACATTAGGTCAAGGCAAGTGAAGCATATTAGGAAAATAAAATTTCAGAAGCATTTTAAATAGTGAACATGTTTACAGTGGCAAGAATGGAACTTAATAGTGATTTAAACAGACCAAGTGAGTTTAGGAGAACGCTGAATCAAAACAGACAGTCACAGGGACGCCTGGGTGGCTCAGTTGGTTACGTGTCTGCCTCTTGATTTTGGCTCAGTTCATGGTCATACAGTTTGTGATATCGAGCCCTGCATCCAGCTCTGCACTGTCAGAATCCCACTGCTTGGGATTCTGTTTCTCTCCATCGCTCTTTCTCTCTTTGCCCTTCCATTAGTCACAAAGGTGCCCACTCGCTCTTTCTGAAAATGAATAAATAAACAACACACACACACACACACACACATGCATGCACACACACGCAAAACTCAGAAAGTCACACACGTGACTTTACATGTTATATTTTGTCATACATTCTTCTTTATTTGCATCAAGGAACATTTTTACATGCTTTTCTGCCCACCTCACTGGCTATTCCTAGGATCCCTATATCCTAGCATCCTTCCACTTGGTTCCTCTGCTACCACACTGTGTTCCTTGCTACTCCTCAATCATGCCAAGTACTCTCCAATTTCAGAATCTTTGCACAGGACATTTTCTTTGCCCAGAGTACTCTCCCACCTGGTACTTGGATGTCTAGCCTCTCAGTCTAATTAGATTTCTTTTAAAATGTCACCTCTTTGAAGAGTCCTTAAAAAGATGATATAAAATATAAAATATCTCTTATGCTGGGTACACCCCCTGTGCTCTTTGTCTGCTTTTTGTTTTTGTTCTGATTTGTTTTTATAATTCAGCACTACGTGACATCATATAGCTTATTTCTTTTTATATTTATTTACTTATGCCTCCCGCCTCTAGAATTAATGATTGTGTGTTTTCACCACTCTGTGTCTGACATAAGAAGAGTGCCAGGAACATAAAGGTGTTTATTATTGATCGAGCTGCCTCCTCCCCAAAAAAGACATGCTGAATTCCTGACCCCCGCACCCTACTTCATGCCTCAGAATGTGACCTTATTTGGAAATAGGGTCTTTGCAGAAGTAATCAATTTAAAATTAGTTCGTTAGGGTGCCCTGAGTCCAAGATGACTGTCATGCTTATGAAAAAAGGAAATTTGGACATAGAGGCAGACACATGCAGGGAGAAGACAATGTGAAGACACACCTGGAGAATGCCACATGGAGACAGGCAATTTAAGTAATGCAGCTACAAAAAAAAAAAAAAAAAAAAAAGCATAAATTGCCACCAAACTACCAGAAACTAGGAAGAAGAATGGGAGGATTCTCCTCACATTTCACAAGGAATGCTGGCTTCTAGCCTCCATACCTCTGATACAATAAATTTCTTTTATTTTAAGCCACACAGCATGCAGTACTTTGTTACGGTAGTCCTAGGAATCTAATAAAATGCCCAATAAATATTTATCAGATAAATAATGAATAGGAATCTCATAGGCATATTTGGAAAACACTCTTACTATACGAACTTTAAACAAATAATAAATCATCAAAATAGAGAGAGGGAGAAAAACATGAGGGAAAGGAGGTGGGAGGAAGACAGAAAAAGATAAATTTATTCTTGATGCTATGAAAACATTGTGCTTGGTCATGAGGCTCAAGAATAAAAGTCTCCCTTGTTAGCCTAAGACAAGTAAATGTGTTTCAGGATCCAATGTGTCTTGTTAATGAAGAGGAAAGTATTTACATTATTATTTCTTATTGTAGTCCAGAAACTGATTCTGAATTAACATGGCGTATGTTCTCAGATATTCTCAAAGTTGTGAGTGGAAAACAAAAACAAAAACAAAAGCAAAAAGCAAAGACAAAAATAAAACAAAACTGTGTTTTAAAAAAATATCATTGGGATGTTGATAGGGTTGACTTTGAATCTGTAGATTACTCTGGGTAAGATGGACATTTTTTTTTCCTATTCATCTTTATTATGTCTCATTTCATTGGCTTTTTTTATTAACATAAAAACATATTTTAATATCCCCCATTGAAAAAAGAAAAGCTTTAGAATCTGTCCCCTCTTTCTCATGCCACCCTCCTTATCTGGTTCCATTCTTCCTAATTAATTTTTTTTAATTTTTTTTTTTGTCAAATTGGTTTCCATACGACACCATACAACACCCAGTGCTCATCCCAACCCATTGCCTGTCACCCACTCTCCCCACTCCCATACCCCCCTCAACCCTCAGTTTGTTCTTAGTATTTAAGAGTCTCTTATGTTTTGTCTCCCTACCTCTCTGTGTCTTTTTTCTTTCCCCTCTTCTCCTTCACCCTAGTTTTCTGTTAAGTCTCACAAAGTCCACCTATGCGTCAAAACATACAGTATCTGTCTTTCTCTGACTGACTTATTTCACTCAGCTTAATACCCTCCAGTTCCATCCATGTTGCCACACATGACCAGATTTCATTCTTTCTCATTGCTGCGTAGTATTCCATTGTATATATATATATACCACATCTTCTGTATCCATTCATCAGTTGATGGACACTTAGTCTCTTTCCATGATTTGACTATTGTTGAAAGTGCTGCTATAAACATCGGGGTACACGTGCCCCTAGGCATCACACTCCAGTATCTCTTGGGTAGATTCCTAGCAGTGCTATTGCTGGGTCATAGGGTTGTTCTATTTGCATTTTTTTGAGGAACCTCCACACAGTTCTCCAGAGCGGCTGCACCAGATTGCATTCCCACCAACAGTGCAAGAAGGTGCCTGTTTCTCCACTGTTGGGAGCCATTTTGGGCTCACAGGTTGAGACCCCTCCATGTGTGGAAAAGGTCGAAGCAAAGCTCCTGCCGGCCAAAATGGCGCCTAGTCTTACCTCCTTCAAAATAATTTTTCAGGCTTCGATTTCTTGAGCTACTCTCCTTGGCCCCAAGGAATGTAATGCTCTTTTGTTTTATGGCATTTAGATAATAGGGAAGGACCTGGAGCACGATGCTTTGATGGATTACATCTGAATGAGAGTAGCCTGGCCAGAAGTAACCTTAAAGTTGCATCTTGGGGATGGGTTGCACCTCCCCCATTATAGTTGGAAGAATAGGCAGAAGGACTCCTGGCCTGTTTGTAGATAATTAACATTAAGGCCTTAAGGAAACACCCTGTTCTCTCCCCCTACCCTAAATTTATATGTTAATTATCCTGAAACCAACATACAGGATTGAGGAAGTTGCCACCTTGCTGGTAAAAATACATTATTGTTAAAGAGATCAAACTATGGAATGCCATTCATTGATGTAATGTGACTCACTACCTTTAAAAACAAAGACACTGAGACCAGCAGGGCGGAGATGCCAGAATTGTCAGGGCTACCTGCTTGGTCATCAGAGTACATCTCTCTCATGGCTCTCTCATTTCCTTTCGCCTGACCATCCATCCTTTGGGGACCCCCTAGATTCGCCTGAACTGGACCCCGGCACTCCACATCCTCACCAGCATCTATAGTTTCCTGATTTGTTCATTTTAGCCACTTTGACCGGTGTGAGGGAGTATCTCTGTGGTTTTGATTTGTATTTCCGTGATGCTGAGTGACATTGAGCATCGTTTTGTGTGTCTGTTAGCCATCTGGATGTCTTCTTTGGAGAAGTGTCTATTCATATCTTCCACCCGTTTCTTCGCTGGATTATTCATTTTTCAGGTATGGAGTTTGGTAAGTTCTTTATAGATTTTAGATACTAGTCCTTTATCTGATATGTCATTTGCAATTATCTTTTCCCATTCCATTGGTTGCCTATTAGTTTTGTTCGTTGTTTCCTTTGAGGTGCAGAAGCTCTTTATCTTGATGAGGTCCCAATAGTTCATTTTTGCTTTTGATTCCTTGCCTTTGGAGATGTGTCAAGTAAGAAATTGGTGCGGCTCAGGTCAAAGAGGTTTTTTCTTGTTTTCTCCTCTAGGATTTTGATGGTTTCCTGTCTCACATTCGGGTCCTTCATCCATTTAGAGTTTATTTTTGTGAGTGGTGTAAGGGAGTAGTCTAGTTTCCTTCTTCTGCATATTGTTGTCCAGTTCTCCCAGCACCATTTATTAAAGAGGCTGTCTTATTTCCATTGGATACTCTTTCCTGCTTTGTCAAAGATTAGTTGGCCATATGCTTGCGGGTCCATTTCTGAGTTTTCTATTCTATTCCATTGGTCTATGTGTCAGTATGGACGTTTTAATAAGTTTCTCAGTTCATGAATGTAGGATGCCTTTTCATTTGTTTGTGTCCTGTTTAATTTTTTCATCAATGTTTGTAGTTTTCATCACGCAGATGTTTTATCTTCTTAGTTAAATTTATACCTAGGTATTTTAGTCCTTTTGGTACTAGTATAAATGGAATTATTTTTCTTTTTCAGATAGTTCATTGTTAATATATAGAAATACAACTAATTTTTGCATTTTGATTTTGTATCCTTTACCTTTACTGATTTGTTTATTAGTTACAATAAGTTTTTAATGGAGTCTTTAGGGTTTTTTACATATAGGAATGTGTCATCTTCAAACAGTGACAATTTTCCTTTTTTTCTTTCCATTTGGGTGCCTTTTATTTCTTTTTCTTGTCTAATTGCTCTAAGACTTCAAGTACTGTGTTGAGTAGAAGTGGTATAAGTGGCATCCTTCTTGCCTTGTTTCAGATCTTAGAAGACATTACTTAACTCCATCATTGCTGATTTAATACCAACACAACATGATTGAATAATTTTATTCATTTTAGTTGAGTTACTCTCTATTAGGCTAATTATTTGCAAATGAGAATATAGGAATAATTAGACCTGAAACTTGAGTTTCTTTGTACTTTTTAATGAATGAGTCAGTAACTCCTTCCCAAGGGATGAAGAATATCTAAACAGATTCTTTAGTGTTTGATCCATTGGGTTACATTTTACTAAAGATCTGTGCTAGTATGCTCTGGAGATAGGGAGAGTCTGGCAATAGCCCCCCGCTGTCTAATGGAGTAAACCCTCTTGAGCAGGGCCTTACTTCAAAGTGGCTCAAGTTGTCCTCTGCTTTCTTTTTGTTGATATTTAAGCCTACAGGAATTGGCCTCTTGGCTTTATTTTCCTCATCTATGCATCCAGGCATGCCAGTCTCAGATTGCCTCTGTCATATTTAAAGACAGGGATTCACTCTGCATCCTTGAACCTAAGTCCAGGGCCAGTTTCATGGGCCTGGGTGCTGTGCAGTAATGCAGTGCACCCCTTTCCAAGAAGGACCCTTGATTGGTTATATGCTTTGCTGTGGCTGTTTGAAACTTCTGGATAATTTTACCCTTGAACATGTGTTTTATAAGTGAAATCTGATGGGAGACAGCACGAGCTTGAGAAATGGAGATATGCATATAGATTAGGGAACAGTAGTCCTGCTGGTCGACACAAGCCCTCAGGCACTTTTAATTGAATATACAGTGATAGAATTCATAAATAAGCATTTCGAATTATGTTTGAATTATGAATCCAGTTCTGTTGTTGTTTTGTTGAGGCTTCAAAATTTACAGGGAATGCTAGAGGAACATTAAAAATACCAAACAATAAATAAAAAAAAATAATGTTTCATTATTTATTTTGGGGAGAGAGAGAGAGAGACAGAGTGCAAACAGGCGTGGGGCAGAGAGAGGGACACACACAGAATCTGAATCAGGCTCCAGACTCTGAGCTCTCAGCACGGAGCCCAAGGTGGGGCTCGAACTCAAGCTGTGCGATCATGACCTGAGCCTAAGATGGATGACCAACCGACTGAGCCACTCAGGCACCCCTATACTATAAATCTAAATTTAAAAGTAGATTCAAACATGCAAGGAACTGATTTGTATGGGGTATTTACTATTTTTGGAAACATTGATGCATGAGAATCGCCAGGTATAGATGTATGCAACTTATATTTTGAAGAATTATTTAAAAATTTTTTTCTAATAGTTTCAGCCTATAAAAGATCTTAACAGCTCCAGTAACAGTCACATCAGAAAGACAATTCTTAAAATTAAAAATTATGAAAAATTATTTGTGATCTTGCAATTGTCAGAAGCAACTGATACTTCTTTTCAAATATATCAATTAAAAATAAGTGGCTATTATATAAGAGATGAATCACCAAATTCTACACCTGAAACCAGTTTTACCATGTGTTAAATAACTAGAATTTAAATAAAAACTTGAAATCAAAAAGTTTTTTTTAATTAAAAATAAGTAAACCTTTTATACCATAAAGTTAAAAAAAAATAAATGGCTAGATCTATAAATTTTGAAGACCAAAAAAACTGGTTTTGTGGAAAACCACCGTACAAAGCTCATGGTCAAAGTATCACATTAAAAAAGCAGTATTATTTATTTTATAAAATAATAATATGATACCAAAAATATTTTATGCAGTTTGTAAATATATGCTGTTGCCATAGGTCACTATTACCCCTGTTACGCTTTATCAGCAGTAAAATATTTCTAAAAGAAACACTAGATATTTTAGTAGCTTCTTTTTTTTTTTTTTAATAGAGAGAGTGTGTGTAAGCAGGGGAGAGAGAGAACCTTACCAACAGGGTGCTTGATCCCATGACCCTGGAAGCATGACCTGAGCCAAAATCAAGAGTCAGATGCTCCACTGACTCAGCCGCCCAAGTGCCCCTATTTTAGTAGCTTTACGGTATCCTTATTCCTCTTTTTTTTTTTTTTTAACCAGAGGCCATGAATTTTCATTTTACACTTTCCTCCAAAATTATGTAGCCAACCCTCTCTGAGCTGTAGGATATGAGTCATTTGTATTAAAGCCTGAAAGAGGATTTACTGGGCAGAGGGTATTTATATTTCGGAACTTTTCCATTTTATTACGGCTTTTTGTGGAATTCTACAGACTAAAAAAGTAGGGATAGGGAGAATTCAATCTCCAACCCATAACTTATTCTCATCCATATTATATGGCAGGTGAAATTGGGATTGAATTTAAATAAAAGTACAAAGGGATTCTTTTTTTTTTTTTCCTTTAAGAATTTTACTAGAAGTTTTAGAATGCAGAATATTGTATTTTTCTAAACTTAGATGTAAGAAAATTCATTGATATATACTCTCTGCTTATGAATTCCAGTCATGTTCTTCACACATTATAACATAGCAAAGAGACCAGATTTTTTTAAAGATTTTATTTTTTTAGAGCAGTTTTAGATTCACAGCAAAATTGAGAGCCAAGTATAGAGATTTCCCATATATCTGCTGGTTCTCTGTATGCACAGCCTCCCCCATTTTCAATATCCCCCATCGGAGTGGCACATTTTCTACAATTGATGAACTTATATTGACATATTGTTTTTATCCTAAGTCCATAGTTTACTTTATGATTCACTCATGATGTTGCTCTATGGCTTTGGGCAAATATGTAATCAAATGTATTCATCCTTATGGGCATGGAAACCTGACAGATTAGAAGACTTTACCTAAGTCTGAAGAAGAGGGGAGATTGTACCCTAGGGAGAGTTTGCTGTGTTATACAAAGGCTCGAATGTGGGAGTAGTTTTATGGTGCATTCAGAAATTTAGAAGCAATAATTAGATCAATTAAAATATTCATGTTAGGGAGGAAGCAGCACACCACCCACTAGAGTAGAATAGGGTTGTGTTCATCTTCTGGTTATTCCTCCCCACCTACCTTGTCTGGACCCTGGTTCCTAAATATGTTCCCTGACCCTGAATTGTCCCCATGGCCTTGGGACTTTGTTCCTGCCTCATAGAATCTCTGTTTCTGGTTTTAGAACAAATTCTAACCTACTGACTATTTCAGACCTCAAACTTTAGTTCCTAAGTGCTTACTTTGGATTTCCCTGAATCTAAACTATTTTCCTATTGCCTTGACCTGACATTGACCAAGAAGTCCATAAAGAAAAAGGACACGGGGCATCTGGGTGGCTCAGTCCATTAAGCATCTGATTTCAGCTCAGGTCATGATCTCGCAGTTTGTGGGTTCGAGCCCCACAGGGGGCTCTGGGCTGACAGTTCAGACCCTGGAGCCTGCTTTGGATTCTATGTCTCCCTCTCTCTCTGCCCTTGCCCAGTTTGATTCTGTCTCTCTCTCTCTCTCTCTCTCTCTCTCTCTCTCTCTCAGAATAAATAAACTTTAAAGAAAAAAAAAACTAAGGAAAAAGACACAGCTTGGCTAAGAAATGCCTTCAAAAAATTTAAATAAGCATTCCTTGGTCATTTGGGTATTTTTTTCCCCAAATATCAGGTGCACAAACTTGGACTAATTACAGTCTTGCTTCATGACATGTTCTCAGCACTGATCTATCATGTTTCACTTTATTCTTTTATTGAACTGAATAAGTAAATCAGAGTAAAACTCACGACCAATATGATTTGATTATGAAGAAACTGATCATTCATATGAGACCTCACAAGCAAAAAATTAAACACAATAATAGTTTGTGTTAAATATTTGTATTTTTTTCCAAAGTGAATAAACACCCATTTGACTGGACACTATCAAAGCAAATTGTTTTTATAATTACACTTCAACCTTGGCTACAATGGCAAGCAAATATCAAAAATAAAGTCATTTTTTTATGTGATCATAAAACCATTGTTCACATGCACCAAAAACCCTTAGTATCACATAATAACCAGTCTAACCCAGAGTTCCCTAATTTTCTCCCAATTGTTTGTTAAAGTATACACACACACACACACACACACACACACACACACACACACAACCAGTACTGAACTCATCTGGGTAATTAATTTTTGTTTACGGTCACCAATGTGTTTGCCACAATTTGGAGTCTGTCCTTGATCGCATTTGAAGGCATTCTGGTTTTTACCATAGCCTGAAATGAAGTTTAATGAGTATGAGTTAGACTGATCAGTGCTGATCAGTGCTCGCTCTGTCCAATTTGAGTCTGTAGGATTCCAAAGTAGAGAGTGAGTTATAAGAGGAATTTTTCCTTTGATCTAATATTGCATGCTACTTCAAATACTAATTTCTATAAGGTAAAAAAAAAATCTCTGTTGTTTGATAAAATTAAAATGTTTGTGTTTTTCTATTCAGAGGCCTTAAAATAAACCAGTTATTTTATTAAAAACACAAAATGAACACAGGGCAAGACCAAATCCAAGCAATTTACTGAATGTGTAAAATGAAGGGGTAAGAGATAAAAATCCTCACTTTTCTGTTACACATTCGTGATGGCTTTACTATACTCCCAAAATATTCATGTACAAAATATTTTAAAGGTGCACATATTAGAGTCAAAGCTCTGACCATTGAAACAAGGAGTTCTCATCTGAAAAGAAGATATTCTCTGACTTTAATGAAACTCAAAGAGAATGGAAAAATTGGATACCTATGTTACTTAATCAGAATGTGTGTCTACATTTATTCGCTTAAAAATATACACTAGCGATGAAAAATTAACCAAGAAAGTTGAAGCCTGCTTAAATTTCATTTTGTATCCTACCCATCACATTTTACCTCTTCATGAACTACCACTTTGGTCTCTGCAGAATATTACTTTTCCTTCACACTTCACTAACTTTATTTTTCAAGATCATACACTTCTAAGAAGCCTAAGGTGAGTCACTAATGAGCATGGAAAAAATGATCAGCCTTGCTTGAATTCTCCATGCCACAAGGTTAACATAGTGGTCAGAGGTATAGATTCAAACCACTGGCATAAATCCTGTGGCAGAGAGAAATCATTTCCTAGTTTAATTATGACAGCGATTTGACATACTTTATATCATAGGACAATTAGCCTTATAAAACAGAGGTGCTACAAAAGCGGATACTGTCTTTTTCCTTTTAGAAGAGCATGTTGTTTCTCAATCTCACACTTTCTTTCCAACACATAGAGTATGACTGAAAGGTTGCATAATACATGTCTCTTTCTGAAAATGACAGAGTATCTCCTTCACTTATATCAATGATGACGCCTCCACACGTTTCTCAGTTGTCTTTTTTTTTCCCCAGAAAGATGTAATCATTTCCTTAGGTTGGACTGCACACACAAGCTTTCTACTCAGCATTGGAAATGTCTGGAAAGAGCAGTGATACATTGTGCTGAAGGAGAATCATCAATCACCATGTGTTCTAAGTCAGCTCCTTTGTCAGAAAAGGAAGTTAAAAGGAAAGTAATTGAAGGATGACATATACCTATTGATTCTGGAATTTTCAGCCCACTGTCTTAAAACAAAACAAACAAAAAACCCCACAAGGTTTCTCTTTCTGGTAGTTTGCAGTAGAATTTGTTAACTGTCTTCACACTTGCTTGTAGATATTTTTTAGCAAGCAAATTTGGGTGAATTTGGGGCTTACATTTTGCCAATAGGCATTTCTAAATTGATGGTGAGAAGGAAAAGATAGGAATAAATTATTCGGGGTTATTCTCTCAATCAGTGAATTATGCGTGAAACCCAAGATAGGAAACCTGATCTTTATATGCCCCAGGGAGAATGCATGGAAGCATCCCATTCAAGTGGCTGTGAGGTATTTCTTTGCAAAGATGCTAAGGGCAGAGGAATGATTCTCTGAAAAATTTTCAGTGCTATTTGCTACCAGATGTAGTTAATTAATTTCCTTTGCTGAAATCACCAGAGTAACTTTACCTTCTAACTCCAAAGCTTACAGCAGAATTTCCAAAATTTGAGGACGGTGTGACAAAACATTTCTCACACTAAACCCATCTCCCATTCACTGCCTCATCAGGACTGTAATTCATCATGGTCAGAAATTCAGCAGCAGGTGTCCTTGCACATCAGGTGAGGTCATTTAGACATGG
Source organism: Paguma larvata (assembly GCA_030068075.1). Lineage (NCBI taxonomy): Eukaryota > Metazoa > Chordata > Mammalia > Carnivora > Viverridae > Paguma > Paguma larvata. Next base: position 77,608,306 of record CM057831.1, on the reverse strand, counting down.
CAGCTCTTATCTGGAACCCATACAGTGGAACAGTAAACTGTGGCAGTGGGCTGATAGATTATTTTCAATCGTTATCATCATAGTAATAGATCAATGAAAACTAACTTAAAGCAGAAACAAAAATAAAAATAATTTTAATTCAGTAGAAATTGAGGAATAACTTGTAAAGCAAAGTAGAGATAATGAAGTTGTGAGTGATTTCTTGTGACTTCAAGCTAGAAGGAATTTTATTCTGTTGTTTAAATTGATAGGATGAAAAGGCCTTCAACCGTAGTGACTCCTGTCTCTTAGGTCAAAATTTTTTCATTTCCTTTTTTGTAGCTATCATATTTACTATTAGAATTCATTTTTAAAACATAAGAGACTCTCAAAGACTAAGAACAAACTGAGGGTAAGGGGAGTGAGGGAGGGGGGAGAGGGGGTGACAGGCATTAAAGAGGGCACGTGTTGGGATGAACACTGGGTGTTATATGTAAACCAATTTGAAAATAAACTATTAAAAAAGGAATTCATTTTTAAATACACACCTCAGTGGATTCATATTAAAAACTTTTTGTTTGCATATATAGTTAGGTAATTTAAAGAAAAGTCATATTTTCAACCTATGATCATAAGAGACATGCTTTTAATCACTTTATCTTGGTTCTGGCTTATTTATCATAAGGCATGTTTTATCAACCAGACATGCTTTTAAAGTAAGCCACTTTTGAAACAGAAAGCTTCAGGAAGCAGTAGAGGCACACTGAATCACACCAGCTAGTTAACATATCTACTTGTCACAAGACGGCCTACCAGATTACATATACATTATATATGTACACATATATATTATATGTATACACATATATGTGTATGTATATATATATGTTAGTCTGGCTGTGGCTTTTTATATCACATAGAATGTCCATGGGACTTCCATATGGGGAATGAGAAGGTTTAGTCCTCCTGTAATCTATTTGTTATGATTGTTTAATAATTAATTTTCCTGTTCCCATTCCCCTGTGTAATATGTTGATTTTCTTTGGGAAGAAATCACTCCTGACTCTCATGTTATATATTATTTTTACTGGGGACAGTGCCTCTTACCGTAAAAACCTAAACCCTCATATTACTCTGCTGGAGAAGGACGGTCAGCTTCTGACCTGACTTTTCCCAGACATATGCTCCACTTATGGATTTTAATTATGAGCGGAGAAGTACAAAATAGAGGAAATATTTCTTTTCGGCAATGGCAGCACAGCCAGTCTGTGCCTCTATGACACTAAACTACCAAGTTCCTGCCTCAAATCTTGGGAGTGTAACCTTCATCTCCAAGTCTTGAATGACTATAAAGAATATTGCTGACATAAGTTATACAATATGAACCCTTTTGGAAATTAAATAAATTTTAAATAGACATAGAATATTTTTTAAATCCCACAATAATATATACCGTGTAGTTTATTTTGCTAGGAAGACTGCTCCAGACTCTCGCAGTTAATTTTTATTCTAGAATTTATTATAATTTTCTCACAACAAATAGAAAACCAAAAGCTACATAGAGCCTTATTTCATCAGTGGGTGGTATATGACTTCCCCGTCACATGCCTTGTCCCTAAACTGAAAGTCCTTCTGCACTAAAATCCAATAGTACAATTTATTTAAGTATGTGGTTAACATTTTAAGATCTTTCCAGGGGCGCCTGGGTGGCTCCGTCAGTTAAGTGTCTGACTTCGGCTCAAGTCATGATCTCATGGTTTGTGAGTTCAAGCTCCTCATTGGGCTCTGTGCTGACAGCTTGGACCCTGCAACCTGCTTCAGATTCTCTCTCTTCCTCTCTCTCTGCCCCTCCCCTGCTTGTGCTCTCTCTCTCTCTCTCAAAAATAAATATTAAAAATTAAAATTAAATAAAAATTAAAAAAAGAAGTTTCCAAACTCTTTTCCAGAGTGATTCTACTATCATCATATGTTCCCAGCAGCAATATATCATTGCCAACACATGAGATTGTCATTCTTCTAAGTTTTGTCTATTTTAATAAATGTGTAGAAGTGTCACATTGTGGTTTTAATTTAAATTTTTCTGATGACTAATGATTTGAACATCTTTATGTGGTTTTTGGAAACTAACTTGTCTTCTTATATGGAGCGTATGTGCAAATATATTGACCACCTTGAGTGGATATTTTTGCTGCTATTGCATTGAAAGAATTTTTTTGGACCATTTTTATAAAATATTTTGATTAAATATACAATTTAATGTTACAATTTCTCCTACTGTTGGCTTGCCTTTTAATTTTCCTGATGGTATTTTTTGAAAGGGCAGATATTTTAAAATTAAATGAAATTGAGTTTATCACCTCAAATGTATGACTTGTGCTTTCTGTGTCCTATCTAAGAAATAATTTATTTCTCCAGGGTTGCAAAAAATGTCTTATATATTTTGTTTAAAGGTTTAGTGTTTTAGGTTACACATTAGATCCATGATATATTTATTTATTTATTAGTGTTTATTTATTTATTTTGAGAGAGAGAGAAATAGAGAGTGAGTGGAGAAGGGACAGAGAGAGAGAGAGAGAGAGAGAGAGAGAGAATCTCAGTCAGGCTCTGAACTGTCAGCATGGAGCCCAATGCAGGGCTCAAACTCACAAACCAACCATGAGATCATAACCTCAGCCAAAATCAAGAGTCAGACACTTAACCAACTGAGCCACCCAGACGCCCTTCTGTAAATATATTTAGAGTTAAATTGTGTGTATGGTGCAAGGCAAAGTTCTAAGTTACTTAATATGTTTTTACATGTGGATAAATGATTGTTCCAACAAAAAAATATTAGGAGATTCCCTTTTCACCATTGGGTTAAAATCTGCATTTTTGAAAACTCAAATGAATACTGAGCTATGGAACTTATATTCTGTTATATTGATCTATATATATCTATTCTTATGCTTATATAACACTGTCATGAGTTCTTTAGCTTTATGGTAATTCTTGAAATCAGGTAGTGTGATTACTCAGCCTTTATTCTTCCTTAAAAATAATCAATATTCTTGTTCATTTGCCCTTCCAAAAATATTTAGAATCATCTTGATAGTTTCTACAAAAATACCTAAGATTTTGATAGGGATTTCATTGAGACTGTTGATCAATTTTGGGAAGAATTAGCACCTTTACTGAATATCTCAAATTAATGTAGGTGGTATATCTCTTCATTAATTTAGGTATTCTTTAATTTCTCAGTAATGTTTTGTAGTTTTCACCTTATAGACCTTTATACTGAATATATTTTTGATACTATTACATTTTAAAAATTAATACTAATCGTTGCAAGTATATAGACATAGATTTGACTTATGTATATTGATACATATTTTATAACCCTGTTGAACTCAATTATTGTTCCTAATGGCTTTTTCGTGGCTCCAGTAGCACTCTACACAGATGAGTATGTCTTTAATATGTGAATACAGTGTTTTTTTTTTCACTTCCGCCTGTATGTCTGCTTCTGAAACTGTTCTTGATGCTCGTGGCATTCATCCCCCTGTGTAATCCCCTCTCTTTGAGAATGGGCTAGACTTAGTGACTCCATTCTAATGACTAAAATCTGGCAAAAGTGGTGGGGTATCCCTTCTGATACTAAGTTACCAAAGGCAGTGTCTTCTGGCTTGCTCACCTTCTCTTTATTTTACTGCCTCTTTTTCATGAACTAGCCTTATGGAGAGACATCACACAGTAAGGAGCTGAGAGTGGCCTTTGCCCAAGAGCCTGCGAAGGAAAGAGCTTGCAGTGCAATAGTCTGTAAGAAACTGAATCATGCCAACAAGCTGAAAATTGGAAGAAAATCCTTTCTCAGTCAAACCTTGAGATGACTGAAGCCCCAGATGACACTTTGAGTGTAGCTTTGGGAAAACCCAGAGCCAGGGGTTACATTTCCTAGAACAACTTTTTCAAAACACAGACTACAATTCTCTTGTACAGAATACAAACAAGAAATATGTAGGTTGTAGAGTAAAATAGATTGTCATGCTTACAGAAAGATATAAAAAAAAGTAGCAAAACAAGGATAAGACCTGTGAAAATAAGCAGAAAAAGAGTTCTGGCATATGAACAATTAAGAGAATGCCTGTAGTGTTAAAGAAATTATAAACTGCATTTAAATAGAAGGAAATAAAAACAACAAAAGTTTGTTTAGGAAAAAAATGGTTTATTATTTATTAAAATCATTGAATTTTACAGGCTGCTAAAGAACCATATATTTTCTCAAATGGTCTCTTTTATTATGCAGAGTAAAGAGTGAACAAAAGTCAATATAGGTGGTGATGTAAATGATTATACCAAGTATACTGGGTTCCGTTGCTTAAAGTGGGACATGCAGCATGAATCTAACACTTTTCAAGTATTGCTTTTTATAAGAAAAGCGAGTTCCACTTTTATGACTTTGTGTTGCCTTGACAAAGGACTGCTTAAAATCTTGAACTACCTTTTCAGGTTACAGAATTAAACTAAACTGGGAACTCATATCTTCTGTAAAGAGCAAATAAATATATTCAAGAACAAAAGTATACACTTTCAACAATTTCTTAATCCCTTGTTTGCCTAATTAAAAATAAATCAATGTTAGGAGTATATATATATATATAGTTAGATTAAATTTAACTCTGTTTACTTACTTTTATTCCTTATAATCTCTACAGAAGAAGAATTTATCATCCTATTTTGCTAACATTGAACAATAATATTATAGAGTGAGATCTGGACAATGAATTCCTTGCCAGCCTGGATCTCTTGCAGATTATCCTGACACTGCATTTTGGCATCAGAGAGTCAGTGTAAGAGCCTCATTTAATGGGCCATTAAAAAAAATTAACGTTTATTCATTTTTGAGAGGCAGAGAGAGAGCACAAGCAGGGGAGGGGCAGAGAGAGAGGGAGACACAGAATCTGAAGCAGGCTTCAGGCTCTTAGCTGTCAGCACAGAGCCCAACCTGGGGCTTGAACTCACAGACTGCGAGATCATGACCTGAACCGAAGTCTGATGCTCAACCGACTGAGCTACCCAGGCACCCCTGATGGGCCATTTTTAATTGAAATAGGTCACTGCAGCATTTTAAACCTCTAAAAACTACTTCAAATATATTTGGAAGTAATTTTACCATAGAGAGCTGGCCCTCTGCCAGGCAATCTATTTTCACATTTTGGAAACTCGTAATGACCGACAGCTCTTGAGTCTAGAAATGGGGATAAATTCTAAAGAATTCTTTCCCTGAAATAAATCTCATCTCTGTCTTGTGCTGTACTCTGATCTTGTTGAAGAATATATTTGAAATTCTTACTCCAGAGTTGTGTCTACTCTAATCTGAGGGACAAAACTATGTCATGGGGAGTACAGTTATTGTAAAGAAACAGAGCTCGAAGCTGATAACACAGCAAATAATGTTGGTGCTCTCCATATATTTGTTGGCTCTTTCTATTTGTTCATGCATTTAAAAATACTTACTAAGATCCTAGACTATGACAGACACTGTACTACAATGAACAAGACATATCCCTGTCATCCTTCAATAAATATTCTACTAGGATATACAGGTATCAAACAAGTGTTATAAAAGAAGAGACAACATGGTGTTGGTGGAGCATAGAATGGACAACTAACCTAATTTGGCTGAAGTAAGGATGCTCCTTCTGCTGAAACGATAAGCCAAGGTCTGTTCTAGTTAGTTACAGGAAGGTTCAGAACAGTGTGTTAGGCAGAAAATGACATGTGCAGAGACTGTGAGGAGAATGTCACACATGGGAGAAATTGAAATCTTAGGAATTACATTTTGAGCACATAGGAACCAAATATCAGTTGCTGGTTGTGGTTTTTATGAAAACATCTGGGATGTTCTGTGCCTCCATAGACGGTCTACTCTAAGGATCTTCAGTACCTTTCTAGTATAAGCACATTGTTCCATACATTTAACCATTTTAAGCCTAGTCTGTTAGCTGGCATCCAGGAAACCCCAGATAGATGCTTATGGAACAGGTCTTTTGGTTGTTAACTTTTTTATATACTCTTAAAATACTATCAAATATAGAAAAAGCTTAACTGACCCATTTATTTTGGTGCTGAATTTTGAAAAAGTAAATGAATACAAAGAATCAATTAACATTAGGAAAGGCAAATAGTAAATCATTCTTGTCACTGATGAAAAAAAGTATATTAAAACAACTTCTTAGCCCCCATTCCACTCTAACAAAATAAACATAATTACAACACCCACTGGACCACAGTTACATTACTGTTGCCATGGTAAATTAGTGTATTCCTCTCAAAATGTAAGGAGGCAATATGTAACAATAGTTACACAGACATGTGTATACTCTAAAACTGGAAAGTTAACTCCTGGAATTTTATTTATTTATTAATTTTTTTTTCATGTTTATTTAGTTTTGAAAGAGACACAGAGCATGAGTTGGGAAGGGACAGAGAGAGAGAGGGAAACACAGAATCTTAAGCAGGCTTCAGGTTCTGAGCTGTCAGCACAGAGCCTGATGTGGGGCTTGAACTTGTGAACAGTAAGATCATAAGCTGAGCTGAGCTGAAGTCGGACCCTTAACCAAATAAGCCACCCAGGTGTCCTAGAAATTTATGTTTATAAGTCAACAGAAGACCCAAAATTCAATACAGATTTGCTTATAGATGCATTCTCTATGGTTAAAATTTTAAAATTTAAAACTGAATTATGAAATATTATAAAAATGATAAATTAATAAAATCAGTCTTTAAATAGCCATTAAACATTTAATTGTTATGAAGTCAAAGCAGAACAGTGAGAAGAGCTATGGGCTTTTTTTTTTTTTGCTATCTAATATCATAAATATATTTATTTTTATGCAATGGTTATGTTTACTTAAATGTATGTATGTTGCATCCTTCTGGATATAGGGATAAAATTACATTTAATTTCTAGGTTTATTGTGATGATTAAATGTATCACTGCTTATAAGATACTCAAAATGATGTCTGGCTCATAGCAAACCTTCCATAGATGCTGGCTTATTATTGTTATTATTATTGTATACTGACTGGAGTCAGTTAGACTTTCATAGATTTTGGGTGTTTTGTGGTAGATATTGTGGGGTCCTAATAATGACTTGTGGATGATTGGTTGCTGTGCACAACTTGCTCAACTCTACTCAGTAGTATGAAGTTGGTTTCGTGTGGTCAGTGCTAAATGGATTGTTGTTATGATCAATTACAGAGCAGCACTAGAAGATGGTAAGAAGTTGTAACCATGACCTACCACCAGGTGGTTTGTTTCATTAAATCAAGTTTCAGCTTAAATTTGCTGTACATAGAAATATTTATTAGCAGGAAGGTACATATACAAGCCAGTATTTACATATACAACTTCATCCTTTAAACTTGTTAAAATTTAAGTTCTTTGTCTCCAGGAATTTCACAAACACCATTTATTAAAGATTCCCTTGAGAGAGGGTGTTTTGTTTTTTGTCATTGTTGTTGTTGTTGTCATTGTTGTTTTTTGTTTTGTTTTGTTTTATAGTGGCAGATTGAGCAAATTTTTCTGGTTTGAGCAAGCAAAGAATCCTCTCTTAGAAGATCACACATCTTAATCTGAGCCCCTAGATAACAGATCCGCTCACAGAGTAGAAATTGCTAAACTCACCTGATTCTTATATCCTTGGCCATATAAAAATACAATATGCACACTATTTACGTTTATTTTATAAACATATTACTACTATTAGCCATGGAAAATCTAGTGCTAATATTTCTATGGCAACTGACAAACATTGTAGGGAAGCCCCTTTAGACATAGTTGAAGTCTCACGTACATTTGATTAAAGAGCTTCATCTATTAACTGCTTCTATAGTAGTGATGAGAACTAATGAACACACATAGAAGTACTGCACTGGCCGCCCTGAAGAGTTTTAAAGCAAGCTAAGGATTATATAATTGTAGTAATTGCTGTTGTTAATGATTATTATAATTATTTTTATTGTGAAAAATCCTATTGCAGTGGTGGGGGGCTTGATAGTTTAATAAATGAAGGAGTCAACTCAGTTACTTCTGCAGGGTAAGACCTGGGAGAAAAGATTAGTCTATTTATACATTGTATTTGTGTTAAAAGTTTGCTTCTGGTATCAGTTCTAATGCTGCTGAGCTGCAGAGGAAATAGTCCCATGAGCCCTTGTATATGTTTTTGAAAAAAAATTTTCTTAAGTTTCAGCTTTACAAAAAATCAAGCAGTAGCTAATAAGACCCAGAATAGATAAAACAATATAAATATCTGATGAAGATGCTGGTTGAGCTGCAATAGACAGAAAAAAAATGAGATTTCATTATAATTAATATAGAAGCCCCAGTACCAAGAAATACTCATTTTAACACAAGGTATTGTAAAAGTCAGAAAATCAGTAGGTGGCATAGGATTAGGATAAATCAGTGAAAAGCAATCTGAGTAGGATCAGCTCTATACTCTTTGCTCTCACAATCACCACTTAATGGTCTCACCAATCTCTCTCAATAAGGTCCTGCTGATTGATGTCATTAATATTAGAACTTGATATTGTTTTTAAAATCAAGATTCATCTATCCATCTATTTACTTGCTTAAATAAAAAAAAAATGTATTCTAATTCCATAGAGCAAGATGAGTCATTCTCACAGTACTTCCTAGTGATTTTATATACTATTGGATTAAATATTCTCCTCTGGTGACCCTAATGATACATATTGAAGTTTCTACCTGCTACTGGCAGCAATATTCTGGTACTACCAGAGGCTGCCCATTTTTGGCACAGTGGCTCTATCAGCCCTATTCCTCTTTGGCTCTGCCTCTTATTACATGTACTTTCTAAAAAAGATGAGAACAGCCTCAAGTGACTTGTCAAAGGAAGTTCGTCTCAGTCACCTGAGGAGTTTGCTAGACCTGCACATACCTTTCGCTCCTCCTTTTCAGGCTTCCGCCACCTCACTCTGTCATCAAGATTTCAGTGTCTTAGTGAGGTGCCGTAGATTAAACAAGCCTCTGAGCTTTTCAATCACATTCATCCATACTCTATATTCTAACTCAAGGTTAACTTAAATAATTGTGTTAGGGTAAAGAGGTTTGAGGTTCTTTTTTCCTGTAAAAATGGCCATTACCCTCATTTATAAAGACACTCAAATTTTAATACTTAAGCTAAACAGCTCTCTGCCCTGGAAGATAGAAACACTGGCACTTCTGAAGTTTCTTATTCTACCTACATAGGCTTGTGGATGGATGCCTTCTCTCAGCTGACTCGTTACTAGTAGGGGCTACAAGGTGATAAAGACAGAAGGTTTGGTACCAGAGAGGCCAGGGTTAGAATATTGGTTCTGTCACTTACCAGCTTGGGGACTTGGGAGAATTACTTGTTTACTTTGTGCCTTGTTTCTTCATCTGTAAGTTAAAAATAGTAATGATACCTATTTAATAGGTTTGTTTTTATTAAATGAGAAAATGCAGGCAAATTGCTTGCCACAGAGTAATTGTCTTTAAAACAATGTCTTTACTAATATCTTATTTAAATACATTGAAACATGTTACACAAGAAATATATTTTTCTACCAGTAAATTATTTTTGCAAAAATAAACTCCTTTATAACTCCTAACATAACTATTATATGTAATTATAGCCCTTATAACATTAAGATCAAGCTGATTAATAATCTCAATTCACATTGCTTATAGACTAGTGAAAAATCCTGTGGGGATATTTAAAATCTTGGTAGTAAAAAGTAAAACAATAGTCAATTTATCTAAACAATATAAATTTCAGAAGGCAGGATTATATTAATATAATATTGACTTAAAATGCAATCAATTTATGCATATAAATAACATTCTAAAGTTATGATGAGAAATTGTAAATAATAGATTACTTTCTAAGTGAGTTTTAGGGTCAATAAAAATAAAAGGTCAAAATAACAGTTTATATTCCCAGCTCTGTATTTGAATTCAGTTTGTGGAGGTTCCAAACTGATATGATCATTTCAAGAATGATTTGTCATTCGTCTCATAACAATAAGGGGAAACCACTTCTGTTATCCTATAATCTCAATTCCAGAAATAGCAGGAGTGACGCATTGTAAAGCATGCTGAGTCACCATATCTCATTGGTATTCTGCTCAGCAGGGTCCCACAATTCATAAAATGAACATGTTCCTGCTCAGCAATTCCAGAAAAGGTAAACTTTGCCGGAAAATCTGTATTTATTGTGCTTATCTAAATGTACCACTTTTTTTTCTGAAAAAGAATGATTTGAAGCAGCTTATAAGGAAAAAACGTAATAATAATAAAAAAAAAGGATAATAGGGGATAAAATCAAAAAGGAAAACTTAGAAAGTGATCCAAGTCATTAGAAGGAGGAGGTGGTACCCACTCCGTGGAGAGGCTGGTGGTTAGAGCTGGGGTACATTGTTCTCACTTCCTGACTAATGAATATGGTTTAATTAAGACAGTTTTTTGAAACTGTCTTATGAGAGACAGAATATCGATATATATGAAAACAGAAAATCGATCATGTCAAGGATAGGGGCGCACGAACTGATGTGAAATTCCAGGTTCCCAACTTCCTACCATTTGTATGTGGCTTCGATGACTGGGAAAAATTATAACAACGTATTTAGAGTTTACTTCGTGACAGTTTAGTTCTGTTGCATATACTTGTGTATGTTCTGCACTGCACAACACTGGCACCCTATTTATATTGTAGTCAACTTAAAACCATAAATTAAATTCCTTTTTTTTAAATGACAGTAAGACGTTTTGAGGAAGGGGATCTGTTTCAATGAACACAAAGATACCATATGGGTAAAGCAAGGCTCTGAACTGGGCTTAGAAGGTAAAATACATTATTTTGTTCTTATGGAAACCCTCTATATTGCAAATGTGTATTCATTTTATAGAGGAAGAAATTGAGCATAAGAAAGATTAAAATTTGTCCAAGGTCATAGAGCCAGTCATTGACAGATCTATGACTTGAGGCTAGATTATTCTAATTCTAAAATCTTAAAAAAAAATCATTATAGAAATTGCAAACATATTCAAATGTAAAAACAAACTATATTGACACTCCATATATGCATCAGTCAGCTTCAACAATTATTAATAGTCTCCTTGTCATACTTTATCTACACTTCTATTCAGGATTTTTCTTCTAATTTTATTTACCAGACTCTTAGTCTTATGCTTAAAAATCTAATTACAATATGTAATTGAATTATAAGCTGCCTCTGGTATTTTATTTATGAAGGAGAAGTGCATGAATACACACATGAATTGGTTAAAAGAGAATTGAAGTAGGCTTGTACTCTTTCACCATTTATTTTAAAAGTAAGGACGATAGAAAAACATCGAATTAAAAAATATTATATATATACATATACATATTTCTCTATCTGGAAAGGGATAAAAGTACAGAGATTTCGAAAGGCTTACCTAAACCTTTGGCAAAGGGGTCTAACTCATGATATTTTAATATCTATATTATCAGATATAGATGTTCATTTAAACTAAAAAAAAAAAAAAATCACTGATACACACACACTTGAGATGGAATGACCCCCGAGGTCACACATTTGATTCTTTATCTGTTAGAAGATTATGCTTGCTTTATAGGATATTCACCTATCTGATTTTAAATCAGACAATATAAAACAACAGGCTTATATAAACTTCATGAAGGACAATCACAAAAGTTGTCCAAATTGTCTACTAATGGAGCACTAACCATTAAGAAGTCAGAGGGATGATCCCCACAGAGATGTACAGTTGTCTTCAGAGACAGAAAGTATTATTTCACCTGTGATTAGAAACACTAGATTGAGGGGTGCCTGGGTGGCTTGGTCAGTTAAGCATCTGACTCTTGATTTTGGCTCAGGTCATGATCTCACAGTTCCGGAGTTTGAGCCCTGTGTTGGACCCTGCACTGACAGTGAGGAACCTGCTTGGGATTCTCTCTCTCCCTCTCTCTCTGCCCCTCTCCTACTCTCTCTCAAAATAAATAAATAAACTTAAGAAAAAAAAGAAACACTATATTGAGAATATTCAGTAAGTAAAAAAAAAGATTTAATTATGGCAGATATAGTTAAGAGTGAAACAGAAATGCTAGAAATGGTGGCTACAGGGTGGCTCAGTCAGTTAAGTGGCCGACTTTGGCTCAGGTCATGATCTCGCAGTTCGTAAGTTCAAGCCCCACTTCAGGCTACATGCTGACATGTCAGATCCTGGAGCCTGCTTTGGATTCTGTGTCTCCCTCTCTCTCTGCCCCTCCCTTGCTCATGCTCTGTCTCTCTCTCTCTTTCTCTCTCAAATTAAAAAAAAAAAAAAACAAGCAAAACAAGAACATAGGTATATAATGTGCATATATATATATATATACATGAATATTATATCTATATAATATATATAATATGTTATTGTATATATCTATATATATACATGAATATTATATCTATAGAATATATATAATATATTATTATATATATCTATATATACATGAATATTATATCTATAGAATATATATAATATATTATTATATATATCTTCCCTAAATTTTAAAAAGGATTTTTGTTTGTCTTTTGTTTGTTTGTTTTTTTTGGCAAGTCTTCTGTCAAGATTGTAATGGTCACTTAACACCAGTAACTTAATCTACCATTTATTTTCTATGAAACTCACTTTGATCTCCTTACATAGTATTCAGTAACAGATACAGAAGGGGAGTGTTGTAAAGATTTATGGAGTTCTTTCTCTGAGTCGTCCCGCCCCTGGGAAACATCTAATATGTTCTGCACATTTAGCCACTTTGGTCGCCTAATTCTGCAAACTCTTGTCAACTTAGTGAAACTACTGATTCTGCTTCGATTTCCCTTCCTGTGTTGTGGCTCAGATATCACCTTTAGGCAGAAAGCCAGGATAGATCACATGAGCTCACCTCATTTTTTTTTCTTCTTCTCTTAGAGATCACAGCCCTTCATTTCCTAGGTTTCAGTGTTTGAGAAAAAGCTTCATAGATTTTTTTTCCTCCTTTTTTTTGTTTTTTTGTTTGTTATTTAGAGGAGGAAGCTAAAACTGGTACCAGATATGCTAATGGTTGCAAGTCTAAGTATTCTCTCCAAGTTTCAGTTGTTGAAGTTTTATTTAGTTAGTTAGCTATTTAGTTATTTCTCATATAGACTGACTTAAATGCACTTTCTAAATAGTTTCCTGGATCCCTGAACTACAGTTAAAATTAGATTTTATCCTCTTTTTCCTCATAGTATTTATTTGTATCCAAATTATAAATCTGTTTTATTTTATTTAGGTATATATCAATCTCCCTATCGTTAAGTTCAAGGTATTTACTGGAAGCAAGGATAAAGTGGGGTAGAGGAGAATTCTAATTTGAATGTGGTGGTACCAAAGGAACGATGCATCTATTTGCCTGGTATCTTGCTTGAGATTACCCTTTAAAATCAGCTACAAAATCTTCTGGAACAATCAAGCTAATTAATCATTGAGTTTAAAAGACTCTAGGCTTTTAAGATCATTTTCAGATTCAGAGCCATTTTGGAGGGGCCTCAATAATATAATGAATAAAATTGGCATCATAGCTATATCTTGTTAATAACATTATCAAGAGACCAGTCTCTGATATTCTCAAGCATATGGTTAAAGAGAGCTTAATTCAATAAGGTAGCAAATATTGCTTGATACTTTATGTGAAGTATTGTGTCTATGAAAAATAATGTATGCTGAGTAACACTGAGTATAGATTATAAAAAATTCCCATTTTTTTTTTCAAAATGAGAAACATCTCTATTGCAAGCTACTGACGGTGTGTCAGCCTTCCTCCAGTCATGAATTCACCTCTACTCCATAGCCATTTCCTCCTCTCCACCATACTTGTGCAAAGCAGATACTTAATAAAAAATATAATTAATTATTTGAGAATCTGAGAAATTAAGTTTCAGCTATGTAAACTATCATCGTGCCAATTCTGAAAGTAGTTATATATCTAAAATCATGATAAATAACTACGCTTTCACTATATAAGAAGACAGGGATTAAAACTTCTTTAAAATCGCCTACTCAAATCTTTGACATACTCATGAAATCGTGAATTCTTTGCTAGAGAAAACACCCATAAAACTCACATGTCATTTACCTGTGATTTGTGTTACTAGACTATTTGGGCAATTGAAGATGCATTTGTATTGTTCTGTTATTGACAGAGCCATGAATACAGTTTTAAGATGACAATAAATAATAACTATGAGGGCATGGTGACCTTATTTCCTCTCATTTATTTAATCAATTTAATAAACATTGAGTACAGTTCTACTACATACTAGATATTGTAGTAGGGTTTGGTGATACTATAAACTATACAACCTTGGTTTTGTCTTTATGTTTCTTGAATTTTGGTTTGGGGAGATAAATAATGAGCAGGTCAGCAAATATAGATATATGTATGCTACAAGGAATACACATACAATATAGCACTATGATAGAAAATGACTTTGTAGACCTTAAAGATGTGAGCATGGCAGGTAAATCATATGAAATATAAGAGGGTTCTAGGCGGGGAGAACAGAAAACCTAAGGAATCTGAGGGTGATAAAGTTTGACATGTTTAGGTAACAGTGGTGAGCGTGGATCAGAGTTAGAAAGTAGATCAGAGTTGCAGACAAGTGGAGGGCACAGAGCAGCACAGGCCATGGTGAAGCTTTTCTGTATTCAGAGTTAAACAAGGAAACCATAAGAATGGGCCCTTTAGCAGTTCTGACAAAATTCCCAATAAAGAAATAAGTAATCATGAACCACATGTGAAATCAAGTTAGGAAGACAAACATGAACAGGTATGGACCAGTTACAAGAAGTAAACACACTGCGAAAGAGAAGCCGTGTAACACAGTTTCTCTCTGATTCATGATACCCAGATCCCTAGATCCATTCCTTACCAGCCAGACAGGTAGAAAGAAAGCCATGAGAAAGAGTTGTCATGGAAATCAAGACAAAACCGTGTTGGAAAGCAAAAGAATCTTAAAAAAATAAATAAAAGCAGCCATGATTTTTAATATAGAAGATGAAATAGAATTTGAGAATAGATATTGACAGCTGCATTATTTTATTTTATTTACTTTCTCTGTGCCTTGATTTACTCACTTTAAATTTGAATAATCGAATAATCGTCATATATACTGAATCAATTTGTTGTGAGTTTTAAGTGTTCTTAGAATCATGCCAGACATACTGTAAGTACTTCCATCATTACTATCATTACAGTTATTACTGTAAATATTATCACATCCACTTCAATAATGAAGAGAAGGTGGGTCAGGAGTGTTACGGTGACCTTCTGAAGGCTGCACTCTTTGCATCTGGTAGATAGCAAAAATCAAATTCTGGTCTTCCAGTTCAGCCTGTGATGTTTCCCTGATGGGTGAAGGGGAGCTATCCTCAGGCTGCGCCGACTCAGTATGTGGATGCAATACCAAAATGAGATGAATTTTTCATTCAAGTACAACTGCCAAATTGCCTGAGAAGCAATTCCATGTACACCAACTTGATTCTTACTGCCAAGTGCAACCATATGTACAGTTTTGCCATAGGACCTGGGTGTGAGAGGTACAGAGATGATTAAAACGTGATCCTGATAGATGAAATTTCAAAGCAAATGCATGGTGCACAGTGATGGGAAAGAGAGCTGCTCTTTCCAACAGACGTTCATGTATTGGATTCTCTACACCCCAGGTTATGTCCTACATTCTTCAAAATTCAGAAAGCAGGCTTTGCAGCACCTAAAGGGTAGAAGTGGGTCTCAGGCCTGGGACAGACTTACAGTGACCAGAGATCTGGAGACATGAGGATAGATCCCAACACTCCAGGAAACTTCTTTGAAATATTAAACGCACCAGACTGCTCTTTAGTTCTTTGACAAAGAAAGGTAAGAGAAAGAAAATGCAACTGTTATAAATTGTGCATTGTCACCAAAAGTACCCTCTTTTAGCTGAGGGACGGTCTTTTATTTTCTTTCTTTCTTTTTATTTTTTATTTTTGAGAGAGAGAGCAAGTGCGGAGGGGCAGAAAGAGAGAGAGAGAGAGAGAGAGAGAGAGACAATCGCAGGAAAGGATAGAGAGAGTGGGGGAGAGAGAGAGAGAAGTGGGGCTCACCCAAAGTGGGGCATGATCTCACCCAGTGCAGGGCTTGAAAGATGACCTGAGTGGAAATCAGGTGCCTTGAAGGGTGTTTCAAGTTGTACTGAAATAATTTGTGTAACCACATGTAGTCTTTATATTTTGGTTTTGTATTTATACTTCTGTATCAGGAGATGGCAAGAAAAATCTCTTTATAGGAATATTGGGAGATCATTTTCATGAGCTCATTTAAACAATTTTAACATGATCAACTGATCTAAAAAATTATTAACAGATTGCTTAGGAGAGGGGCATCTGAGTGGCCCAGTCACTTAAGACTCCGACTTGGACTCAGGTCATGATCTTCTGGTTCATGAGTTCAACCCCCTGTTGGACTCTGGGGTGACAATGCAGAGCTTGCTTGAAATTCTCTGTCTCCTTCTTTATCTCTGGCTCTCCCTAGCTCATGTGCACACATGCTTTCTCTCTCACACAAAAATAAATATTTTTTAATTATTTACAAAAAGAGATTGCTGAGGAGATTCCACGCTTATGAAAAATTTAAATACTTGAACTAAATAACAAACTCCAAAATGAAAACTGTCAAAATCACATTCCTCTAATGGTGTATGATCAAGAATTTAGCACAAAAGGAATTCATAGCACAAAACCATCTAGGAGCAATTAATTTTGCACTAAGTGTTAATGATCCCGTTTGTTAATTCCAGAGACCATTTTCAAAATCATTTTCAAAAACAAAGGTTCAGTATCCAACTGTCAAGAGAGCAAAAAGTCGCAGAAACTGATTCAAATACGTGCTTCTTTAGTCATCAGTAACACACACACAAATACACAAGCTCACAGACACTGACACATGTTCATACGTGTAAAACTTATTTTTATAGCTCCACAGATTGAACAGAATGATTGAGACCTAATTCACTTCACTTTGTGTGGAAAGGTGGTGGAGAGAGCAAAAAACAGTACTAGTGTCTTTTAAACAAATGTCAATAGCTAAGGTCTATTTGGCACAACATATTTAAATATATGACCTAATTTATATGACATATTTAAATATGTGACCTAATTTATCATGTGCTGCAAATATAAATGAAGAAACCTTTTTTTTCCTAAAATATGAGGTAGAAAAAACTTTAAATTATATCTACTTGACATGGGAGGGTAGCTTGATAATTTAAGACCCAGATGTGAAATGTGTGCTTTTATCCTGAAATCCTGAAATGTTTTATCCCAACATTGCAATTCTACTTAAGGCCAGAAACCAACCAACAAACAAATAAACTTTATGGGGCATCCAAACATCAAAGGGTCTCAAAATGCTGTTCGGTAATATTACGCAAACCATTACTCATAGCTCTATAATGTGGTTTTAATAGATTATTTAAAATAAACTTGGGGTGTCTGGGTGCCTCAGGCAGTTGAGCATCTGACTTCGGCTCAGGTCATGATCTCTCCGTCTGTGAGTTTGAGCCCCGCATCAGGCTCTGTGCTGACAGCTCACAGCCTGGAGCCTGCTTTGGATTCTGTGTGTGTGTGTCTCTCTCTCTGCCCCTCCCCCAATCAAACTGTCTCTCTCTGTCTCTGTCTCTGTCTCTGTCGCTCTCTCTCTCTCACACAAATGAAAAAAAAACATTAAAAAAAAATAATAATAAAATAAACTTTTTTCCCCAAAATAATTGATCTAGTTCATTGGAACTTCTTTAGTGAGAAACACAAGAAAAGAGGAATGAGCTAATATTTAAAACTTTTCCAGCTCCTCATTTTACATATTTTTATTCTGCCTAGATTTGTACTTAGTAATGTTACTTCCTTTTGTATTGAGGATGACATTTGCTAGCTCTCAACTCTTTGGGGGAAGATATTTTATTTATTTATTTTTAAATATAATTTATTGTCAAATTGGTTTCCATACAACACCAAGTACTCATCCCAACAAGTGCCCTCCTCAATGCCCATCACCCACTCTCTCCTCTTCCTCACCCTCCATCAACCCTCAGTTTGTTCTCAGTATTTAAGAGTCTCTTATGTTTTTCCTCCCTCACTGTGACTTTTTTTTCCCTTTCCCTTCTCCCATGGTCTTCTGCTAAGTTTCTCAAAATCCACCTGTGCGTGAAAACATATGGTATCTGTCTTTATCTGCCTGGCTTATTTCGCTTAACATAATACCCTACAGTTCCATCCACTTCACTACAAATGGCCAGATTTCATTCTTTCTCATTGCCATGTCGTATTCCATTGTATATATAAACCACATCTTCTTTATCCATTCGTCAGTTGATGGAGACTTTGTCTCTTTCCATGATTTGGATAGTGCTGCTATAAACATTGGGGTACCCGTGCACCTATGCATCAGTACTCCTGTATCTCTTGGGTAAATTCCTAGCAGTGCTATTGCTGGATCATAGGGTAGTTCTACTTCTATTTTTTGAGGAAACTCCACACCATTTTCCAGAGCAGCTGCACCAGTTTGCATTCCTACCAACAGTATAGGAGGGTGCCTATTTCTCTGCATCCTCACCAGCATCTGTAGTTTCCTGATTTGTTCATTTTAGCCACTCTGACATGGGGTGGTATCTCAGTGTGGTTTTGATTTGTATTTCCCTGATGCTGAGTGACATTGAGCATCGTTTCATGTGTCTGTTAGCCATCTGGATATCTTCTTTGGAGTAGTGTCTATTTATATCTTCTGCCTATTTCTTCACTGGATTATTTGTTTTTCAGGTGCGAAGTTTGGTGACTTCTTTATAGATTTTGGATACTAGCCCTTTATCCAATATGTCGTTTGCAATTATCTTTTCCCATTCCATTGGTTGCCTATTAGTTTTGTTGATTGTTTCCTTTGCAGTGCAGAAGCTTTTTATCTTGATGAGGTCCCAATAGCTCATTTTTGCTTCTGATTCTTTGCCTTTGGAGATGTGTTGAGTAAGAAATTGCTGCAAGTGAGGTCAAAAAGGTTTTTTCCTGCTTTTTCCTCTAAGGTTTTGATGGTTTCCTGTCTCACAATCATGTCCTTCATCCATTTTGAGTTTATTTTTGTGAATGGTGTAAGAAAGTGGTCTAGTTTCATTCTTTTGCATGTTGTTGTCCAGTTCTCCCAGCACCATTTTTTAAAGAGGCTATCTTTTTTCCCACTGGATACTCTTTCCTGCTGTCTCAAAAGTTAGTTGGTCATGTATCTGTGGGTCCAATTCTGGGTTCTCTGTTCTGTTCCATTGGTCTATGTGTCTGTTTTTGTGCCAATACCATGCTGTCTTGATTACAGCTTTGTAGTAGAGGCTAAAGTCTGGGATTGTGATGCCTCCCATTTTGGTTTTCTTCTTCAGTATTACTTTGGCTATTCGGAGTCTTTTGTGGTCCCATACAAATTTTAGGATTGTTTGCTCTGCCAGACATTTAAAACAGAGTTAATACCTATCCTTCTCAAGCTGTTCCAAAAAATTGAAAGGGAAGGAAAACTTTCAGACTCATTCTATGAAGTCAGCGTCACTTTGATTCCCAAACCAGACAGAGACCCAACAAATAAAGAGAACTACACGCCAATATCTCTGATGAATATAGATGCCAAAATTCTCAACAGGATACTAGCAAATCGAGTTCAACAGCATATAAAAATAATTACCCACCATGATCAAGTGGGATTCATTCCTGGGTTGCAGGGACAGTTCAATATTCACAAATCAATCAATGTAACCCATCACATTAACCAAAGAAAATATAAGAACCATATGATCCTGTCAGTAGACACAGAAAAAGCATGTGACAAAATGCAGCATCCTTTCTTAATAAAAACCCTCGAGAAAGTTGGGAAAGAAAGAACATACTTAAACATCATAAAAACCATTTATTAAAAACCCACAGCTGATATCATCCTCAATGGGGAAAAACTGAGAGCCTTCCCCTGAGATCAGGAACACGACAGGGATGTTCAGTCTCACCACTGCTATTTAACATAGTGTTGGAGGTCCTAGCATCAGCAATCAGACAACAAAATGAAACAAAAGGCATCAGAATTGGCAAGAATGAAGTCAAACTTTCACTTTTTGCAGACGACATGGTACTTTACGTGGAAAACCTGACAGAATCCACCAAATGCCTGCTAGAACTGATACAGGAATTCAACAAAGCCCCAGGGTACAAAATCAATGTACAGAAATCAGTTGCATTTTTATACACCAGCACTGAAGTAACAGAAAGAGAAATAAAGAAACCAACCCCATTCACAATTGCACCAAAACCCATAAAATACCGAGGAATAAACCTAACGAAAGATGTAAAATATCTCTATGTGGAAACTACAAAAAACTTATGAAGGTAAGTGAAGAAGACACAAAGAAATGGAAAAACATCCATGCTCATGGATTGGAAGAACAAATATTGTTAATATGTCAATACTACCCAAAGCAATCTATACCCAAGCTAGAGAAAACAATCCTAAAATTCATATGGAGCCAAAAGAATGTTTTCTAAAACAAAATATGAGCTGACAAACACAAACGCTCTGTTCAGGTGATCTGTTAGTAAGGTTGAAATCACTATGAAAATTACACATTTTAATTATTTTCTGATAGAGTTCAGATTTTCCAGCTCATATGCGTGAGTAGTCAAGAGAAGGATCTCTCTCTTCCCAGTCACTCCAACTAGTCCCTTTGGTCCTTCATGCTGATGATATGCAGTGTTGTGTGTAGTGATGAGTTTGAGTGGTCTAATGAAGCTGGTTATTTAGTGTGCCACAGGAGACTTTTTTACCAAAAGGATCAGAATGAAAAGCAACTCCATTAAGAAAAACATGCCAGTTAAAGTAGAAAGCCTGTAAAACTCACACTTTTGTATATATCCATGCAATGTGTATTTCCTTTGGGCCTGGATCATATAGTTGAACATTCAGTTCCCCTCCACAGCACAACTCGTTATGGCTTATCTGACACAACCACAGCTTGTCTTGACACTTTTCACCAAAGCAAGACTTAAAGACACTTGTGAAACAATCTGGATGCAAAATATGCCAAGACTGTTACAATTACCCTCAAATGTCTACAGTAAAATTTCAGTTACTGTAATGAGTAGCTTCGACTAATCCTTGATACATTCATAGAAAAGCCATCTTTATTTCTTTAATCATATTTTCCTCTATGTTAATTTAACTTAATTTGATTGTGCAATTACAATAACGAGCACAAATTGTCTTGGTAATAGGCAGTGCAGAGACCAAAGAAGGCATGCACTGAGATGCTGGAGAGCAGCCTCAGAACCTGAAAGTTTAAGTGAGGTAGATCTTGGTCGCTGTGGTGTAGAGAAGGGAGAAAGTCCATCAGTTAATTCAGTATGTCAGTTAAAGAGTTCATCTTGAAGAGATTATACATCTGAAAATTGTGAATGCCTGTTATATGTCAAAAGGTGAAGATATGACATATAAATGCCTGTTATATGTCAAAAGGCTATACTCTATTAAGGCGTACTTAGTATCAGCGCAGTATTTAATCTTGAATCTTTAACACAACTAGGATGGTCTGCCTCTCACAGAACTCGAAATGACTATGTATAGTAGCATTACTTTGAATTTCTTATGGTGTGGTCCTAATATTAATACTTCACACTGATAATTTATATTTGTATCTGAGTTTTAAAGAAAATTGCATTTAATATTAAAGTATAGATTTGGTACCAATTTTCTCATATTATATATGAATAAGGAATGAATTTGGATAAAGAATGAATCAAAAAAAGAATGAGCCACTCACCTCTGGCATTTTCGTTAGACAAACCCCACTGGACAAATAAGACTATATGTCTACAGAAAGGCAGAGAACATAGCCATTAGTTTGTATAATCAATGATATGCACTGAATTTATATACTTATGCATAAATGCGTGCTCATGAAAATTAGGTAGTACCATGATAGTAAATGGAACACAGATTCAGTGTGAGCTACAGAGGCTTCATTTTCATCCTTTTTATCTATATGCCTATCTTTTTTTAACATAAAACATTGGAGATAAAAGATACATGAGACGATTTGTTGTCCAATGCTTGCAACAGCATTCTTCTGAGGTGTAGGATTCCAGGCAAATGACTCACTGTCCTCTGTTGGTGGATGGAGTCGGGGTTAGTGGAGGAGAGTCTAGCAGCTGGAGTTGGTGTGTTCCTTCACATCCACCATGAGAAGGTCAGTGTTTCCCTCTTCATAGGGTAGCCTCCCACATAAGTTTTTTTTTTAAGGGAAAAAAACCATATTTTAAACTCCTGAGGTACTACCTACCCTTTTATAAATTAAAAAATTAAGAACGATTCATTGAGAGATTCATTTAAATTTCCCAACTTAGTAAGAGTCAGAGCTCATTCTCAACCACATATTGTCACATTTCCTTCCCTCTACCCCACTTTTTAATTTCTTGCTATGGAAATAAAATTGAAGGAAGCAATTAGAAAATAATTATGAAAAAGGCACTCTATACAAGAAGCACTTACTGAATATCATCCGAAGCTCAGATAATTTCATTCGGTGTCTTCTCTGAAAGTTTTCTAATGGTTTACAGGGATTTTTTTGTCAGGAAATATTTTAAAGTTATATGTCTAAGCTGATGAAGAAAGTGCGTTATGATAAAGTAGCAATGTCCACCATGGTCTTAGGAATGAGAGCACACAGCCCCTGAAGCCCTGAACCCAGTTGCCTTGTTTATTGCTATTGTAACAAATAAGAAATGTAGTGACTGAAAACAATATCCATTTATTATCTCACACTTCTGTAGGTCAGAAGTCTGGCACAGCTAGGGTCTTTGTTAGAAGATATGTCGTACAAGGTAGAAATCAAGGTATCAGCAGGTCTTCGTTCCTTTTAGGTTGTCAGTAGAATTCAGTTGCATGCAGAGATCCCTGTTTCCTTTCTGGCTGTTATGAGGGAGACTGTCTCAACTCTTTGGCCACCTGCATTCTTTATCATGTTTCCTCTTGATTTTCAAGCCAGCGAAGGTGCCGTGAGTCCTTCTCATACACTGAATCTCTTTTAACTGCTCCTTCTGCCTCATTTTTTCTGCCTTCAGCACAAGAAATATCTCTGTTCTTAAGGGCTCCTGCGATTAACTTGGAATTAAAAGATAATCCAGAATAATCTCTCTTTTTAAGGTCAGTAATCTTGATTACATCTTCAAAGCCCCCTTTGCCATGTAACGAATACATATTTACCGGTTACAGGGACTAGGCCATAAACATCTTTAGGTCATTCTGCTTACTACACCCTTTCTTCAAAGAGTCTTATGAAAAGCAGATCACTGTTTGGAAATTAGAGCACGCATTTTCCAATCATATTTATTTACTGAGGGTTTATATATCAGCCAGCAGGAAAAATATGTTTTAACCAATAAATCCCCAAAGTAAAATATTTCAAATCATACATTTTAAAAACTGTTATACATGATAGTATATCAAAATCTTAGTATCATAGGTAAAAGGGATGATGTCATAATACATTGTATTTAAAAAATATTAGCCTAGAAGAAATAGTATATTTCTAACATGTAAATATCCTTATCTAAATGATCTCAATTAAATCAAATAGTGTACTGAGTCTAATAATTTTGGAGAAATGAGGGGAATAAATACAGTGAGTAGTGGTTGCTTCAGGTAAGAGCCAGATAAATATCCATTTCTGAATGTCCAGCTTCTTATATATCCCACCTTTAAGTGTAACAATTTGTTTTCCAGTGTCTTTCAAACAACATTCTTTCAAGGTGTAAAGATCCAGACAAAAGGCCTTCTGTCCTCTATTATTGAATGGAGTTGAGGTTAGTGGACTCCAGTGCAAAGTGCAAAGTGAAAAGAATCTATTTGACATGGGGAGTACAGAAAGAAAGACAGCCCTTTTGTAAAGTAGAAAGTAACTAGGATTCTAGATCTCTGTAAATGCAGTAGGAATTTACAGAACGATGCTCTCCCCCTCTTCCCTCTTTCATAAAGACAATGCAGTTGTTAGGATGTATTAATAGTGGTAGAATATGTAGAGTAGGGAGATAATCCTTCCCAGTTCCACACTGACCAGACTACACTGGCAATGTTATGTTCAGTTATAGAAATCACACTTTGATAGAAATAAATACAATGGATTTTAGCATAAAGCATCATGTTAAGAGAGATAAAATGTGACACTTGAGAAATGGTTAAAGTAACTGGAGAAGAGTAAGGCGATAGGTCAAGTTTTAATTGCAGTTATCTAAAACGCTTTCCTGAAAGAAAAACAGGGACTGAGTATTTTCTGAGCAACTTTAAAAGGAAGATTTTTGATTGATTAGGTAGAAGTAACAGAGAAGCAGATCTTTCCTGCAATTAACGTGAGATATAACTTTATTACTTGGGAAGATGTTCAGTATTGAAAAAGCTACCCCAGGGAGTGATTTCCTAGTAACTGGAGATATCCAAGTAGGTCTGGATGAGTATTTGGAGGTAAAATGATAGAGCAAGAGTGCTTCTCCAACTGGAATGCATATACCAATGATCCTGAATTTCTAAGCAGTCCCAGGTGATGCAGGCTGCTGGTGACCCAGGCACCCCACTTTGAGTGGCAGTGCTGTGGAAAGATCACATGCATGACATAGCAGAATGAAATGAGGATCTAACATTCCATTCACCCCTGAAACTTTATTAAATCCTGTTGACATACCAGGATTTAAAATGCCATTGTTTTGTTGGTTAAGGAAATTTTATTATCTTTTCCACTTGTACAAAAGAAATAAGTGAACCTTTTCAATGAAGGGTTGATCAGAGAAGATGAGATTACATTGCCTAAATAGGAAGATATTTGTAACTTAGTAAGCATTTCTCTACACCCTATATTATTTATGTCTCTTATGTTGAGGTTTTGACAGCAAATGTTGATCAGAAAAAATCTTCTGTTTCCTTCAGTGTTGTCATTTCATTTTGTGTCACTGCACCCTGGCCTTATTTAGTATATTTGAGGGGAAACTCTTTGTGAGACTGTTTATATTTGGAGCATGCTTAAATGCCAAAATGAGTTTTGGCAAATTGCATGTGGCAGGCATGAAATGGAAATATTATTCAACTTCCAAAGCCTTTTGTTGTTTTATTCCTGCTGTGGTCTACCTGTAAAGAGTGGGCCCTTAAATCTACCCTCATTGACTGTAAACTAGAAGCATGGGGACTAAACTGTATAAATCTTCTGTACAGAAATGTCTAAGCACTGTATCTTTCTTAACACATGGATTATAAATCGTATGTAATTTGACCATAATTAAATATTGCCTCTAAGATGCAATGTAGTTTCTGCTACATTAAGAAAGTTTCCTTCAAAGAAGGTACTAATGGTTTTATCACTACATGACTTATTCCAGTTGCTTGTTTTGGTGTTGTCTGAGAAATTTCAAAGGAGGATAAGAGTAAGATTTTCACATAATTGTTAAAACCTGTCACAAAACAGACAAAGCAACTACTTACTCTGCGTAATTTTGAAGTCTTCTGACTTCAAATTAGAGTAAAATTTTTTATCTTTAATACACTACAATTTTCAGCTCCTACTGCCAATATCCAGGCTAAGATTCACTAAAATTCAAAGGAAGAATTGGAACCCATCAGTTCAAGAAAGCTGAAAAGAAAATAATAAAAATACTAAGAAATAGTCTAATTCTAGACCTTTGTTTCCAATGTGTCTACTGATCATTAGAAACTGAAGACAGAACATAATTTAATGGGTTTGTTCCAAATTGTATAGAAAATCATGATAAATTGGTGCAGAGAGGTAGGCTTCAAGCTATGGCTCTGATTAACGGAAACCATTCTCTTATTTTAGGATGATGAAAGGGACAGTGAGTTGAGGGAAATTCAGGTTGACAGATTTGATTTACCATATTAGGAGAAAATGAAACCATATTTCCTTTGCATTTAGCTGTCAATCATTTAAAAATCAATCCCTATAAATAGTTTCTTGTTATCCCATCTATCTTCCTGTCCACTTAAGAGAAGACTGTCACAAAACCAATTTGGAAGAATAAGCTTGGTATAGGTCCATGTCTCAGAGGCCCAAAATGGTCTATCAAAAATGGATTTTGTAGCTGAAGAAATTTAAGTTTTGAACAGTTGGGAAAATAAAATTTCCACAGAGCCCAACTAAGATGGATGGGGAGGTCTAATTGACGTGTGTGTGTGTGTGTGTGTGTGTGCATGTTTGAGGATGTCTTTACTATGCTTATATGGCAGCATTGTGTTTGAGGATGGGGTGTGATAACAATGGAGGATTATTTAGAAGATGAATTCCAGGAAAATATGGGGCCAGCCTATAGAGACAGGAGGAAACTAGAACAAGATGCTTATAGTGAAGTGGTACAAGAAAGGAAGGAAATAATGAAGAAAGGAAGGAAGAAGGAAGGAGAAAGAGGAAAAAGATCTGAAATTAGGATTTTTCTATAGAAATTGTTATATTTGTCATATTACATCTGTTGAAAAAAATAAAAGCACATTTAAACATAAGTTTTATTTTAAAGAGGTTCTATATCCTTTTTAAAAATGCAATTACATCAGAGAGAGAAAAATATTCATCATTAACATGTAAATTCGTTTTTGCCAAAATAGCATCATTATACCTCCTCTGTCTCTTCTATTATAGATATGTATATATATGTATACACACATATGTGTTTATTTCTGTATTTCATTTCATTTATATGTTTTTCATTTTCATTTATATGTTTCATTTCATTTATATGTTGCTATATCTATATCACAGTATTTTAGTTACTTTACATTTATATTAAAATAGCATGTAGTTCAAGACCATATCTATTAAATCTATCAAATCTATCCATCTCTCATCTGTCTATCTACACACACTGTAAATTTTGTAGTTATTTCATCATACAGATGTGAACTTTTTTTAAGACTTTGGATCTTTAATACTTTGATATTTGTAACAATAATCCTTAAAATTAATGGCTAATCACAAAGTGTGGTTAAAGCGACCTACTTTATTAATTAGAATACATATGTAAGAGCTAAAATGTGACTTTCAGTGAATAGCAATGGCTTTTCTTTCTTCCAAATCTTTTTTAAATATCTATGTAAATGGAACTAATACGGAGTCTTAACATGAACTCATACAAGAGTTCTAACATGACTCATACTTTTATTACATTCAAATAAGTACTTTGCATTTCCTATTTGAGTGTCTTGGTGAGTAGAATTCCCACAGCTAGGATGTCCATCTTATTAAGAGACAAGTGTCAAAATACGTAACCTCACTTATTCTTGCATATCCAAAATGCATAAAAGAAAAACTTCTATATAGATTCCCTGACTCCAATCCTTGAATAACTCCCTACAGCTACTGCTGGTATGAAACCTAAATTACAGTTGATTAAAACAACAACAACAACAACAACAAAAACTCTAAATGAAAAGTATTTCATGTACAACCAGCTATCGTTTTGCAAAATGGATTTTTAAGATGGAATTGAATAAGTTAACTCTTGAAAATCATTTGATTATTATCTAATTGTTCTATTAAATGACTTCTCAGTTTAAAGAAGACTGCGACGAACTATAGCCATTAGCTAAATAATTAGAATCATAATAAGGTATCACAAAACAAACAGTGAACTAATTTGTTCAAAGATGGACTGCACTGTATAATGTGTATGCCTGTGTCTGTGATATAAAGATGTCCATTTATCAAGAAAATATAATACATGTGTGTATTATGCTGGAGAGGAAGACCTCTTCTGCCCCATGGTTTTTCTGGATGGACTTAGAATAAAACTGACATGAGAAAGATTAATAGGAGAAAGTCAAATTTTATGTGTGTATGCATCAGGAATCCACATAGACATGAGATTTCAAAGACGATGAGGCAACATGAAGCTTCTATGAGCTAAGGAGAGGGGAGGGACCTGAGGACACAAAAGGGAGAAAGCTCATTAGCAAGAAGGTGAAAGGAGATGTTTAGAAAACATCTATTATACAGATAAGTTCCTTAGACAAAGGGGAGTCTCAGTTAATAGCTCCCTTCCTGGTACAGTCTCTCTTTTCCAAACTAAATTTAGGCAGTTATGGGGGAGGCAGAGAGCTTTTCCTGCATCTGCTGGGTTTTTATTACTTTTAATTTTTTTAATGTTTACTTATTTTTGAGAGGTAGAGAGAGACAGAGCTGTCAGCACAGAGCCCCAAGCATGGCTGGAGCCTGCAAACCATGAGATTATAACCTGAGCCAAAGGGGCCCATTTTGGGGCATCTCATCCTGAACTCCTTCCATTACGTTTACAATTACTCATGTATGTAGAAAAAAACTCAATTTTTCAACTACATCTGTCATCTAAAATATACATTTAATCCTGAAAGTAGTAAAATAGTCTTCTGACCAATCAGAAGTCATGACCAATCCGTATGTCATACACTAGAAATCATGCTCTTGAATAATTGAAGAGTTCCCCCAAACTGTTACCGAAAGCCCATTTACTCCAATTTAGAAATAATTTTAATTCTTCCAGCTATTTAATTTTTTAGCCTACAGGAGATTTGACTTGAAGTGATTATACATTTTTACAAGAGGAAATGAAACCTGACTCAGGGAGGGATGAGAATGAAAAATTCCTTGAGAGAGAGACGGAAAAGAAAAGAGAAAGAAAAGAAATAGAGGTGATATACAAAACATAAAGCATTTTATGGCTATTTAGGCCAGCGGACAAAGGTTCATTTTGTTATATTTCGTTTTGTTGTTTTGTTTGTAATTAAATGTTCTACCAGTCCACTAAGATCCTCCTACAAGTAACATGTCAAACTTAAAACCTTCCCATCTGTTCTGGTAGTGAATTGGAAGCTAAATTCAGGTAAATTAGCTCCTTCGTTTTGAGCTATTTATTCCAGAATTTGCCACTTGTTAAATGCCAGAAGGATTCTTGAGAACAGGCAGATGTTCACTTCTTCTACCAGAAATTAATTGCACTTGTGTAAATTTATTCAGTTCTTCTCTTTGCCCCTCAGGTAAATGATGGTTCGAAAGATTAATATAAACCCACAAATTCTAAAACTATGTTTATAGCTGCGCAGACAAATGCAAAAAAGGACAGCTTTGTGGGTAAAATGAATAGAATGTTAATAGGAGTATTCAGAGTATACTCATTTTATCTGAAAAATTCACCCCCAAGAAATTTGAAATACGAATTATTTGTCCTGCATTTATTCACAAGGGTATGTCTTATCTTCTGCCTCTAAAGGAGACATTCACCAATAATCTCTATAAACATTTTCTTTGCATTCATAGAAGAAAATATTTCAACTTTCTGTCTTTGTTTTAAGCCAGGTGCTATTCTCAAAAGATTACCCTATTTATTCTTTCACAGGTACAAGGGCACTGTTACCATAGAATTTATATCAAAGAAGGGATTAAGAAGGAAAGAGTGAGGGTTAATTGTATTTCAGAGTCAAAGACAATATGGCAGTCCTTTGTGATTCTTCCATCCCCAGGAATCCTCACTAAGAAATAGTTACTATGTTATACATGTGGGCATAGCAGAGAATAGGAAAGAGAAAATCCTGATTTCATTGGGCTGTCAGGTGAGGTGAGGCAAAGGGAAATACAAAAATTGAATAGATCCTCACATAAGTCATCAACTATTTCATTATAAGTATGGTAAATGCTCTATAGAAATACAGGGTAACCTTGGGATTATGGAGAGGACTAATCTGTCTGGGGTCAGGAGAATCTTCTCAAAGGAAGCAATATTTAAGGCAAGATAAGAGATACAGGTTAACTGGAGAAGTGTGTATTGGGTAGAGTAAATAGATTGCATTAAATTCCTGAAATAGGACAATTTAGAAAGTTATCAATGTCTACACGAGATTCTGGCTTTGCTGAGTGACAGCAGTGGAAATGGTAAGATATGGATAGATTCAAACATACTGTGCTTTGCAAGATTTTCTCTTTGCTGTTTCCTGCTGTTTCCCCAAGCAAACAGCAGCTAGCTTTCAGGAAACACTCAGGTCCTGGTGATGAAAGTACTGCAAATGGCTGCCGTTGTCATGTCTCTTTAGTCTGTTCCTGCTAGAATACAGTAAATGTTATTGTTTGTTAGATGGTATTGTAACTGTTACATTATTTTCTATATATTTATGTGTTTGAAATTTTCAAAAGACATCTAGCACTACACTGTAATTGACTACCTTCTTGTCTATATCTCCCATTAACCAAAGTGACCTCAAAATATTATCAGAGTCCTCTGACCTACCACAGATTATGCTTTCCCATTTCAAGACAGCGGCCAGGGATGGTCTATTCTAAACTCTCACTTGAGGGTATCCACTGTGGGTCCTGGGGTTAAATACATCATTCATGTTTGCCTTCTAGGAAAGAGATTTACTATTATTGATTTGTCAATTTTATTAATAATTGCTATTAAAAGTCACATTGTCAAATTTTTTTGCCAATAAAATATTCACTGATATGTTTTTTTTCCTGATCGCACTGAATATGATGATGAATAAAGTCATTGCCCAGTGAGGTATTTTATAAAATTTAACTTACTGTTAAAGAAGAATAAAGGAAGGTAAATTCTGATTTACGATGAATTACTTGGTGTCCAATGTGCTTAGATAAACTTTAAAATAAGTGATACATATTAATGCAGAAACATCAAATAACACACACACACACACACACACACACACTCACACACACACAAATGAATGACAAGGTCAAGCTACTTCCTACTGGTGATAAATTTCTGTTATCTTAATAATTACAGAGACTCAGAGCTACAGGGTTATCTACAACATTTTTTCTGTTAGGTAGGCAAGGAATCCATGGGCTAGAAGAAGTAGGTAATTTGTTCGGTCAGCCATCAGCAACACTGGACTTAACTATCACAAAGAATAAAATGCCTCTAGTCGTAGGAATGCTTATCTGCCATTTTCAATGTGCTCTCTACCACATTTCTTCAAATATAGTAGGTTAATTCTGAATAGCTTGAGTCAAAACCTTTTCCATTTTTTAAAAATATTTATTTATTTTTGAAGGAGAGAGAGAGAGACAGAGCGTGAGTGGGGCAGGGGCAGAGAGAGAGGGAGACACAGAATCTGAAGCAGGCTCCAGGCTCTGAGCGGTCAGCACAGAGCCTGATGCGGGGCTCGAGCCCATGAGATCATGACCTGAGCTGAAGTTGGAACTTAACTGACTGAGCCACCCAGGTGCCCCTATTTTTTTTTTTTAATGCAGGAATATCAAATATGTTCCTTGGTACTAAAAATAATGTCTGGAATAAGAGACCAGATATCTTTTCCACTTATTTTTTAAGGCAAATAGGAAAGATTTTAAGGCTTTACCCTTCTATAAAAGTTGAAGTTAAATTGTTAGCTCTCATGTTTTTCATAGAACTCATGTAAATAATTTTTGAGAACTACTTTGATCCATTAAGAAAAATGAATTAGGAAAGTTCCAAGTCTGCTTTCTTACCCAAAATGAATCAAATTTTGTATTAATTTATGAAACAGTGGTACACTTAAGAGTTTTACATATATATATGTAAATATATGTATATATTTGTATATATTTACATAGATAGATAGATAGATAGATAGATAGATAGATAGATAGATGGACTGATTTCTGGATTATAATAGTATACAACTGAGACAGAATCCTTAATTTCTTGGAGTTGATCAACGAAAGGCACAAGGATGTTACCCATAGCCCTGGTCTACAAGGTCCTGAGGTAGAATTTTTTTTTTTTTTGACTATAGCTGATACACAATGTTACATTAGTTTTAGGTATACAACTTAGTGATTTGACTAGTTTATACATGATGCCATGTTCACCACAAGTGTACCCACCATCTGTCCCAATACATCACTATTATATTATCATTGACTGTATTCTTTATGATGTATCTTTTATTCTCTTGACTTATTTATTCCATAACTGGAAGCTGTGTCTCCCACTCCCCTTCACCCATGTTGCTTATTCCCTCATTCCTCACCTCTCTGGTAACCACCACTTTTTTCTCTGTTATTTATAAGTCTGATTTTGCTTTTTATTTTTTATTCATTTATTTTTATTCATTCCACTCATAAGTGGAATCATATGGTATTTGTCTATTTCAGTTAATATAATACCCTCTAGGTCCATCCATGTTGTCTCAAATGGCGTAATCTCATCTTTTTTCTATATCTCAATAATATTCCATTGTCTCTGTGTGTGTTTATATACATATACATATACATATATATATATACACATTTGCCTTGTCCACTCATCTATTGATGAATATAGGTTGCTTCTACATCTTGGCTATTGTAGAAATTGCTGCAATAAATATAGGGGTGCATACATTTGGACTCTTTGTTACTCAACAATAGACATATGATGTAGTAAAAGAGATGGGGAGAATGAGTGAATATTCCTGAATGATATTTACAGGATAATAACTAAATCTCTTAAACAAGCTGAAGATATCATGTAGATATACTCAGGTATACAAGAAAACATCTTCTGAAGAATATTGTTGGTTAATAATCTTTATGTTTGGCACCTTCCCTCAGAATACTGCCAGCCAAATATCGACTATGGTGAAGATGCAAGAGCCAGGTCATTTCTACTAAAATAGGACTCCTTAAAGAGTGAGCTTTTGTTCAAGGACTTCTGTAGGCCTTGCCAAAATGTTCTCAGAGTTGTCTCCCAGTCTGAAGCTCTCGTCTCAGTCTCTTCTTCTATCCCTGTCATCTTTCAATAATTTCTGCTCTGCACTGTGTTCTGAAGATACCCCCTGCCTTCTTCTATTCCTTGAACCTGAATTCTTCACAGACATCCCTAAGTACAGACCTCTCATTATATATAAATAATTCATTAATTTTTTTTTACTCCCTGAAACTCATGTGAATGTGAAATTAGAAAAAAATAATTCTTTAATTTTAAGCATTGAGGAGCAGAATTTGGAGGAGCACTGGACAGGAATGGAATATTATTCTTGTGATCCTAGTGATGACGAAAGTGAGTCTGATGTAAGGAACTGATTGTGAAAAAGTTCAGGAGGGGAAAAATTCGATGCATGAGGCAGTCATGGATTCCACAACATTTGCTAGTCTACTGGATATGAAATTAGGGGAAAGGTTGAAGATTACTTTATTTCTGGATTGAGAATATGGCTTCCATTTTATATCATGAGGGATTTGAAAAAAAAAGAAAAAAAAACAATATGCATTTTAACTAACATTGATTTCACTTTAATAGTGCATGAATTGACATAATTGGCATGTGCTACATTAGTAACCAAATAAAACTAAGTGTATTGTTAAAAGTGAAGCCCTAAGCTGGGGCAGGTCAAATCAACAAAACATCTTGGGAATAATGGAAATAAATGAACAGTATTTGTAAGTTGACTTCTTCATCATAAATTAATCTAGATGTTACAAAAGGAAACTGTCAAAAAAGTTGGAAATTTGCACCAAGGACACTGTAAAATTTTGTACTTACTTTACAAACTCAAAAGAGATTTCATATTTAGGAATTATATTAATTGAAGCAACTTATTCTGTAAGTTGAAAAAAACAGACAATACTGATATAGATCTATTTCCTGCTATGAAATGAACTGTTTGAGATGTCAGTCACATATGGAGAAATTAAATTTATTTAAATTTTACTGAACTGCTTAGACTCCTGTATTATACCTACAACTATTCCGTCTTTAAATAGCTTATAAAGAGCTCTCTGGAGGGTAATTTGAGAAGAGCAAGATATGATGCAAATTCTGGGGAAAATTAATTCATGTAATTAGCTTCCTGACAGAAGAATATTTCTGTCTTTCTTGACAGTCTTTGTTCATATGCATGCACATGGAACATAATTTTAAACAAAATATATACAAATTTTTATTTTCATATTTCAGTTTTATATCACAAATTTGATTTTAAAATTTAATGAATGCATATCATTTCACCTGGTTTCTGTACCATAGTTTATTTTCTGTTACAATTATCCCTCAACAGTTCTCTCTGCTGTTACAATTATCTATCTGATATCAGTGTCCCTTATTCTACCTAAATATACACTCAGCCTTATTGGTTCTTTTTTACTCATGGACTCTTCTGCACAATTATCCCCTGTCTTTTCCTGACTCAGTAATTTTTTTCCCTTAAAAGTCATTTTCTGTATCATTTATGTCACCAGAGCATAGACAATGAGACAAAGTTTGGAGTTGATAAGAGCTTTGGTAAATGATTCCCATGAAAGATAGAAGTGAGAGAAAGTCAAATTGAACAAAGAAAGCCTTCAGGGAAGGGTGTGGATTTGCAGTCTGTGAAAGGACAGGGAAGAGAAATCAGGAATGAGCAGGGAGAGCCTTCATAATGATGTCAGTCTGACAATTGATCAATTCAACGTGGGGCCATTCAACAGGGCAAAGATTGTCTGATAGAGAAGTCATACATGGGACAGAAATGGTTAGGCCACTTCTCAGTTACTGATCCAGGCATGACCATGGCATTGGCTTGAACATGGAGGCAAGTTCTCAGTGCACTTCTAGATGGAGGCATTCAACTAACTGTACTCTTGGAAGACCACAGATATTTTTTTTTCTTGAAAGGTTATAAAAATAGGAGATTACCTTGAATGTCA
The DNA here is from genome assembly GCA_030068075.1 of Paguma larvata. Classification (NCBI taxonomy): domain Eukaryota; kingdom Metazoa; phylum Chordata; class Mammalia; order Carnivora; family Viverridae; genus Paguma; species Paguma larvata. Next base: position 77,573,560 of record CM057831.1, on the reverse strand, counting down.
CAGTACACTCTGTGCTGCATGAATAAAATTGTCTATAAATGTTTAAGGTTCCACTCCCACAAAACTCTTTTGGGTCTTTCTTCCTAGAGAGATACTTAGAAGACAGAAATTAGTGGACTGAACTATAGCCCCCTCATTGCAGTTAGTTTCTGGACCCCAGCTGGTACTCATTATTCTCCTCCTTCACTTTCCAGTCTTAATTTCTCTTACTATTTAGAGCTCTGCTGTTTTCAAAGGATTGCCAGGTATTGTGGCCCAAATATTCTTTCTGGAAGGATCTGAGACCCGGTTAACCATACTTTCCTCAGGCCATATTGTTATACCTACCATTCAGAGTCCCAGTTGGATAAAGAATTACTAAGAGCTACCCAAGTAGATGGCCTGTGTTCTACATACAATCTTCTCTGACCCGTTTGTGTAATAGCAGCCCTAACTTCTCTTTCTCACCTGGGTCAATTACCCATGCAAAGCTGGTGACTCCTCTTGCATGCTGGTTCAGTGACTAAAGGAGTCTAAATTGCTCAGGCAATAGCCACAGATTTCTGGTTTAAGGAATTTTTGCTGTGTTTCCTGACAAAAGTATATTATCTTTAGGTTCAGAACTTCTAATCCTGCAGACCCCAGAGTTGCAGTGACAAAAAAGTACATCCCTCAGTGACTCACTGGAAATCATGGTAAGTGAAGCTACTCTTCTGTCCCTTTCTGTCTGGACTCTTGTGTTCTTCCTATTGTGGACATAGCACCATATAGAGGTTTTAGATTCAGTGCATGTACTATATCCTGCAGGATAGAATCCTATACTCAGAAAGTTGCTATTTCAAATGTGCCTTTAGAATATCATTTGAACACTCTAGGAGACTGGTAGCTTCTAGGTGGTGCAATACAGGATACGTTGAGTGAATCACATGATTATGAACTCGTTCCTATATCTCTTCTGCTCTGAAGTTGGTTTCCTGGTCAAATGCTAATTTGTGTGGTATTCCATACTTGTGGACTGGGTATTGCATAAGCCCATATATAATGGTTGTGGCGGAAGCCTTTCAGTCAGGAAAGGCAAGTTCATGTCAGGAATAGGTGTCTTTTACTGTGAGATGAAATTCCTTCTTTTTCCAGAATGGAAAGGGCACAGTGTAATTGATTTTCCATCAGGCAACTAGTTGGGTTTCCTCAGGAAATAGTATCATACTGGAGATTTAGGATTGATTACTACTGTTGATAGACTTGCTATTCAGAGGCAAGGGTAGCTAAACTGTCCTTGAAAAGAAGGATCCCATGCTACTTGGTGTATGTGCAGCTTCCATCCCTGCCATTTGGGTACCTGAACAATGTCTAGTTTTCCAATTCTTAGACAGTGGAATGATACCAACTGGGCAAATTATTTGCTAGTTCTAGGAACTCAAGTGACTGTGGGCTTTTTAACTTTCCTTTCTTCTCTTGGTTCTCCTGTCTTCTAGCATTAATTAAAGTATGCAGTCATTTTCTCTTTTGAGTCCAGAAAAGATGGATGTGACCAACTTCAGCGCCAAATGTATTTATAGTTTATAAATCTGGTAAAGAGGACCATTTATGTCTTGGAATCAAGAATGACTTTCATCTCTTGAGGTCACATACTCGTCTTCAGTGTGGTCACTGAGACCATAGGGATAGAAGTTCTCATAAACTATTCTGAATTAAATACCCATCCAATATGTGAGTGAAGGTAAAGAGAATTTTTCATGATAGATTGCTTTACCAGAATCATAGAGAATATTTAGGATTAGTTCTCCAAAGTTAATCTGGATATAAACTCTAAGCAAGTTAATTAGTTGATTAAAAAACTAATGTCCACTATAAGCATCTTAAGGAATATTTTTCTCCTTTGAATTATCTCATTAAGAGATATATTTTTGAGTATATTATATAAATATTAAATGTGTTAATGCTCTCAGGAAGCCAAAGCATTAATATATTTTACAAAGTCATATGTCATGTATGAGTGTACCAATTTACCTGAATTTCATTGTTATTAATTATTTTGTATTTTTTGAAAGTACTGTAGGGAAAATAGTAGCTTATTATTTAATATTTTGAATATTTTCTTTCACAATATTATTTATTCACAAATAAAATGTAGAATATTTAAATTCTCAGTTTGGGTAAATATTGCTTCATATATATTTTTATTATTAATCTTGTAGTTGTGTATTCATTCCTTTTGTTTATTGTCTATTGTGTATTTTATATACTGAAAAGGAAAGAGTCTATAGGTATATTAATATCAACACTTGTCATTTTAAATGAAAAAAAATCATCATTCTCATTTCTATTTTAATAAATTAATTATTTTTGATGCATTCATTTTGATTAATGAAATAGCCATAAACTGAGCATGTTCTAGATACTTGGCAAAAGATATGGTCCTTCTTTCCATGGAGTTTACTGTAGATTTGAACTCTTACATTTCTGTAGGCTTTATACACGTTTATATTAAAATCAAATAAATATTTCTTCAATCTTCTAAAGAACTGTGACTCATCTCCTAGTCTACTATGTCTCAAATGTTTTTTCTCTAGATATTTGTGGCAAAATAAGATACATTAAAGATTACAGGAGAGTGTACCGTAAACAAAAGGAAGTTAAACAAATTCAGATATATTTATTTTTATTTGTATGCTCCTACAGTTCTTTAATATGTTACCATGTATTAGGAGTCATTTAAAATTATAATAGGTAATGTTTCCAAAATATTTCTCCAGAAAATATTTCTTTTCAAAAGCAATAATTAGTGTTAGTATTTAATAACATTCCAATTTATAAAATTTTTCTCTGGAATATCTGTCTGTCTATAATCTATCTTTCTAGAATCTGGCCTTTATCTATTATCTGTCTATTTTTCAAAAGTATGTATTTTTTAACCCACCTAAATCTTATTTTCCCATATGACATAAAATATAGTTCTAAAATGACTTTCCTCTGTTCACCCAGTTATACAAATATGTTCACCAAATATCATTATTATTTATCATTTTACCAGTTTATCTATTAATTTCACATGTATATGTGCATACTTTGTCTATTACTATTCTGATCCATATATTATATTTCTCTTTAAAAAATAAAATATCTGTTTACAAAAAATAAATTATTTGCATTTTTAGCTCAATAACACTGACATATTTTATCTTTGATAGCAAAATTGCATATGTATGTAAATTAGACAGATAAAGGTTATTTGGGAACAAGATCATGTTTAATATTGATGACTATGATTAGAAAATATTTATATATTTGAATTAAATATATCAAAAATGATGTGCATACTTTCTGTAATACCAATATTTTTTAAACGTCTTTCAGTTGTTTTTAAGATCTAAAAGTCATACTTTTATTAAATTAAAGGAACTCTTTCTTCCCACTATGCTATGTATTATTTAGATTATACATGGTGCACCTGGGTGGCTCAGTCTGTTAAGCTTCTGACTTTGGCTCAGGTCATGATCGGCTCAGATCTAACCCACTTAAGGGTTAGAGCCTCACATTGAGCTCTGTGCTGACAACTCAGACCCAGGAGCCTACTTTAGATTCTGTGTCTCCCTCTTTCTCTACCCCTTCCCTTGCTCTCAATCTGTCTCTCTGTCTCAAAAATAAATAAACATTAAAAAAAATTAAACATAAACCCAACTCTTTTTGGGGGGAGGGCTTTAGGTGATTTTTAATTACTTTAAAAACACTGTTACCTTTCCTAAACAAAGAATGATGTTTTTTGTGTGTGTATGTGATGTTAGGTGATTAAAAATCTGTACCACCAGGGGCACCTAGGTGGCTCAGTCTATTGAATGTTTGACTCTTGACTTTGGCTTGGGTCATGATCTCACTGTTTGTAGGATCAAGCCCCATGTTGGGCTCTGTGTTGACAGTGCAGAGTCTGCTTGGGATCTCTCTCTCCCTCTCTCTCTGCCTCCCCCATTTGTGCTTGCTCTCTCTCTCTCTCTTTCTCAAAATAATAAAAATAAATAAAAAGTAAACTTTAAAAAAATGGTTTAAAAATCTGTACCACAGCTTAATGTAATAAAAAGATAAATGCCTTAGATGTAAATGGGGTCAGCCAGGTTTTATTAGTAGACCCACCTTGTGATCTGAAACAAATTATTTAATCTTTCTGTATATAAATTAAATCATCTATGATTTACATCAATTTACTGCATATGCAACATTATTTGGGGAATACACCCTGTTCTCAGTTAATTTGGCTCTGATGAGACAGAAACTCAACTATTTGTTGGAGGAGATAATCCAAATTTGGCCAATAGGAATTACATGATCATTGTCACAGTTATTCATTCAGTGGTTCATGTGACACAAACTAGGCGAAAGCAAATTGATTCTGGAAATTTTGTTAGAATTGTTTAGAGAGAAATATGCTTTCTACTGAGGTTACAAAGTTAGTGGGAAGTAAGCTAAATGCCAGTGCACATCTTGGGCACAACTCTGGGTCACTATACCTGAGAATCAAGTCAGTAAAGGAAAGCCATGCAGAGAAAAAATGAATATAAAGATGAAAAAAAACTTTCCGAATAAGCTCATTTGTAAGGAATATTTGCCACCTGTAGCACAGTGTTGTGATGTATAAAATACAAAATTTTGAATTTAGTATTCTAATGATGGTTCTAGATCCTTTAGCCATTTACAGAGGAAAAATATATTTAAAACTCCTATGAGGAGTGGCACTTCAACTACAAAATTTAGCTTTCTTTGAAAGCTAGTACTTCTTTAGACAAGTAAGTTTTGAATGTTGCTTTAACAGAATAAGTGACTATACTTATTCAATGATTACATCTCAAATCTTGATTCAGAATTGCCCTAGTCCATTTGACCTGCTGTAACAAATTACCTAGACTAAATGGCTTAGCCATATTTATTTTTACAGTGCTTGAGGCTGCGAGTCTCAAGGGGCTGTTAGATCCAGTGTTTGTTGAGGGCTGTTTTCTGGCTTGTAAATAGCTCCTTTCTCTCCATATTCTTACCTGGAAAAGGGAGAAAAGGAAGAAGAGAGAAAGGGAGAGAGCAAGCAAACTTACTTTCTTTTTTTTTTTTTTTCCTTTCCTTTTAAGGGAACTAATTCTGTTCATTGAGGGCCCCACACTCGTGACCTAATTACTTTCCAATAGCTCCACCTCCTAACACCAGCGCAGCGGTGGTTATGATTTCAACATTTGAATTTGGGGGAGACCCACGCATTGAGTTCATAATAAGAATGCAAGGTAAATATTTTTAACTAACAAGAAAACAAATACCTGTTATGGATCTCATTATTGACATAGTCCAGTTATCTATCATATTTTACCTGGATAATTATAATAATCCCCTATTTTTTCCTTTTCTATCTATGTTCCCAGATAGTTTTTTTTCTCTCAACACAATATATTAAGTTAGCTGCTTTAGAATATAAATCATGTCACTCTGCTCAGAACATTCTAATGGCTTACTCAAAGCAAATTTTAAAAGCCCTAGTAATGTCCTCTATGGCCCTCTGCATTCTCATCCTCCAAGACCTCTGTGGCTTTAGATACTACCACTGTCCCTCTACCTCCCCTCCCATAGTGGACTCCTTGCTTTTCCTCAAATACACAAGATGTATTCCTTTCCTGGGTGCCTGCATCATTCTTCCTGCAAATATGTCCATGGCTTCTTTCCCATCTCTTTTAATTTATTGCATAAATGCCATTTTCTCAGTGAAGATTTTCCTGACTATTGAATTTAAAATGGCAAAATCCCCTGGAATTCCTATCTCCGGTCTCTGCTTCATTTTTTCCTGTATCACTTAGCTCCAATTAATATGCTTATTTATTTGTTTATTTATTTATTTTAATTATATCCTTTACCTCCAACACCTGTCAGAATGCTGACTCTTTGTGGCCATGAGGGTCAGATTTTTAAAGTATGTATATAGTTCATAAATGAACACTCAGTACTCAGAACACTGACTTGCAAATAGTTAGTGTTGAGATATTTATTGAATTAAAAGATTAATTAACTGATGGTTGATCAGTGACATTAAATTTCATATAGCTGGTAAATAACTATTTATTGGTTGATACATAAATGAATAAATGGATAAATAAAAACAAAAACATTATATTGGTCAGAGTTTTCCAGAAAAACAAAATCAGTAAGATATATAGAGATATAGAAAAAGAGGTTTGTTATAAGGGACTGGTTCATGTGATTATGGAGCTGGAGAAGTTTCATGGTCTGCTGTCTATAAGCTGGTATGTAGTTCCAGTCCAAAACTGAGGCCCCAAGACATGGGGGACCGATGATGTAAGTCTTCCTCTGAGTCCAAAGGCCAGAGAACCAGGAGCACCAATGTTCAAAGGCAGGAAAAGATGGGTTACCATGTCCCAGCTCAAGCAGAGATTAAATACACTCTTCTTCCACCTTTTTTTTTTTCCCTTTTAAGATCCTCAATGGATTGGATGATGCCTACCCACACTGGTGAGAGCAATCGTCTTTGCCCTCAGTCCACCAATTCAAATGCGAATCTCTTGCAGAAACACTCTCAGAGACACACCCGGAAATAATGTTTTAATAAATATCTGGGCATCCTAGTCAGTTTGACACATAAAATTACCATCAGATGAATAAACGAATTTCTGGTATACACTGAGCATACTAAGCAGAATGCAGTGTATTATGATCCCACATAGATTTTGAGTTTAATGGCAAATTGGTAATGACATCTTATATTTATACCCCTTCTTATATTTTTTCAAAATATCTTGATATCATTCATAAAACACCCTTATGAGATGATCTGCCAGTTATCAGTTTATTCTTCAGTTTGAATTTAATCTCCTTTGCCCTGTTTTATGATACCACAACTAGAGCCTTATAAACCTTTCTCCTTTGCCAGCCGGCACAATATTATGCTCTCCTTTAGAGGCTACAGGATGAGCACTGAAGGAGAAAAGTGTTTCTTTTACTGGTTCATGTGTTCCTATCTTCTGGCTCCTGTATGATTCAGCAGCCACGTGTGGGGAACATCTAAGGTAATCCCTTCCAGTGGATTTCAATGACAACCTAGTGGCTACTTTTAAGAGTTCTTCTTCTGGCATCACGATGGGTGTGTTCCCATTTGTCAGCCCCAGACTGTAGCACCTTCATAAATTTTGCCATTTAGTGGGCACGGTCTACAACAAGATCTTAATTTGGTGTGTTGACAGTAGTAGTCTACCATGTGTATTTCTTTCTTGTACTCTCTGCTTCAGCCAGTGAGATAGTGGTCATTCCCTATATCTGTTGTTCCCATAATCTTTGCGATTCTTTTTATCTCTTAGGAATTAACAACCTGTTTCTACTTAATGTTTATTATTTTTTCCATTCAAATTGTAGAGTGGTTCCATCTCCTGACTTTAATCCAACTGACACAAATCAGTATCAGATGTCCAGTTTTACAGTAAAGGTTACCTTAACTTTGTGTGAGCCTTAGTTTCTCATCTGAACAATAAAATGGATTTACTTATTCCTCCTCTCTCAAATTCACTTTGGACATTAAATTACATTGCATATTTGATAGGGTTCTGTATGTGCAGTGATACATCCTTTTAATGTACCACCACTAAAATTATGGCCATATTTCAAATCGTTGATATATTTATTCTGGAAGAAATCATAGAATCCTAAAGCCCATTTTCTGAATGTTCCCTGGGTAGCAAATGTGTAGAATTTTCAAACTGCCAGACCAAAGAGAAAATTCTCACAAGAAAGGCCTTTTCCCTACTAGAGAGGGCACTTGTATTTAGGCCAGCTTTCATTTTGTTTTCTATACAACTCCAATTTAGTCATTTTTGTATCCATCACCTGTATAGTGTATAGACCACTCATTCTCCCATGGCCTGCAGGATACATCCTAGCTTATGTTATTTATATTTTAGCCTACTCTGTAATCTGTAGCCTTCATCATCAGAAAATATAAAGCTAACGCTTAAAATTCACCTCGTAGTATTGCTCCGGATAATGTGTACATAATAAAGACAATTAACTGAAATGTATAGACTAAAATAAATTATGAAAAATGTTTTATAATTAATAATGCGAACATGCAGTGTGTTCCAATATAATAAAAATCCGTTCTCAGTCCTTGATCCTGGAGACTATCTGTGCAGCTTACTGGTCACTCACTATCTAAAAATTAAGAGGACTTCTCCAAGCATGAGTTATCTCAAGAGATAAGATCATCTTCTAAGAACTGAATCATTGTGGATAGGGATAAGAAGTCCTCTTGGGCACATTCAGATCACTAATTAAAATTGTCTCAGGTGGGGAGTTACATTTTCATGCTTGGACAAATATCTTCTTTGAACTACAGTTTCTTCTACTTTAAAATGAGTAGCTGTGAGGAACAAATGAGATAATCAGAACAGAATTATAAAGAAAATATATAGCTATATAATATCTATTATATAAGTATATTATCTATTAAACCACTTATATTTTATATATTATAAATATGTTTATTAAAATATTTTTATATTTAAAATATTTGTTTTTATTTAAAATATTTATATACCCTATTTGTAAAATATTTATATATAGTAAAATATAATAATATATATCATTCTAATTGAAGGAAAAGATTCTTTGAAACCTTAAGAAGTCATTTAACCTCTCTACTTCTCTTTTTCATTATATGTAAATAGTGATAATACAAAGGATTCTCTTTTTAGGTTTAATATAAATGCTTAGCTGGTGAGTAGGACATAAAAAATATTCAGTAAAAATTGTCCATTACTATTATTTTTATTACCATCATATTGAGATAGCGTTCTTTTTACTACTCAGCACTGCACATAGAAAAAGCGTGGAATATTGTCTGTGACTGAATACATTTTCTTCTGCTTGTCTGGACAGAGTAGAAACTTTGACAAAATCAGTCAGACATTCGGTGACAAATCAAATCAGTCACTTGGTTGGAAGATATCTTCCAGCTGTTAAGACTCCAGTCAGCCACTTATAATCTGGGCTCTCTGGGCACCCAAAATCTTTGTGGAAGTGAAAGCACCTCCCAAGAGTTTTCTTTCATTTATCATCTGTGACTTGGTAATTTATCCACATTTACCTTCAGGGTGATTCTGCCCGCAAGGTACTTTGAGAGAGCTTGACTACGGAAACCAAGATAATAAATGAAATACAGTTCACCTGAAAAAGTAAATCACTGTCATCACTCTGTTCAAATGTGCTCTGTTTGTATGAATAGCTTTAGATTGTTCCGTATAGTGTGGACCATGATTCAAACATCAGCTTAGTCTTCAACAGTCTATTGAATATGTGCTAGAATTATTTCATATAAAGTCCTTTTCTCTCCAATAGCATTGCTTTTTGTGACTTTCATTTAAATTGACTAAAATAAGTTCACACTGATTTTCTCAAGTGCAATTTTCAAAATAATTGATTGTGTAAAATTTATTCCCCCTAAAAGTAGCTGTAATTCTTAAGAAATTACACTAAATATAGTTTTGAAAATACAGTTTTTAATCATTACCTTCCTTTTTATGGGCTCACATCTTAATAGCCATTTATAGGGTTAGGATTTTATTTTAAATGTTTATTTATTTTTGAGAGACAGAGTGTGAGCAGGGTAAGGGCAGAGAGAGAGGAAGACACAGAATCTGAAGCAGGTTCCAGTCTCTGAGCTGTCAGCACGGAGCTCGATGTGGGGCTCGAACTCACAAACTCCGAGATCATGACCTGAGCCAAGGCAGACACTAAACTGACTGAGCCACCCAGGCGCCCCATATAGGGTTAGTATTTTTTTTAATTTTTTATTTTTGTTTATTTATTTCTGAGAGAGACAGAGCATGAGCAGGGGAGAAGCAGAGAGAGAGGGAGACACGGAATCCGAAGCAAGCTCCAGGCTCTAGGCTCTAGGCTCTGAACTGTCAGCACAGAGCCCGACCTGGGGCTGCAACTCACAAAGTGTGAGATCATGACCTGAGCGGAAGTTGGACCCTTAACAGACTGAGCCACCCAGGTGCCCCAGCATTTTTTTATAGAGCATTTCTCAACTATTAACTTCTCTTCTCAGGCAACTTCAGGCTCCTTTGTGTGGAAATACAGTAATTAAAGGCCTTCTATATGACATGATACTCAAGTTCATTTGCCTTAGCTTCTCTTCCTGAATTTCTACTTTGAAAGTGGAATTAAGATGGGGCACCTGGGTGGCTCAGTCAGTTAGTTGGACGACCGACTTCAGCTCAGGTCATGTCTCATGGTCTGTGAGTTCGAGCCCCGCGTCAGACTCTGTGCTGAAGGCTCAGAGCCTGGAGCCTGATTCAGATTCTGTATCTCCCTCTCTCTCTGCCCTTTCCTTGCTCACTCTCTGTCTCTATTTCTCTCAAAAATAAAATAAAAATGTTAAAAAAAAAAGAAAGTGGAATTAAGTTACCTTTAAACAAAGTTTCCTTTAAATTACTAAGTTTTATTATGTGCACAACTTTGAGAAACAATAATCAATATTTTGGCAGATAGAAAACTTCAGTTCATTTTAAAAGGAAAATGAAACAAAATAGAATGTTCTGTATTCAGGTCACCATTCTGCACCTGTGTTATGGCTATGAGAATTTATTTGCTGACTTGCATTTCAGTTTCATTTATAAGCAAAAATATACTAATATTATAACATATGATATGCAAGGAAAATATAATTAATGCATCACAATTGTAATCAAATGATTCAAAATTGTTCTTGACACAAAAATCTTAAATAATATATAGTTTCCCTTGCAGTTTAGGGTCACAATTTATGTATATTCCACTCATGCATCCAGCGTGTGTTAATGACTTGTCGCTATCTACTGCAGATGGAACATTTTAATTTATAAAATGATATGCTCAAAATTATTAATACTATAAACTCAGATAATTCCTCACATACTATCAACAGTCTAAGATGCAATCTCAAGTTTCTACTGGGAATAGTTATAAAAGATGGAACTCTATTTTCATGAGAAGAGCTAGAGAGGAAATGCCTAGCAGAGTAGGTATAGATATTTTACATGGAATTCCTAGGAATAATAGAAAGTTAAAGTCAAGAAATTCTAAGAGTTGAATAGAATCTCTGACTAACATGGGGTGGAATATAAACCATTTTAGTACTTTCATGTAGCTAAACCAATAAATATCAAAGGAACTGTTGTATTGACAGGGACAATTGATTCTGATTACCAAAAAGAAGTGGGGTTGCCACTGAATAGTGGTGGCAAGGAGAACTATGTCTGCAATCCGTAGAATTCACTAGTCATATTATAGTACATTTATTCTGAAGTAATAATTGTTAATGAGAACTGTAGTTCTCATTGAAAAATAATGCAGACAGGGGCACTTGGGTGCCCCATTGGTTAAACATCTGACTATTGATCTTCGCTCAGGTCATGATATCAAGATTTGTGAGTTTGAGCCTCACACTGGGCTCTGAGCTGACAGCTGGGAGCCTGCTCAGGATTCTCTCTCTCCCTCTTTCTCTGCTTCATCCCCTCACCACTTGCTCTCTCTCTAACTCAAAAATAAACAAACGTAAAAAAACTCTTCAAAAAAAGAAAAGAAAAATAATGAAGATAGCGTCATTTACTAATAATAAAATTATTATTTTAAAATTTAAAAATAATAAAATAAAAATATTTCCTTACAGAAAAATAATGAAATCAACCTGCTGAGTTGTTAGATGAAGTAAGGATAAAATAAAAATGTGATAGAAAAACGCTGTGATGATCTAATTCAGCTAAATGGGTGCTAGAGAAGAAAAATTATAGGAGCAATGCTTTGACGTTGTTTCTGTTATTTATTGTAATACTTCTCTCTTAAATTTTATATTGAGTATCCATGGTACCTCCCTTTACAATTTAAAATCCTGCTGAAAATATGACTCAGTTGACCCAATCCTGCCATAACTGGAATGGCTCAGGTTTTCCATGTTTACTGGTGGTGGTGGTGATAAGGGGGTGGCATGTGAATTTCTTATTCCTAGTAGAGGGCATGAATGGATGCTGAATGGCAAAACTGATTGGATGCACTAGTTATTCTCTGTTTATTTTGCATATTTATTTACCATTCTCTTTAACTTGCTCTTACCACTATAACCTATGTCATTTGGGCTCTGTCACCCTCTGGGGTGCAGACAGCCAATGGAAGGGACTGGCAGAATATCAGAAAATAAAAGAAGAGAAAAATTGAAGTAATGATTCCCATGCCCTGTTCCTGTCATTTCTTTGTTGATTTACTATGGATCTGGTAGTGGCTGTGTTCTAAGGAACCAGCTTCTGGAGGGTGGCTTATTTTCCATCATTTCTCTCCTGGCTGCAGTAATCTTGTTCATGTCTGCTTAATTTTAGGTCTAGGTGTGGTAATGGTGTCTTCATTATTGCTATTGTGCTCTTCACACAGAATACACATTGGGTGATCATGTAACTTAAACCCTACCCTTTGCTTATACCTCTGTAAGCAGTTCCTTCATTAAACCTTCTTCAGAGAAAACCTTTGATATATTCTTGTGTTGTCTGCTGAGTACTTGACTACTACCCAAATCAATGAAATTTTTCCTCAATACATATCATCTTCCTACTTATATTTTCTCCTATATCCTCTGTCCATTTCCATCTACACTTAACTTTTCTGCAGAAGGTACTTTTAGCCTGTGCTATTGGTAAGATTTCATAAAACAAACTTAGGTTAAATAACAAACTCAGTTAAGAAAAGATTTACTGAAAATGATGTGGTTAAATACTTTACTGTGAAAAAATAAAAATGAATCCAGGGTTGATGGCACAAGGGACAATAGGATGTAGACCTTAGCGTTACTTCAGCCTCATGGACCCTTTCCTTTCTCAGAGAAATTTTCATTCTTAAATATCGTCCTTTTTACGTATTTGCAGAATATGTTTACTGAGCTTCTATAATTTCCCTACCCTAACAATGTAATATAATGATGATTAGAATTGGAAGGGATTTTAGTGATCACTTAGTCCATTTCTTTATCTGGCTGATCCAGAAAACAAGGCCAAGAGTGAAGAAACTTGAACAAGGTATGCAGTTTATGACCAGCAAAGCCTAGTATGGGTCCTTGACTAAGTGCAATTAGGGCATCCATGGGTGACTAGAAATATAGCTCTTATCTATAAATTATCCTTATGATCAATGTGCTTTGTAATTTTAAATGTATATTTAACATATTACATGTTACAGTACATGCCAATATTTGTGGGTATATTAATAGGAATGCAGGTAAGAATAGGGATATCTGTGACAATATAGAGCTACAGATAGGAAGATGTAGATAGAGATATTCTAGAATAAAGAGGTCTGCTAGTAAGGGAGGAAAGGGTTCATTCAAGTGCAAGGGTTCTGAAAACGATTAATGACTAGCACTGATCATTTATGAAAATACTTTTTCCAAAAATCAGAGAAACCAGTAGCCCTGGATCTGTCAAGTCCAATATGCTTCGTCATTCTTAGAATGTTCCAACTGGTTTCAGCAAGAGGGCATAAGAAGGGACTACAACTGACATATTACCTCTCCTTCCATTGATGAAGACCAAACATCACAGTCACAGAACCCTCCCAGAGATCCTGCAAGGGTTCTTGGGAAGTGTTTTCAGAGAACAGAAACCTTGAGCAACCTGTCCTCATAGATTCCCTCTCCCTTAGATAATGGGAGAGTAGGCAGCCTGAGGGATGAGCTGAGAAATAAAACACATAGAAAGGAAAAACAGAGGGAAATGACATGGCAGGGTTTTGGATTGATTACAGACTGATTCTGATGAGCAAGTTGCTAAAAACACAATGTAAAATGTGCAACAATCTTATACTTTAAATGTTGCCCTGATTATGAGGGGAAAAAAAAAACCTGATTATGGGGGGAAAAAAAACCCTGGGATTTGGGCCATCAATTTAGGAACGATTAAACACAAAGAACAAAATTAGTACTAAAACACATCATCTTGGGCAACAGCATCTAATTCCTTGCTTTACAGTGGGTGCTGTAAGGTCGATTGGAGCCTAACAAAGGAACAGGACACAGAGGAATTTCTCAAAAAATGTGCTGAAGAAATGATTACATGAGTGGAAGGCTGATATCACATATACCACACATTGATAATAGAAGACTACCAATCATGGAAGAATCTCTCTGCAAAGACCTGGAAGATTCTTCATTATTTTGGAAGTGACTCAGACAGTAATAATGATACTCATTATTGTATAGTGCATGGTTTGGATAAAGAATCCCCACTTCCTTCTTACTTTTTCAATCATACAATAAATAATAGACCAGTTTTATAACAATTACTTATTCACTTTCTGAATGAATTTAGTGGGGTAACTGAAATAGAAGAGGTCACTTAGAGTTGTTGAACGGTAAAACTATTTCACTTTCTCTCTGATGTGATGTATCCTTTGCCTCTGTGTGAACTTACCTGCGACGCTGATGGAGAAAATACTACTGAAGACAAGCATGTAGAAATTCTAAGTGTTTCAAAGTTAGAGAAAACAATATTTTCAAAAAACTTTTAAGTGAAAAGCAAAATAGATTTGTTTAATACTGTACATTTAACTGTTTGTGTGTTTTGTTCAGTTACATTCTGTTCAGTTAAGGTCATCACATGGTATAACATATTTGCAAATTTGTCAAAGAGGGAAAGGCTATGTGACTAACTGCTCAAATAAATATGTTTTTTCAAAGAAAATGTGATGTGACAGAAATATGTAAATATGATATAAAGTGAATGTTAATCTACATTAACTTCTCCATAATACTACATCATAATGTGTTTTCTTTCACTTTAAATATATAGCATTTTCTGTGTATCTATCACCTTAAGAATTACTTTATAATAATCTAACTACCCATGAAGTCTGTTGAATGGTTATACACTGGGCTTCTATTGTGTAGTAACCTTTATTAAATGTCAAGTTTTTGGTCTGATGCTTACAAAATTGCTCCCTGCTAGAGGACCATGACTAATAGTAGTAAGTAGCAATCAATAATCTTAGAGAAATGCCAAACAGAGCAAAACAACAGAACAAACAAAACCCATAGATAGAATATAATTCAGAGTGAGAAGTAAAGTAAACTTAATTATATCTCTATACTATATTACTATTTTATTACTATGTTACTAATTATTATATATATTACTAGATTACTGTTGAACTGTTGGTGGGTACAGACATTTTTGATATATCATTTAATATTCTTTCATATGAAAAATATTTTAAAAAATCAAAAATGATTCAAATAGATTTAGCATAGCTTTATGCCTATCCCTAGTGGTATGGCCCCATCTTTGGAATTCCAGTGTGTGTGTATATGTGAGGGCTGATGTTCCCACACAACACCAACCAATTCTCAGACAGCAGCAGCATGTCCAAGAATTCAACTCAATTCACTTTCTTCCCAGAGACAGTATCAGACTCCACTGGTAGAGTTTAGTCCTGCAAGACCGCCCCAACTCCAACTTCAGATGCCAGTTGCAAGTTCAGGTTGTTTCTTGTACTTCTGATTTCCTGGCTACCTATCAGAAATTCCCAGGGGCACCTGGGTGGCTCAGTTGGTTGAGCATTCCACTTTGGCTCAGGCCATGATCTTATGGTTTACGAGTTCAAGCCCCGCATTGGGCTCTGTGCTAACAGCTTAGAGTCTGGAGCCTGCTTTGGATTCTGTGTCTCCCTCTTTCTCTGTCCTTCCCTGCTCATGCCTTTCTCTCTCTCTCTCAAAAATAAATAGATATTTTTAAAAAAAAGTTCCCAGGATCTCCTTTTTGATACTTCAATTAGTTATCTACAGTGGTTTACACAACTCAGGGAAACATTTTACTTACCAGATTAGTGGTTTATTGTAAAAGGATATAACTCAGAAACAGCTAGATGGAAGAGATACCATGGGCAAAGTATGGGGAAGGGCCACAGAGCTCCTGATAACCTCTTCAGGCACGTCACTCCAGCACCTCCATCTGTTCACCAACCTGGAAGCTCTCCAAACCTTATCTTTTTGGGGTTTTTATGGAGACTTCACAATACTGGCAAAATTGATGAAATCATTGATAGTTGGAGACAGATTCAACCTCTAGCCCCACCCCGCTGACTAGAGGTCAAGATGTAGGATTTAAAGTTCTAACTTTGAGGACAGGTTTGGTTCCCTTGCCAACCAGCCACCAACAATGTGTGACCTAGGGGAATTCCCAAAGTCATCTCATTAACATAATAAAAGACACTTTTATCTTTCTTACCATTTAGGAGATTCTAAGGTTTTTAGAAGCTCTATGCTAGAAATGGAAAAAAAGAACAAATATGTATATATTTTTTATTATAAATCACAGTATTATGTTCCATAATTTCAAAATTATAGCTTTTGAGTTTTTGTTTGTTTGTTTTGTTTTTTTTAACATTTCACAATTTCAAAATTGTGTGCCTGTATTTTAAGTATTACTTTGGTGAAATATAAATATAGTTGATATTTGGAGTCCATGATTTAGCACTGAAGGCAGAAGAAAATTATTTCCTTATCTAAAATGGATGAATTATTTTGATTATGGTAAAAATTACATAAATATTCACAGGAGTATTAAAAAGGAATTGTTTGTCAAAGAACTCCAAGTGCAACAAGATAATCTGTTCTACTGCATATGTGACAATGAAGACCAGATAAGATAGAGAGATCTAAACAGATTTTTTTTCACAGAATATAAGTGTAAATTAAAAGCAAGCTATTAAAGCTATTAAAATAATAGCTAACTAAAAACTATTTAATAATAAGTAAATGAACTAAAATAGGAGACTTTGATAAGGGGGTTTGACATAGATTGATGGATTCAGAGTTCTCCAAGGTGGAAGTTAAAAATTCGGGAGTGAGTGGTAGTCTCTGTAGGAAAAGTGACATTGAACACAGGCACATGAGGGTATTAAGCATTTTAAAACACACATATCAGTCTCCTCACCTAAAACACAGACTTTTCCTATTGTTTTCCAGAGTCAGGTCTCAACAAATTGAAAATACTAAACTTACTTGTCCAATCTTTTTCACCTGCATCCACTGAACTGAATCCATAGTTTGATTTGCATTCATTTGCTCATTATTTGATTGCCTAGTAAAGTGCCTCATATATATGAAAGTATATAAAGGACAGTGAAGGAAAGGAGGGAGAGAGGAAAAGGAAAAATATATGATCTGGGTAAATATAAAATGGAGTTAGAAATGAAAAAATATATGTGAAAGACATATTCCTTTAAGTTTATCCAAATAGGTACATTTATTCAATGCTTATTCTTGATGAAGATTACTTTATCTTGATACTTATATGATTCCTCTCCTTTAAGGAGATTAATTCACATTCTTATCTCAAGCTATTTTAAATACATGATCAATATAGAATAGTTTTGTCACCTGCTGGCTCATTATTTAACAACATTTTTGATTGACAAGGGAATATATCTCCCAAAGGCTCTCCAAATGATTCTTCTTATTCACTTAGTAGTATAGCCATATTTGAAACACTAAATGAAATATTGTCCCTATATCTAACCAGAATATTACTTGTTCAAATCAATACCCATATCTCTACCAAGCTCATAATAACACCTCAGCTTAAAGAAAGAAGGCTCTCTGGATCACTGAAAATATATTTGACTAAATTTTCATTTGTTGTGTCTGGTATTTATGTGTGTTTAGAAGGATAGGGACAAATGCCAGTTTTAGACATGTTTAACATGTAATATCATGATTAATAGGTAGGTGACACAAACCTCTGTATCATAAAATGACAATCTTTGAGAAAAATGAAATAATAAAATGAATAATGTATTCATAAAGAATGAGCAAGATAGATACAAATTAAACTGATTCACTGACATTAATTTTTAATTGAAGTTTCAACTTTGATTTAATGTTACACCATAGTACTCAAATTTAAGAGACTTTTAAACTCTTTCATCTTAACAGTATATAACCTAGTGGGTAGGAGCTTGGAATGGAAAAATATTTTATATCTATATGGATTGGAAAAATTAATATCCAAATGTTCATACTACCCAAAGCAATCTATAGATTCCATGCAATCCATACCAAAATCTCAATGGCAGTTTTATAACAATAGAAAAATAACAGTTCTAATATTTTTTATGGAACCACAAAATGCAGTAAATAGCCAAAGAAATTTTGACCAAGAACAAAGCTAGAGGCATCACACTTCCTTATTTCAAAATATACTACAAAAGTATGTATAATTGTATAACAGGTATGAACCTTGAACACATTAATTAAATGAAACAAGCCAGTCACAAATACCACATGATTCCACTCAGATGGCTCTCTAAAGTAGTCCAACTCATAGACACAAGAAGCAGAATGATGATGACCAGGGGCTGAAAGAGGGGGAAATTGGCAGTTGTTGTTCAAGGATTTAGGGTTTCAGTCATACAAGATGAAAACGTTCTAGAGATGTCTTGTACAAGACTGTACTTATAGTACACAGTATTGTACTGTGTACTTGCAAATGTGTTCAGAGGTTAGACTTCTGCAATATGTTCGTCCGTTTACCACAATGAAAAGATAAAGGAATGTGTCTGGCACATAGATAAACTCTATGATAGCTACAATTCCTGGGAATGGTCGTAGTGTATTTTTTTAATGTTTATTTTTGAGAGACAGAGCATGAGTGAGGGAGGGGCAGAGAGAGAGGGAGATACTGAATTCAAAGCAGGCTCCAGGCTTCGAGCTGTCAGCACAGGGCATGACGTGAGCTTGAACCCACCAACCATGAGATCATGATCTGAGCCAAAGTCAGATGTTTAACCAACTGAGCCACCCAGATACCACAGTCATAGTGTATTTTAAAAGTATATGCCCAGTGATTGAGCATGGAGAGCAGTGTGAGCAGTGAGTGGTAGAAAAAGAGATCAGAGAAATAGCCAGAAACCAGATCCTGCAGTGCCTTATGTCAGCCATGGGGAGAAGTTTGGACTGTAAGTAGTCGGTGAGCCTCTGGAATTATAAAAACAAAGAGTGACATGATCAATTATTTTTACTTTATTCTCTTTAGCTCTCCTTCTCTTTATTAAGAATTTAATTTGGTGATTTAATCCAGAATTGCCCATAAGAATAGCCCCTCAGAAAGTAATTTCTGATACTGAAATAGGAATTACCATGAAATCTGGCATTTTCTTAAGGGATATAAAGCAGAACTTCACTGAATTTCATCTCAGCTGTATTTCTTAATCTTCCTTATAGACACAAAAGAGCCCGAAGCAAACTTTATATTATATTCAAGAAATCATCCAAGTTGAAGTTCTTTAATGATCTGTCCAACAGCTATCTCATCACAAATGGTCACTGTATGAGCCCTTTTATCACCATTGATACTGGCCTAATTGTTATTTCACAATACACTGAATTTGATGAAGACAAACTTATTGCTCCTGAAGCTTATTTCTCCTGTTGGAAAAATTATCTGATAAGCAAGCAGATTACAAGGTGTGTGCTTTGTTTTGTTTTGTTTTGTTTTGTTTTCAGTGCAATTCTGGGCTTCCAATTTTGCTAGAATGTATATTGAATGGGATATTATTGTGTAAGGACAGATAATAACTTACAGATTTTTGTTAGGCCAAAAGGCAAATCATTTCTTTCTGGTGGAACAGATAACCTGAGAGGTTGTGGTTTATAGCCTTGCTGGACTTTAATTAGATTTCTGTATAAATCAGCATCCTTAATCCAGCATTTCTTGGTTAAATGTATCTATATACACTTAGCTTCTCAAGTGCTCTTTGAACTGTGCACAACATCTTAGTGGTTTTTTTTCCCTTAATTAATGAGTTGAATAAGGCTTTGATATGTGTGCATTTTACATTTGTATGGAGTAATGATTTTTTTCTCCTTTTGAAAATTATACTTTAAGATCCTTCAGATCTCCTTTTTCATGATCAAGGCTCTAGTTCCTTCTTATCTCCACCCCAATAGACATCCTCAGGTTTCTATAATACTTAAAACACAATGTCAAAATCAGAACTTATTTTTAAAGAAAAATAAAATTGCAATTGATTATGATTTACAAGCATGTAGCAAACAACAATGACACCAGTAGCTTCCAAAAAGGGCTGTTGCTACGGAGATCTCATCACAAACATCCCACATGGAAGATGATTAGATGATTAGAATGATTATTATTTTCAGTTGTCAGTTACCACCTAAAATATTATTATACATTCAGACAGGAAAAAAACGTAAAGCCCATTAAGTTGCCAATTTGAAGACTAAGTGAGACAGTCTGGCATGCTGTCTGCAAAAGGTAGATCAAGAGGGAGGAAAAAAGCAAATTTGCTTCAATATTAGCAAAAAAAAAAAAAGGTTAATACTGGGGACTAAATACTTCCTTTGTAAGGAACTTGTAATCCACTGTTTTTTCCTTGGAGCAAAACAATTTGGATAACAAGGTAGAACTCATATGAAGGGAAAATATCTAAAAAGTATCAATTATATAGGCAGTTGACATATATATGACAGTGATTCCTAAAATTGAGTGTGTGTTGATTCTTTATGAATATGTAATAAAAAAGCAGCATCCTAGTATCTAGCTTGAAAAAATCTCTTATAATAAATCTAAGGTATGATGCAGAAATCTATGTTTGTAATAATAACTTATTATTCAGATGCAGATGTCACATCTAACATTTCAATGCTAAGATAGTTCAGGCAAAACTTTTTTTTTTTTTCACTTTAATCTCAGTTCTACTTTCATGTGACCTTGAATAAGTCAATCTATATTCTTTGTGTGTATAGCATAAATAATAAGGTCTGAAACATATCTATACTACGTTTATATGTATAAATCTTTCTATCATTTATCTATTATCTATGTACTATCTATCTATCTATCTATCTATCTATCTATCTATCTATCTATAGATGCACCATTCTGGTTAGGATAATTTATGCCTCTCCTTTCTTTGATTTTCTATGTATTCAGACTCTTTCATCTTGTCTAATTTCTTTAATATTCTCCCTGAGGTAGTCTAGTAATTTGGAAGGGAAGAATAAAATGAGAACTCTTTTATATTCCATCATATTTTAAATATTCATCTCAAATACCCACCTATTTTTCTGAACACTTTGTCATCACTCAACAAAACCTACCCTGTATTGCCATTGGCATTTAACCTTGAGGTTGTTTTTTTTTTTTTAATATGTCAGTTCATTACTATAGTTGATATATTTAACCATCGTTTTTTAATCTGAAGAAAAGTTATTGGTACACACACACACACACACACACACACAGAGTAAAATCTTGTAGAAATACCAAATATGTCAGAGTAAACAAATGATTATGCCAGAAAATAATGTATTTCCAATTATACTAAGAAAATTGTGTATAAAAAGCTGCAATCTTAAGAAAATTGTTCAGTGTATCATTCTATGCCTTACTATTAATAGGATATTAAATTATCAAACTAAGCTAGTTAATATACATAGCATACCCGTCTTTGGTATGCCTCAGTCACCCTTTTAAATGTGATCTTTTTAGAACACTACTTAGCTGTTTATAATACATTTTTACCTTTTGTTATCTCATTTGGTCTTTCTAGCAATCTTGGAAGGTAAGGAAGTCAGGTGTGGGTCTTATTAGTTTATAGGAAAAAAATGATTAACTTGGGGGAGGATGAATGAAGTGCCTCAGTTCACAAGACTATTACCCTGCAAGGGGCAGAATCATACTTAGACTGAAAGAATATTGAGCTAATTTAAGAATAATTCTCACTATAGTATCATGAAAAGGAAGTCATGGGACCAGTGAGAAAGTCAGCTTTTCCTTCATTTATTCCAGCATTATTTATTGACCCAATACTTTGTGCCACACCCTAATAATACTGCCACTGATGAAAGAGAATCACCCCCCCCAACCAAGTAGATTATATTTTGGACATCCCAAAACATCAACAAATCAATATGTAGTGTAATGTCAAGTAATAAATATTATGAAGATATGGAGATATAAAGACATAGATAATTAAAGACATGGAGATAACAAGTGATAGAATTAGCATGGTAGAGTAGAGATACTATTTTAGATAGGATAATAGGATAATCATTGCACACATTTTTAATAAGGTGATATTTGAATGAAGCCTAAAAGGAATGAGACATTTTATATTGGAGGAATAGCAGCCATTGAAAGAGAGGAGCACAAAGACCCTGAGACAAGGGATATTTGGGACCTCCACTCACAGCAAGGAGGCCAGGGTGACTGGAGCCAAGTGAGCCATAGATAGCATAGTAGATGGTACAAAGAAAGGCACAGTAAGGTCTAGTACACCATGATGAAGATATTTTATCAGTTCAATGGGAAGCCATTTGAAGGTTTTAGAGGGAGGGGTGCCATAATTTCATTTATGTTTTTAAAGAGTTATGTCATTTTGTGCTTTATAGACTTAGGAGAAGGAGTGAATAGAAGGGCAATTTAAGAGATGAGTAGAGTCATTCAAGAAGTTTAAAAAAGGTTTAATTTTAAGATTTTGGTGGATTTTGTAAGATACAAACCTTTCACGAGTTGTTCAGTTCTACAGAAATCCTGTCTCATTTATTTCTTTCAAATAAAATTTAGTGTGAATCAGAGAGGGTTCTATTCATAAGCAATCATTTAAAAAGTATAGTGGAAGAAGACAAATTAGTCTATTTATTAGGTATTGAAGCTTTGAAATTGGGTTAAAGGAAAATTGAAAAGGAAAGCAAATGTTCAATTTTCTAAATGAGAATAAAAATCTCATTTGAAAACAGAAATGGAAGCTAGTAGAATAATTTTTACCATAAAATTTAAAATATGGTTCTTTTGATTGTTTTATCAGTGTGTTAAATGTCTCCCTTTTCCCTATAAAATGTCAAATAAAACTTGTAACTTTAAAAGTTTACTCTTGTGGAGCCTGGGTGGCTCAACCAGTTGAGTGTCCCTCTCTTGATGTTGGCTCAAGTCATGATCTCAGGGTTCTGGGATTGAACCCTGTGTCAGGCTTCACACTGAGCATGGAGCCTATTTAAGATTCTCTCTCTCTTTCTTTCTCCCCTCTCCCAGATTCATGCTCTCTTTCGCTTTGAAAAATAAATACATTAAATACATAAATAAGTCAATAAATAAATAGAAATGTTTAGAGTTATGTCTAAACAACTAATAAAAAAACTTACCATTTCTCATTGGAATTATATGTTAATGAACAGTAAAATTAAGAAAAACAATATTGTAATTGTTAGCTTTTAAATTTCATATTAAAACAAGAAGCACTACTAACTGCTATCGTTTTACCAAAATTTCAAAAATGCAAATAAATGACTTCTTGGTTCTCAAATAACTGTTATGTTTCTCATTTTTCTCCATCATTTTTTTTCTAATTCTAGGGAGTGTGAAAATTTCACCACAAGTAATACTTATATGTGTGTGGATCAGTGTTCAGGAAGCCCAGATTTAACATTTCTTCCTCATTTATAAGCCAGCACTTCTTCTCAATACTGATATCACAATGACATGAGATAATGTATACAATTCAACTCAAGAAGTAAATATTGATATCGTTCAATAGCCTGAATTAATTTCTGGCCCCTTCAGTAAGGTAACACGGTATAATGAAAACAGCTATGTAAGGCTATCTCAGGTTAGAATTCCTTGAACACTTATTAGTTGTATAAACTTGGGGAAATTACATCATTCAATTGATGTTCTGATTGCTCAACTTTAAAACAATAAAAATTATAACATTTTAAAAAGATTATTAAATGTTACCATATAGATAGGTAGACAGATGACATATAGGTAGACAGATAGATTCCTTAACGAAGATTCTTGCATATAGTCAAAAGATTGAGCCCAATTAAGCTCAATTGAGCTCATCAGTTTAGTTTCTTTCCTTCTACCCCTTCCCTGGTCTTCCATTAAAATTCGCTTCATAATAATGACTGTGTGAGAGTACATTTGATCATCTTGAGATTATCAAAGAATTTGCTATTGATTTTCCTCCAAGCATGTGTTTTTGCTTCTCATTGCTTTACTATTTATGATTTAACAGGGCAAGGGAAAATTTCCTCAGTCAAACATCTTGCCTTCTTGAGAAATATTCTCGATAGATGTTTTTTTCTTCCCATTTTTTCCTCCATTTTTAAGTAGAACTTGTGCCAAAGATCCCTATTTGTTTTTTGTTTGTTTTTTATTTATTTTAAACTATGTTTCCCATCTCAATAAATAAGAACTGATAATTTTGTTTGTTTTTGTAATAGGATAGATAGAGTGGATTATCA
This sequence comes from Paguma larvata, assembly GCA_030068075.1. Lineage (NCBI taxonomy): Eukaryota > Metazoa > Chordata > Mammalia > Carnivora > Viverridae > Paguma > Paguma larvata. The sequence goes on along the minus strand of CM057831.1, from coordinate 77,549,262 downwards.
ACTTTTCATCGTTAATTATTGTTTGAGTTGAATTGAATTCAATTCTATACTGTCTGCCTATTGCCCTAATCTTGTGTTTCTATTTATTACTTTGTTCTAGAAGGCAAGATACCAGTTTAATCTATTGAGACTTTTCTCAAACACATTTAAATAACTCAGGATAATTAAGTAAAATATATAATCAAGCAACTAGAAGTTCTAATATGTAAGAAATATATATATCAGGGGAGAAAAAAACTTTTTTAAAAACCAACACCAGTATCCATATGTCATTTAACTAAGAATAAGAAAGGATGGAGGCTAGAAACAAGAATAATATTAGAATATTCTAAAGGGAAATAATGGGTATCAAGAATCATGTTGCTTAGAAATATGATTTTGCATCTTTAGCAAATTTTTCAGTGATAGCATTACTATCATTATATAGTATCATAGTATTTATCACATTCCATTTATTAAAACATTATTTTAAAACTGCATTATCATTCAAGAAGAGTGAGAAATAAGCAAAAACAGGAAAAAAGAAAAAAAAAACATGACAAGATGAAATACTAGATGCTTGACTAAACAGTGATTGAATACATTTGTGGATCCTATACTGTAAGTGTTATACTCGTAGGCAAAACATGCAGATTGTGATACAGATTAACCACTAACTTTCCAGGTAACTCCTGGGAAACAACACCTTTTTTTTTAACCTTAATTTTCTCGTCTGAAAAGTGAAAAGTAAATAGTTAATGTATTACAATCTATAATGCCATCTATCTTGAAAAGTATGGATTTATATTAAACATAATTATTAAATATATGTTAAAGGCAAACATTTTGCTAGATTATGAAGTTAATACAAAATTCCCATGCCAACTAGTGAGAAATTGCTAATAATCTAATGCAAGAAGAGAAGGCTTATAAAAGTAAGTAAGAAACCTTTATATAAGTATACAGATAGGTTCCGATATTCTACTACTAGTATAAAAAGTACTCTAGAGACACCATTATGAGTACGGTGGTCGGATTTAAGGTGCGAACAGATACAATGTTAAGGTTTAGATTGAGTTTTGTATTTGTGCATAATTTATTTGGCCATCTCCCTTTCATAAATTTTAGCATACTTTATATTTTTAATTTTATTCTCTCAAATTAATAAATTATCCCTCATTACTAATAAAATAAAATTCAAAAAAGAAAAGAAAATCAGTGTCATATATCTAAATTTAGGAATTATATGGTAACTATCCAAAGACCAGCTGATCCAATGACCTTCGAAGCTGTATAGCAGCTCTGCAAGACCTGGAGGCAAGCTTGTTAATTTAAAAGTGCCACAGTTGTCAGGATGCTGTATATGAAGTTAACCTATAGATGGCCTGATAAAGTGTTCCCCAAACTAATGATGTATATAGTATGTGGTCTCTCGTGTGTAAGTCCTATGGAATTTTTTTTAAAGTAATCTCTACACCAACATGGGGCTCAAAATCATGACCTCAAGATCAAGAGTTGTACGTTCCATGGACTGAACCCCCTTGGCTCCCTCTGGAGTTTTTTTTTTTTTTCCAATTTTTTATATGAATTCTTGTTAGTTAACATACAATGTAATAGGGGTGCCTGGGGTTCAGTCGGTTAAGCCTCTGACTTTGGCTCAGATCATGATCTCACAGCTCCTGAGTTTGAGCCCCGCACTGGGCTCTGTGCTGACAGCTCAAAGCCTGAAGCCTCCTTCGGATTCTGTATTTCCCTCTCTCTGCCCCTCCTTCAAGTGTAGAATTTAGTGATTCATCACTTACCTATAACAACTGGTGCTCATCACAACTAGTGACCTCCTTAATATCCATCACATATTTAACCTATCTGCTTGACCACCTCCTCTCCAGTAATCATCAGTTTGTTCTCTATAGTTAAGAGTTTGTTTCTTGGCTTGCCTCTCTCCTTCCCTTCCCCCGTGTTAATTTGTTTTGTTTTTAAATTCCATATATGAGTGAAATTATATGGTATTTATCTTTCTCTGGCTGACTTATTTCATTCAGAATAATACTCTCTAGCCCCATCCATGTCCTTGCAAATGACAAGATTTCATTCTTTCTTATGGCTGAGTAATATTCCATTGTGCATGTGTGTGTGTGTGTGTGTGTGTGTGTGTGTCTATACCATCATTGTATATATATACATACACACACACACATATATGCACGATGGAATATATATATACTACCTCCCCGTTATCCATTCATCAGTTGATGGACATTGGGATCTTTCTGTAAGTTTGACTATTGTTGATAATGCTGCTATAAACATTAGGGTGCATGTATCACTTCAAATTAGTATTTTTGTACCCTTTGGGTAAATACCTAGTAGTGCAATTCCTGGACTGTGGTGTAGTTCTATTTTTAACTTTTGTATTTTTATTTTTTTAAATTTTATAGTTTTGTAATGTTTACTTTTTATTTTTGAGAGAGAGAGAGAGATGGAACACGAGTTGGGGAGAGGCAGAGAGAGAGGGAGACACAGAATCTAAAGCAGGCTCCAGGGTCCAGGCTCTGAGCTGTCAGCACAGAGTTCAATGTGGAGCCCAAACCCACAAACCATGAGATCATGACCTGATCTGGAGTCAGCCATTTAATCAACTGAGCCACCCACAGGCACCCCTCTATTTTTAACTTTTTGAGGAACATTCATATTCTTTTCCAGAGTGGCTACACCAGTTTGCATTCCAACCAACAGCATAGAAGTGATCCCCTTTCTCTCTCTCCTTGCCAATATCTGTTCTTTCTTGTGTTGTTAATTTTAGCCATTCTGACAGGTGTGAGGCGGTATCTCATAGTAGTTTGATTTGTATTTCCCTGATGATGAGTGACATGGAACATCTTTTCATGTGTCTGTTGGCCATCTTAATGTTTTCTTTGGAAAAATGTCTATTCATGTCTTCTGAGTATTTTTTAACTGAATTATTTGTTACTTGGGTTACTTGGGTGTTGAGTTTTAAAAATATTTTTCTTTTTCTTTTTTTTTAATGTTTATTTTTGAGAGAGAGAGAGAGAGAGACAGAGCACAGCAGAGAAGGGGCAAAGAGAGAGAGGGAGACACGGAATCCGAAGCAGGCTCCAGGCTCTGAGCTACCAGCACAGAGTCTGATGTGGGGCTTGAACCCACAAAGTTCATGAGCCCTTTCTCATTAGGGGAGCACATCTGAGCTCTCCAGGAAGGAGCCGAAGTTGGCACTGAGTTCATGACCTGAGCCGAAGTTGGCACTTAACCGACTGAGCCACCCAGGCGCCCCTAGTTTTACAAGCTCTTTATATGTTTTGGATACTAACCCTTTATCAGATATGTCATTTGCAAATATCTTTTCCCATGGATTTTTTTTTAAACCAAGAATCTGCCAACAACATATTTGATACTAAAAATGTCATACAATAAACATAATATAATAGCAAAAAAAGGATTTTTGCAAATGTTGGCCAAAATTCAGTTTTAACTTGAAAATCTTGCACGAGTTTTCTTCTCTGCTCTAGTACTTACTGCTTTCTACACATTTTCTCCTCTCGTTGTCTCTAGACAATACCTTGCCATTGAATAAACTCCCCCTGGCCAGGGATGGGCCGTCAAGTGTAACAACAGAAAACCAAGTGTGGCTCCCAGTGCTAAGCAAAAGCCATCGTTGCTTTTCATTTCTTCAGTGCATTAAAAAAAAAAAATTAAATGTTTTTTACCTTTACGATTTGGAAACATTACAAAACCCATTTAAATTGAACATTAAGTCTTAATCCCTAAGTTAAAGTAAAATGCACAATTTGTTTAATTGTAGATATGCTCTTAAACAATATGAGGCACATTTACGAGCTGGAGGAAATGGGATAGAGGAAGGTGTTCTTTTCTCCCTTCATTTGACTTCAATGTTATCATTTAAGCAAAACTTCTGAGAATAACAAGTCATTTTAAAGTAATTTAAATATACCTCAAACTGAAAATTTAATATTTCCCTAAGCTCTCAATGATCCATTTCAAATTTTCTAACTCTATTAAGTCTATTAAAGAGAATCAAAGGACCAAGGCTAATTCCTATGTTCCTTGAAGAGGCTATGGGCAGCGGATGGAAACTGGGAAAGTATGAGAGCAAGTATGATCTCTGACACTAACCAAAGAATCTTGTTCATGGTTCACAAAACTTTAATATTAAAATTCCAGAAAATGATTTTTCTGAGAAAGAACTAATAATAGTAATACTATATATATATATATATATATATATATATATATATAACCATCATAAACTTGAAAGGTATCAGTGTTAATGTTCTCTAAAGCTTGGACATAAGACATTTGTCAAAGAATACTGTTTCTTAAAATGGTTTAGATTCCTGGGCCCTACCCCTGACCTACCACATCCTTATAAGAAAGAACAGAATCTGCATATATAGTGTTTTAAGACATGTTTGTCAGGGGAGTTTTAAGTACCATGAAGTTTGAGACCTATAAATTTACATTTTATAATTGAGGAAAAATTCAGAATATTGAAGCCACTTGCCCAAAGTGACACAATTAGGAATGAGCAAAGATGGGATTAAAGTGTCCTGTCCCCTTGAGTAGAAGCCCAGAGCATCCCCACAAATATGGTTCAGTGTCAGGCGTAGCCAGCCATGGCCTGCTTGGCTCTCCTTCCTGGAGAGCTCAGATGTGCTCCCCTAATGAGAAAGGGCTCAGTGTAGGCACCAGTCTATCCTTAGCTCTCATGGTCATTCCGTTTAGTGTTTTTTTGTTTGTTTGTTTGTTTGTTAATTTCTTCCTCATAGTGAACCTCAGTAAATGCATGTATTTATTTGCTTGTTTGTTTTCCCAAGTGAGGGGGAAACAGGATAGTTGACTAATCTTGAGAAAAGACAACCATGATCATTTTAATTTGAAACGGGCGGGGATCGGTTTGTCCTTTCTGTTCAGAACCAGAAACAGCTATTTTCCTCTGAGAGATCTGAGGAGATCCTGTCAGCTTTCACTAGGTCTCCGATGGCCAGAGAATCCTGAAATTGAGTCTTTTTTTTTTAACATTTACCTAGTTCTTTCCTCTTTCAATGATGCTTTGGTGTCTGAAAACATTCCTTAGTGCTGTATTTTCTTTGTGTCATTCACTAGTACATTCTGTTATTATAGCCTCTCCAAATACACTCCAAAGAGTAACATGGAATATAGGAAAATAAAAACAGATAAAAATGAGCTGGTATCACCACTCAAAACCATTTGAAATCATATTATAAAACGTTGATCATAGAAAATAATGTGAAACTAACATTTAGCAAATGCCTACCATGTGACAGGAGCTGGGCATATTTATCTCATTTACAGCCCCCCTCTCCAGTGGCCTATTGGAAGTATCCCCTCACATACTTAAAAGATAAACTGAGGTTTAGTTACCTAGCAAAAAAAAAAAAAAAAAAAGCATTTGAACCCAGATTATTTTCTGCTTTCCAAATTCTTACTCTTTCACTATATGTATACCACTGAGGATTTTGTTTTTAATTTTTAAAACATTTTTTATTTTGAGAAAGCACATGCATGTTGGGGGGTGGCAGAGGGAGATGGAGAAACAGAATCCCAAGCAGGCTCCGCGCTCAGCAAAGAGCCAGACACAGGGCTCGATACCATGACCTGGGATCATGACCTAAGCTGAAGTCATGAATCAGATGCCCAACCAACTGAGGCACATAGGTGCCCCAAGTTTGCTGCTTTTTTTTTTTTTTTTTAACTTACTACTATGAGTTAACACAGAGCAGGTGGGCTTATAAGAAAAATGCTTTAATTTACGTACTCTGAATCTCCCTGCCTAGATTCTCTACGATCCCTGTTTCTTTGTCACTTACCTTGTAGAGAGATGCAAGCAGTGCTTTGTGATTGTCATAGGGAGGAGGTAAAAAGACCCCAGGGACAGACTGCCCGTGTTCAACTCCCTGCACTAGCATTGGTAATATAATGCTTTAGGCACTTTTCCTAGTCTTCTCTAAGCATCTGTTTTCCCATACTGCACCCTGGGGTTGTTGTGAGGCACAAAGGAGATAGTTTGTGTGAATTAAATTACTTAATAGAATAAAGCCTCAGCACGCAGCATTATAGTGTTATTGGTACAATTATTATTATAGTTAGCATCAGATATGTAACCCTGGGCAAATTGCTTAACCTCTCTGAGCTTGAGTTGCATCTTAGAAAAATTAAATAACATATCTGTCATGGCTGTGTGATGATAAAAAGGAATTAAATTAAACAACTTACATAAGGTATCTAGCAAAATACTTGAGAAAGAGCAGACACTTAATAAATGCTACTTTTTCTCTATGTTCCAGATGTCTTGTGGTCCCTCCCTCTGCCCCATTATGGTTTTTTTATTAATGTAAAAGTTGATCTGAATATGTTGCTCTGTCATGCTTAATACAAAACAAGTAGGCCAGGTGCAACCCTGCCCAGGAGTAACTACCCTCATTACAAACTTGATTCTGGTTCTGCAAGCATTAGGTAAATGATAAAAAAACAACTCTCCTAGAATCCCTCAATCTGAAAAGAGAACACAATTTATGAGTAGTTGCAAAACAGAGTCTGGAGTCAACCCTCCTTACCCACTATTGAAGTTCAATGATCTAAAACCTAGTCTATCATCTCTACCAACAAACCTACAATTTAGGGAGTTTATTAGAGCTCTGAACTCTTTAAAATGTAAATATATAATGGCAGGGGAATGTGGAACACCTATAATCAAATATTGTACAAGAAGGTAAACATATCTCTTCTAGTACAATATTCAATAATAAGTCTTCACTATTATTATTATTAATAATAGGTGTTCCACTATTACTGTGTCTGAAATATTGGTCAACAGACCCTCTGCATCAGAAGCACTCTTGGAACATGCGATGTTGGGGCAGCTTAGGGGGTGGTTGTGCCAAAGTGACAATTTCTGAGTATCATATATTTCTTTCATTTAGAATTTTCTGAGAAATTGCCTATATAATCCACATTTTTTATCATAATTATTGTTTTAATAAAAATAATAAAATTATTTCTTAAACTGTAATGCAGAGAAAATTAGTGTATATTTCCAGCATCATAGTTTTTTTTTTAATTTTATAATAGTTTATTTTCAAATTGGTTTACATATAACACCCGGTGTTCATCCCAACATGTGCCCTTTTTAATGCCCATCACCCCCTCTCCCCCCTCCCTCATCCCCCTTACCCTCAGTTTTTTTCTTAGTCTTTGAGAGTCTCTTATGTTTTATCTCCCTCCCTCTCTGTGTCTTTTTTTCCTTTCCCCTCTTCCCCTCTCCCTGGTTTTTGCTTAGTCTCACAAAGTCCACCTATTCGTGGAAACATATGGTATCTGTCTTTTTCTGACTGACTTATTTCACTTAACATAATACCCTCGTGGAAAGAGACCAAGTGCCCATCAACTGACGAATGGATAAAGAAGTTATGGTACTTATATACAATGGACTACTACGTGGCAATGAGAAAAAATGAAATCTGGCCATGTGTAGCCAGATGGATGGAACTGGAGGGTATTATGTTAAGTGAAATCCACATTTTTAAAACCATTTCAGATGACGTAGGAGAAAAATATTGACTACTACAATTTATTTTCCATTCAAACTCTGACTCATCAGAACAGTTATAAAGTCCAGGAGTGACATTATTATTTTTTTTCCCATAAAGTTTTTTGTTTTTTCTTGTCTCAACAAGTGTCAGGCTTGCAGAATGAGGTGTGAGTGGGATATAAGCCTGCTTTCAAGTATTTAGCATAATAGAGAGGTTTTCCTATAAAAACCTTGGATCTTGGAACTCTTAAATACCTAAATATCTTGAAACTTTTCGATGGCACTTTGCTGGGGTCTCCTCTCCAGAAGCAGCTGTTAACTCTGTCCTGCAGGCTGGTCTGGGGCTCAAAACTCCTGGTTGTACTATTATCTTGCCAAGCAGTCAGTCATTAACTGTGCTGCTCCCAAGCAAGTTACTTTCTCTGCTGGTCCTCTGTTTCCTCATTTATAAAATAAACTACTTGGAATAAATGAAGTCCAAAATTCACTTAAGCATTAGATAGGTTGCATTTGGTCTTCTCACAACTTCTCTTGATCAGAAGGTCCAGTCTAAGATTGTGTAACATATAGATGTGGCCTTCGTCTATAGCATTACCCAATTCATACACACTGAAAATTCTCAGTGGCAGAAAAAATGAAAACATGGGCCTCAGAGTCACATTCAGTCACCAGGCACAAGTAGTTATTTTGCGATTTAACTAGTGCAAAGGAGGAACTGAATTCTAAATTTCATTTAATTTTAATGAATTTAAATTAAAAACTGCTACTAAATTTACTTGTTGGACAAACTCAAGAATCTTTTCAGCAACTTAGATCTCTAAATTGCCTTTTTCAGCTTTAAATTTACTGAAATTTAAATACAGATCAAGTATATAGATAGAAATTTAACATTTAGATTGATGCCCTGTTAGTCTAACATAAACATGAGATTTAGTAACTCAGGAAAAAAATGTAAGCAATCTAATTAATAATTTTGATTTATTTTTATTTTTTTAAGTAATCTCTATAGCCAATGTGGTGTTCAAACTTACAATCGTGAGATCAAGAGGCACCCAGATGCTCTACCAACTGAGCCATCCAGGTGCCCCTCATTAATAATTTTTATATTGACCATAGGATAAAATTATAATATTTTGGATATTGAGTTTAAAAAAGTATAACGTTAAATTAATTTCAGTTATTTAGGTTTTTCTTAGACACATGCTACTAGTAAATTTGAAGTTACAGTTGTGGCTATTATTATATTTCTCTTGATAGTGTTCTTCTAAGGAAAGATAAATGTAAATGATACTTATATATCTGGTTCTAAGGATGTTTGGATTTGATTACTAACCTTGAAGATATGTGTGTCCTTAGTTTTCCTCTTTTCCTTAAGTATCTCCATATGGCAGGCAGCTGCATTGGTGTGAAGGATGAAGGTTGGCATCAACACAGACTTGAGATTTCATAGTTAAAATACCAATTACTACTATTCATGGAGCTTAGGAATACTTTGCTTTGTATGATCTAATCCTACCTTTAATAGAACACAGTGGGGAGAAACTATCACTACTACCTTTATATAGATGAGAAGAGTGTCTCAGAAATGTTAACGATATGCCCTTGGACATATAGCAATTACATAATGTCCTGGAATCCAGTTGGGACCCTCAGTTACCCCTCACGTTTTGATTATTAAAGTGACCTCACACCTCCGCAACCCCTTCCTCCTTATTCTGAGTGCTCCAAATTTCCTAAGTATGAAGGAATTCAAATTAAACTGATGGCTAAGTGTTAGAGCTTTGTTGTAGGTTGCTGGTGTTTGAATATGAATTACTAGATTGTTTCCTGTAGGCAAATATCCATATTTTTAGCCTTTCTCTGAGTTAATTTCTTTTTTTTTAAACTGTGATTAAAGAACACATCACATAAAATCTCCTCTCTTAATAAATGTTTAAGTGTAGAACCCAGTATTGTGAATTCTGTGCACATGTCGTCAGGATATCTCTAGACTTTTTCATCTTGTGTGACTGAACCTCTGGCCTCACCGAATAGCAACTCTCTATTCCTCTTCCCTGCAGCTCCCGACAACCACTGTTCTACTTACTGCTTCCACGAGCTTGATTAGATACATCACTTAGAGCAGTCAGTAGTATTTGGACTTCTGTGACTGACTTATTTCCCCTAGCACCTTGTCTTCAAGTTTCATCCATGTTGTAACATATGAAAGAATTCTTTTTTAAAGTTGGGATAATAGTAGTACACACTCTAGATTAATTGCAATTGCCAAATGAAAAACCCAGCAATATACGAAGGGGTCATTTTATCTTAGCTTCGAATACTTTTAATAATAAATTCTATGTACTGTGGAAAACAGTTATGAAACAGCTTTGCATGTGGCAAAAAGAAGGCGGCGCATTCCCAGAATCAAGAGAGTGTGCCTTCAGCCTTTGACAAAAGAAGGCAAAGATCTGAAGTCTCTTATCGCTTGAATAAACTATAGATAGGCTTCTTTCTGATTCTAGGCCCCTGACTTCCTTTTTCCTAAAGCACTTACTGCCCCTTTGAGAAGTAATGTAAAACTTTTTTAAAGGCTCTTGCCGATTTTAAGACTTAGGGATATCTTTGTTAAGGACCTGAGAGCCATCCCTTTGAAATACAGTCATCAAGCTAGATATCACCCTCTCTCAGAGGCTCTGTGGGGTAGTAGAAGCCTAACTTGGATCGACACCAATTAGCAAACACAGATGGCTTAATCATAGAGCAAAACATTTGCAAACTTAAGAATAACTCAATATGCTCCACACATTCCAGTGACAGACAGTTCCCAAAGTCCTCGAGCACTTTTCCACTAGCTCAGCCTCTTTAACCGTATTTATTTCAGCTCAGTTGAATTCAGACTTCAGTTCTTGCCTATGCTGCCTATTGTAATGGCCTTGAATAAAGTATCCTTTGTCTCTTTCACGTTGCCTCGTATAATTTTTGCCTTAATAAAACAAGATATGTTAGTATATAAACAGCCTTATAAAAATGATAAGTATGAGGGGTGCCTGGGTGGCTCAGTCAGTTAAGCATCTGACTTCATCTCAGGTCATGATCTCATGGTCCATAAGTTCAAGCCCTGCATCCAGCTCTGTTCTGTTCAAGCCCTGCATCCAGCTCTGTTCAAGCCCTGCATCCAGCTCTGTTCTGTTCCTAGAGCCTGCTTCAGATTCTGTGTCTCCCCGCTCTCTGCCCCTCCCCTGCTCACACTCTATTTCTCTCTCAAAAATAAGTAAACATTTAAATTTTTTTGAAAAATTGAATATAAATTGTAAACATGTAAAAAAAAAACAAATGCTGCCTTTTTTCCTGTATTATACTTATTTTATTTATTTATTTATTCATTCATTCATTTGTTTATTTTCTAGAGAGAGAAAGAAAGAGTGAGTGGTGGAGGAGCAGAGAGAGAGAGAGAGAGAGATAGAGAATTTTAAGCAGGCTTCGTGCTGTCAGCACAGAGCCCAATGCAGGGCTCAAACTCATGAACCTCGTGAGACACTTAATTTCATGAGAACCAAGTCGGAAGTTTAATCTCTGAGCCACCTAGGTGTCCCTCCTATATTATACTTATTATATATGTCAATAATTTTGTTAGGAAACTGATCAACCTCACCAATTTTTATTTCAAAACTACAGTTTCTAATTAGCATTTAATAGGTGACCCATTTTTACATTGAAGTTTAAAAATATTTTCCGATGAAGTTGTCTCCTCTTTTAAAACCCTCAAAAGTTTCCTATGGCTTAGGTCCTCTCCCTGCCTACCTTTACCCCTAGGGGTCTTCTTTCATTTCCTAGAGTATAATGTGCTCTTTCCAGATGCAAGGATTTCACAGAAATTGTTCTCCCCACCTTTCTGTTCTTTCTTCATAGTGCATTTCTATTCATACTTCAAAGCTAAGCTGATACTTCACTTCAAAGTAGGAATTCAAAGTAGGAATTCCTGGCTGTGACTTTTACACATATTTGAGCACGTCTCCAATTTTGGCTTTTTGTTTCACACTGTAGTTTTCATTTGCAACAGTTGTCATGATTGAAATTCAAAACAACAAAAAAAGTGACTTTTAATTCATGGAATTCATGCAATTGGAACAGTCTATATCAAGCTCACAGCTTTATCATTACCACCTGACACACTGACTTACCCATAGTAAATAATAATAAATATTTATTGAGAGAAAGTTGGAAGGGGAGTAGAAGGGGAAAAGAGAAAGTTCTAGAAGTCCACTCTTGTTTTTAAATAATAAAAACTAAAGAACCTTGCATTTTCTGGAAAGGAAAATCTTCACACTTTTGAAATAATGAATAACTAGTGAGTATTAATAGGACTAGATAATTAATGACTCCTTTGTTTGGCAACACAGAAAAAGTAGAAAGATTGGTGACTTTAGAACTGTCAGACCTTAGTTTACACCTGTTGTATAGTTGTGTGACTTCAGGCAAATTCAACCTGCCTGCTAGTGTTGAGCTAAGCAAGTTGAACAAGTGCACGGACACGTTCCTTTGAGTAGAAGCCTACAAGTCAAAGTCTAGAAGTCTGAGGTGTTCACTCTCACATGACCCTAAACACCCATATTCACATTTTCCCCTTTAAAAGGAGGTAAATATAGAACATTGGGTGGATGGATGGAGGGATGGGTACGTTTACAGATATAAAGTATAGATTTAGAAAAAGAAAAAGTTACTAAAGATTTCTGTGTATAACTGTGTGTGTGTGTGTGTGAGAGAGAGAGAGAGAGAGAGAGAGAGAGAGAGAAACAGAGAGAGAAAAAGGTAAGATGTATGAAACATACATATCATAACTTTGACCAGAAAAAAAAAAAAAAAAACAGCCCACCAGGGCTGCCTTCATATGGCAGACAAGCTATATGGGATGTATTTAATACCACTTTGGACTTAGAGTAAAGGGCCTCAAAGTCCATTTCTGTTAATCTCTCATCCTATTGGCAGCTGCAGCTTTTGAACCAAGTAAATACTGGAGTTAAGCCAAACTACAGAGACATGCAGGAGGATTTCTCTATAATTTTTGGAGTTACATTCTGGCAAGTATCTCAAAATGTTAAGGATTTGGAAAGGGAATGTGAGATCTCTAAAAATGACAGCAAAAATACAGTCTGATAGTTTAGAGGAAACTTTCTAAAACTAAAACTATTTTCCTCAAGTGTAGAAATACGAAACAATACATTCATTGCAGAGTGGATGCAGCAAGAAAAGATAATACATAATGAATTCCAAGTCAGAGTTTCACACGCTAGTATATCTTGATAAATGTTTATAAGTACATGACTCAGAGTATTCTTTTTTTAAAAAAATTAATATTTATTCATTTTTGAGAGAGAGAGAGACAGACAGACAGAGAGGGAGACACAGAATCTGAAGCGGGCTCCAGGCCCTGAGCTGTCAGCACAGAGCCCAATGCCAGCGAACCATGATCATGACCTGAACCAAAGTCGGATGCTTAAGGGACTGAGCCACCCAGGTGCCCCCATGGATCACAGTATTCTTATTCAAGGCTATTTAGGTTGAATGGTGTTGATTGGGGCAGTGACTTGGACAATATGAGAATCAAACTCATAATCTTTGCCTTCTTATTACTATTAACTATATTTCACAGTCACACTTTTTGGTTTCCTAAAATGTGTTTTGTGTGAGAGTTTCAGGCATATTGCATTCTATAGATTGAACTGTCTTTCAGGAAAGCATAGTTTATAACAGAGGGGGAAATGGGGTGTGAAAACTTTCTTAATGTCATAGTTTAAGGCTTAAAATGAAATTTGTTCTATCATGTTATTTTGGTACAACCTGGTTGCTAATCATAAGGAAGTATCAGATGAACAGAGACTGATGGACATTCTGGAAAATGGCCCCTACTTTCAAAAATTTCAATCTTGAGAAAGGGGAAGATTAAGGAAATATTTCAGGTGGATGGATACTAGAGAAGCATGGCACTGGCTGCTTTTCTTGATGCTGGATTGGATTATTATTACATATTTTTTTCTAGTTAACATCATTGGGGCAAATGCCAAAGCTTGAATGGGAACTCAGGGTGAAATGTATATATATATATATATATATATATATATATATATATATATATATATATATATATATATATTCTTTCTACTGGTATTACAACTTTTCTGTAAGTTTTATTAATATTACTAATATTATAAATGACAAGGACAAGACATAAATAGCATCTTAGGCTCTGAAGCCAGAGAGACTCACATTCAAATCCCTGCTCTACCATTTACTTTAGTTGATTTAGGGATTATGAACCCTTTGAGACCTGGATTTCTCACTTGTAAACAAACAGTGTTAGACCTACCTGATGAACTTGTTCTGAAGTTTAAGTGATATGATGTTTATACTGAGGCCTGATGTATAAAAAAATGCTCAATAAATATTAGCTGTGAGATCATATGAAACAACATATACATATAATGTCACTTACATTTTAATAGAATTTCTACAATATGTTAAGCAGTGTGCGTATAAGACTATGAAGAAAAGTGTTTGATAACTTAGACTTGGTTCAAAAGATGTGGATTTAGGATTTCTTCTTCCCATCCTCTTCCTCTGCTGCTTCTTCTCTGCCTTCTCCCCCTCCTCCCCTCCTTCATTTCCTCCTCTTCCTCTTCCTCCTTTACTTCCTCCACTTCCTCCTTCTTGTCCTTCTCCCTCTTCTGTGTTTAGAAAGAGCATATAATAACAGCTGCTCTCTTTTGTTGTGATAATCTTAAAATTTATGCATTATAAAATATTTTAACAACAAAAAACCATATAAATTAATTATTCCTGTTACTATTGTTTCTGTAATTGTGGGTGATGTAATTGTTGTAGCTATTATTATAATTATTGTCATTGTTATTGGTAGTATTAGTAGCAGATATATTACTATAGCTTTTTTGTTGACAAGGACACTTTATTTTTAAATTTTGAGTTTTTATTTTTGACCAGGATATTAAAAAAAAAAAACATTAATAATATTGGAATACTTGCAAAGTAAAGTGTGGTATTAAAATCTCTAGGAGTGCATTTCAGTTAATCTGCAAAAGCCAATTAAATTATGCATCTGGGATCTGGTTCGCTATGCTTTTCAAATATTGTAAGGTAAAATTTATATTTTGGAATTAAGTTTACAGGTAAACTGAGACATATAATTCCAAAGGATGATTAGTTTGTAATCTTATAAATGTATCTGTCATTAATTTTCCTTTTTACTCTCCTTCCCTTTTGTCTACTTCATTACCAAACTATTTCTGGCACAGCCATTTAAATATCTACTGCATTTTAGGTCCTAGATGTAGACAGAAAAAAAGAACTCAGTTTTTTGCTAAAATTCAAGCAGGTTAGTCTACACAAAGAATTTTCTATGTTGTATGCCCTTATTGTAGATAAAGAAAATACGTAAGAATCAACTATTTCACAATGTGAACTAAAAAAAAAGGATTCTTATAGTTTATATGTGTGAAAAACTACAAACTCATAATGGATGTCTAATCAATTACATGTACTATGTTAGGTGGTAAGAATATGCAGTAATATTGATCACATTCAAAAATAAACTTGCTGGGCACCTGAGTAGCTCAGTCGGTTGAGCTTTCGACTTCAGCTCAGGTCATGATCTCATAGTCTGTGAGTTCGAGTCCTATCTCAGGCTCTGTGGTGACAACTCAGAGTCTGGAGCCTGCTTCATACTCTGTCTCTCTCTGTCTCCCAAAATAAATAAACATTTAAAAAACTGTTAAATTTTTCTTAAAATTTTTTAAGAAAATAAAATAAACTTACTAACGTCTTGTAATAACTGAGGTATATTAAAGAAAAGTGTTTGCATGTACACACATACACCACACACAAGTATTCTCCTCTCATAATTTTCAAAAGGCACAGAAAAAAATTGAAGGTATAATGACATGTGTATTGCATCTTCATGAAGGAATGACGCACAGGGTCAGAGTTGCTGATAAGATTATAATTGATGGGAATAACTTACTAGTGTAACAAACACATAGAATTGATTTTAAGAAATTTTCAAGACTCAAAAAATAGTTTTGCTTTTATAAATTCAAGATCAAAGGTGGTTACATATGTAATATACCCTAAAGCTAACACTGTGAAAGAGCCCAACAAAATCTGTCATGATCTCACAAAATACTGAATAATTCAACCACTTTCATGCAGTGATGAGACACAGGGTTCTAATTATCTGTGAAAACAGATCTCACTGTCACTGCTGTCAGGATGGATCAATACTGAAAATTCCCTGGACTGTTATCAGTATGATCAAAAAATGAATTATTTCAACACATAAAAATATCTCTTGTTTCTTTGATTTGGGGAAGTATTTTTCTTTAAGTTTATTTATTTATTTTGAGGGAGAGAGACAGAGAGAGAGACAGAGAGAGAGAGAGAGAGAGAGAGAGAGAAGGGGGGAGGAGCAGAGAGAGAGAGGGAGAAAAAAAATTCCAAGCAGGGCAGAGCCCGATGTGGGGCTCAAACTCACGAATGATGAGATAATGACCTGAGCTGAAATCAAGAGTTGGATACTTAATCAACTGAACCACCTAGGTGCCCCTAGGGGAAGTTCTTTAGATGATAGTTTGAATTATTTTTATTTTTGTTTTGTTTTGTTTTAATTTTAATTGTTTAATTGTTTAGACTCCATTTAGTACATTGGATACTTTCTCATAGATGGTTTTGCCACATTCTATTCACAATATAGATTTGAAACTAAAAATAATTTTAACTGAAATGTTGAGTTTTAATATGAGAATATTGGTCTATAGGGATGTTTTTGAATTAATTCTGTAAATTTCTGGATGTATGCAGGGTTGTTAGAAGTCTCTTAAGAGGGTAGAGGAGGTTGAGGAGGGAGGGGAGATCCAGGTACTTATCACCTGATATGAAAGGAAAATGTTCTATTCTTTACCTATGTTCAAATGTTGAACTTCTTGAATGAAATGTATTCAAAAATAAGAAAGCTGAAAAATTGCCTGCTCTAAAAAACCACATAAACCTTTTAATTTTGATTTTCAGATACAACAATAAGGTTCATTTCAACTTGATATGGATAAATATGATTCTTTGATGAAACCTAGAGATACACATTAAAAATGAATGCCAGCATAAATACTACCTATCTTTCTTTAAGACTTGACTTTTCCTTTGTTTCTTATTTTAGAAGATTGTTAAGCATAACTTGAGAGAGAGAGAGAGACTTCACACCATACCTTTATTGTACAAAAATGTTAAGGATGTATAAGATAAATGATTCTGGTAGCCCAGTTGAGTTGGTTAACAAATAAAAGCAAATTTAAAGCCTACATTCCTAGTTCTGGAAGACACCTGGAAATCTTTGCATGACTGTGACTGGGCATATTTTCCTCTTTTTCTACTCTTTGCTTCTAACACACACACACATGCACACACACACAAATTATTTTTGAAAAAAATTTTAGTGTTTATTTTTGAGAGAGAGAAAGAGAGAGGAGGGGAGAGGCAGAGAGAGAGGGAGACACAGAATCCAAATCAGGCTTCAGGCTACAAGCTGTCAGCACAGAGCCCAGTGTGGAGTTTGAACCCACAAACCATGAGCCAAAGTCAGACGCTTAACCGACTGAGCCACCCAGGCACCACCCTCCCCCACATACAAATTCTTATATACTCTTTTGATATCTCAGTAAGAATCTAAATAAATATTCAGTTACGTTTTTCTTAATAAGTTCTAAGCCTGAGATACTGATAATCTTAGTCATTGTGTAACACTTATGGAGAGATTTATAAGACTGGCTATTTTTATTTGTATAGGGATAAATGCAGAATTTATTAAGTTGATTAGTGAATCTGAATGTCATTAGTCCTTTTCTATTTATCATACACACACACAATGTTCATAGAAATCACAGTCAAAACTAAACATTTCTTCTCCTTTGTTCTAAGCATTTATTCAACCTGCATTTATTCATGCAGTCTTCATAACAACCGTAATAAGAAAGTACTACTACCATTTTCAATTTATAAGTGAAGAATCTAAGGCAGTGATTGATTTAGTTTTTTTTTTTTTTGTTTTTCTTTTTTTTCTTTTACATACAGCGAGTAGGTGGCAGAACTGAGATTCAAAACAGGTAATACAGCTTCAGAGTCTGCTCTTAATACCTAGACATGCTATGTGCTAGAAATACAACATATAATCCCATTGCATTATGTTCATTTTTTTTGTATTGTCCCCTCCAGTTCATAGATGATGAATCAAATCTTTGACTAAATTTGTAAAGTCTCACATACCCAGGGATTAAGTAGCAGAAAACAGGATGTGAATATAAACTGTCAAAATTCAGAGTCTATGCTCTTATGCATGTTGCTTGGCACTAGGTTCCTTATACTAATGTTAACTTTCTTAGTATCATAACAGAAAAGACATTTGATAACAGATTCCAACACCATTGTCAAGGGGTTGATGTTTAACAGGGTCTGGAATAGTGAGGGGCACCTCATTATTGTGGCTTGCAAATGCCTTACAGCACAGCAGAAAGTCAGCATCAGCCAAAACTCAAAGAACACTTTTAGCTTCTCTCTGCCTGCATAAAATATTATTTGTATAGATCAGAATAGAAACCATCTCTGTCTTTAGAATCTAAACAAGGACTCAAGAAGGTGGTAAATTCCAGGTAAATTTAGTCTCATAATGTACTCTGCTTAGGATTTTAAGGTGTTTATATTTTAACTTAACAAGCTAATATTTAATTAATTTTTAAATTTAATGGGTATCACTTTTTGGCAGTATGATTATGATCATGAGTATGAGTATGAGTATGATTACGATTTTAGCTGCCTCTTGTTAGAGGGCACATTTCATTACATCACTTCTTATCTATTGTAACGTTCATTCTCTTGGGGAACAAGTATGCTCCCACGTATATTCTGTTTTTCAGGATTTGAAAACAAAGTAGAAGCTGGACAACTACTCAGCAGAAAGAAGAAATGCTATAGGAAAGATTTGAATTTTGGAGGTAGAGTGTTTGCTATGGGGTGAGAGTCATATGGAGATGTTCAGTGTTTTGTCTTCAAAGTCAAAAGGTTCCTTCCCTAAATATACCTTTCACTGAGAAAATACAGGCATTGGCATCTCAATTTTTTAATTTGTTTGTTTGATTTTTATTTATTTTTTATTTTTTAATGTTTTATTTATTTTCAAGAGAGAGAGAGAGAGAGAGAGAGAGAGAGAACAAGCAGGGACATGCAGAGAGAGGGAGACAGAAATCCAAGCAAGCTTTGTGCTGTCAGCACAGAGCCCAACATGAGGGCTTGATCTCACAAATTGTGAGATCATGGCCTGGGCCCAATTAAGAGTTGGATGCTTAACCAACTGAGCTACCCAGGCTCTCCTGCTTGTTTACTTTTTACATCAAAATTTACAAGATCTTTATTCTTCCTGATCAGCCTGTTTCTCTTCTCAAACGCTGATGTCTTTTCTTTCATTGTCTATCTTCTCTTCTTGGGTTCATTACCACATTCCTTGTTGCTTCCTATGGGACTCTACACCAATTATTACCTGTCTCTTTCACATAGGATTTCAGTGTCTCTTTCTTCTGTTTACTTTCTCTCTAATTAAAAATTGTTCAACTATTTCCCCCCAAAAATGAACAGATCTCTAGATCTGTTTGCCCTTCTTTTCACTACCAACGTTTTTAGAAGGATCTTTTCTTACCTCCTCCACATCCTCACAAATTTCTGCCAATATCATTACATCCATGATTTTCAAATCCTTCTTCTATTGTCATTTTCAGATATCACTGTCCCCCTTTTGATCACCCAGCATATGGCAATCTTCTTTTCACTTTCTCTGCCTCCAGCTTCTTGTCTTCTGATCCTTTCCTTTATTTAACTAGTGAGATATTTTTTTCTAAAACTTTAATCTTGTCAGTGTTTCCCTTGCTTAGATTCTTTTATTCACTTCCTAGTGGCTTCCTGGTATGGGCTAAATAATAGGTTGATAAATTATCCCTGGAGAGGAAAAAATAAATCACATCGAATATTCTTCCCACATGCTCTAAAGAAATAAAATTTTATAGTTGGCATTTTATGCTTAGTGATTTTTATGGGATAAAAAGAAACAGAAGGAAAGCGGTTCAATAATTTCTATCTCAAAAGCCCTTAGGCTTGATATGATAAGACTAGGTTTGGTTCATTATCAGTGAGACCATCTGGGCGATCTTTCTAACTTATGCCTAGGTAATTGGTAAACAAAAATTTATCTGAAACACCTTTATAGTTGCTTTGTATCTGCTACTTTAGGGCCATCAAGGATGCTATTCCTACTGAGAGGGATGCCCTAACATTTATAATGCCAATATATTAAAAGTAATTGAGCAATATGTTAAAAGGAATTACTAACAGTCATAGGAATTGGATAGTGATATTTATTCTGAATATAAATATAACTTATTGGAATTATATACAGTAAATCTCCACCAAGAATTGTTTTAAGATTTCTTTTTTATGTTAAGTACAATCTAACCCCCTGGGTGGGGCTTGAACTCATGACCCCAAGATCAAGAGCTGGTGTTCTACTGACTGAGCCAGCAAAGCACCCATCCACCAAGAATTTATTGTAGCTCTCTCTTTATATAAAAATATAAATAGAATATAAATATAAATATAATTATAATTAAAAATTATAATATAAATATAATATATAAATTTTTTTTTTGGTGCAGGAATAGTTAATTTATTTTCAGATTGCTACAAATACCTTTGGGAAGAACTCAAAGTTATATTCCAGAGAATCTAGTTCTATAAATAATTTTTTATTTGATATTCACCAAAGTGGATTAAAAAGTAAAACATTTATTAGCATGTAGTTTCAAACCATTCTTGGATACTAAACAGTTTAATGTAGCTTTGGGATCGATCATAAAGTTAGTTTCAGTCTATGTATTAATATTTACTAGTTCAGTGATATTCTTATTATTTATGCATTCAAAACTAAAGCAAATTACACACATATTCATGTGCACTTATTGACTCAAAAAATACAGAATTTTGGGATTAAAATATGTTTATTGTCTCTAAAATGCCATGTCTACTGAGATGTAAGTGTGTAGTTAAGAGATTAAACCCTACCAAAATTTGATCAATAAATCCTTAGATTCATGTAATACTGTGCAGAAGTTCTTTATACCTCTGGATTCACCGTCATCCTCAAAATTTCCCTGGTCATATCTTGGGAAGATACATATTTAGATGTGTATGTTTACAGGAAAAGTATATCAATTATATAGCTTGATAAATGGTAGACCCTAAAAGAAATGGAATGATTAGCCAAATACAAACAACTGGTCAGAAAGGGAGCTATTGAAGACTTATAACCGATATCTAGGCTAGGCGGGAAATGATCTAATCTAGAGGCAGAAAAATGGTGAAAATAAACACACTTATTTTTAGAATCTCCTTAATTTCCCAGTTTTCACAATCTTGGCTGTAAATTAAAATACCTAGGGTCTTTTAAATTCTCATTTCCCAGAATGCACTCCAGTCCAATTAAATCAACATTTCTGGAGAAGGGACTTTGGCATGAGAATATTTAACAGTTCCATGGTGATTAAAATGCATGGCGCAGGTTGAAAACCACTGATCTATTATGACTCCAGGTGCATCTATTGAGAATTCCTGAAAATGCTCTACAGCAGATTTTTGGCAAAGGAGAAGGAAATACAAAAACTCCTTGCTCAAAATATGCAGATTGCAAGCAGAATGTAATTTGCATTTGGATGTCTTCGAACTCCTGGATAGGGCTCGATGCCCTAACATGACTTTACATTCCCAGCAAATTTGAAAAATTGACAAATAGCTCTTGTCAAATTAAGCAGGTTTACCAGTCATGGCCTTCAAATGGTAAAGTTTAACTAAATTTAAGCCAATGAGTTATACGGGAATGAAGAAAACAGCCTAGGGTTGAGTGAGAGATGGAATTCTGGGTTCTAATAGCCTAATGTCATTGCTTCTTTATCTGCATTTCTTGTCTGACTTGTTTTTTTTTTTTTCTCCATCTTTTATTTCTGCTGTAATTTATAGCAGTTGCTATTATAATTCCTAAAGTTAAATGTACTTGAGGATTCTCCTGTACTTTTAGGAAAACCAGTCACTTAATTAGTTACATATGTTCTCACATGAACAATAAAATAGGAGCCTAATTTGGGGATGGGGGTGATATTTTCCTATCAAAGAACATTCTTCAAATATTTTTATAGCATTCCCTAAGATCTCAGATATTATGATACTAATAACTTCATTCATCCATCGGTTGTTTTCTTGGTGCCAGTTTGATCATATCCGGGCTGCTTCTCATAAGAGCAGTGGACTTTGTGGCATTTTAACTTACTCCATTTTCATTTGGCTCCCTTTCTCAGTGGTAGCTGTGAAAATAAGAACCTGTGTTCTCAATGATGGAGAAGAAAAACACAGAGCTTAGTCTCAAAAGATTATAATTAAGTGATTGAACAAATAAATAAATGGGGGAAAGAGACAAATGTTCCATGCAAAATAGCTTCGAATAATTCATATAGATGCTCTTCCCTCAAAGAGGTAGAGTATAAGTTCCTTATTCTTAAGTATAGGTTGGGTATTATGAACACTTTTAAAATGTACAGTATAGAAAATGGAATAAAAAGTAATTTTGCAGTGGGGATTTCTGACATTAACTCCTTCAGACACAATATCAAGGTCAACATCAACACTCATAAATCATGTAGATAGTATGCACCCTTGATATGGCGTAATGAAAACTGCACTTTGGGATATTTCTCCACAAAACCATAACTGCACTTCAGGAGTTTTATCATGAGAAAAACATCAGACATAGTTCAATAGAGGGGTATCATACAAAATATCTGAGCAGTACTCCTCAAAATTAAAAACCAAGAAAATCTGAGAAACTGTCACAACCAAGACCAACTTAAAGAGACACAAAGACTAAATGTAATGTGTTATCCTAGATAGACTCCTGGAACAGAAAAAGAGCATTAGGTAAATGCTAAGGAAATGTGCGTGAAATATGGACTTTAGTTAATAAAAATCTTAACAATTTTGGGTCATTAATTTTACCCAATGTGCCTGCTAATGTGTTACGTTACTAATTGGGGGAACCAAGTGTGGAGTATATGGGAACTCTCTGTACTGTCTTTGCAATTTTTCTGTGAATGTAAAACTGTTTTAAGAATGACTGATGCCTGTGTGGCTCAGTCGGTTAAGTGTCTGACTTCTGCTCAGGTCATGATTTCACAGTTTGTGATTTCGAGCCCCGCATTAGACTCTGTGCTGACAGCTCAGAGCCTGGAGCCTGCTTCAGATTCTTGTCTTCCTCTTCCCCTGCTCATGCTCTATCTCTCTCTCAAAAATAAATAAAAATTAAAAAAAAGAATGAAATGTATTAAGAATATGCTAAGAAAGTAGTTGGCATATATGTTTATTTTAAATTCATTGCTTAATCTTTTAAAGGTAACCCCCAAAAATCATAAAAATTTTTATGTGTATGGCTTAGACACAATATTTCTCTGTATTTGTAAAGGTACTTCCAATGATACACACATGGAAGTCGTTCTTTTTTTTTTAATTAAAAAAATTTTTTTTAACGTTTATGTATTTTTGAGAGACATAGAGATAGAACGTGAGCAGGGGAAGGGCAGAGAGAGAGGGAGATACAGAAACTGAAGCAGGCTCCAGCTCCGATGAGCCGTCAGCACAGAGCCTGGTGTGGGGCTCGAACTCACAGACCGTGAGATCATGACCTGAGCTGAAGTCAGCTGCTTAACCAACTGAGCCACCCAGGCGCCCCTGGAAGTCATTCTTAATGTAGGACCCTAATACACAAATGTAAATCACAACTGTATAGTTCTTGGCTCAGAATAGTGTCTTAGATTGATAAAAGTCTGTGGGGTTCTAGGAGAACTCATCTTCGGGCTATTTATCTGGGATTTAGAATCTAAGCTTTAAATATATTCCTTTGTAAACACTTTATTTCTTTATTTCTTTCCAAGTGATTTTAAAAAAGATTGTTTCATTTGTTAAGCCTGCTTTATCTCTCCCTATCTTTATAGTTCAGACAGACTATATCCCTTAAAATCGTACTTAGGATGTCGAAATGTTGATATAATCATTATTGCTGGTGGTTATCAAACTACTTTTACTTTAGCCCGTACTGAGATTGAGTTTACATTGATATTTAATCATAATCTAATTCTGGGTATTCCATAACTAGAAAATTAATTACTTACCTGACATCTTTAAAATGAACCACTTCTATTAAGCATAAGAAAAAAATAGATGTAAAGTTTGGTTTATTCTGGGAAATTTCGTAATTTGGACAATACAAGGATGTGTTAAAACATACGGAAGTCTTCCTCTTTTTTCATCCTTTATTTGTTCATTCATTTACCAAACAACCCATTCATAAGTCCATCTATTCACTCATTCCTCCAATCTTTCTTTACCTTTTCACTCAGTTGCTCACCTGTCATCCCATTATTTGTGTGTCCATCCTACCCACTGACCCATCTGCGTGTCTGATTGTGCATTCACCCACTTGTCCACCTCTGTATTTATCCACTTGTTCACTGATCCATCCATCCACATTCCCACCTAATTTTTATTATAGCCAATTGTAAGTTAGGCATAGGCACACACTTGAAATACAAGAAATAATTACATTGAGCTTCTCTAGACAAGAAAGGAGGCATATGTGATTTCATTTTGTTAGAAAATTAATAATTTTTTGCAAACGTTTTCCAAAAAATTCTGATCAAAGTGTAGTTATTATCTTTTACTTGCCTAAATCAAGATTCCTTAAGTAAATTATTTTCTATTCTAGTTGCACACAGAAACTATTTTAAATATTTGCAAAAAATAAAGTTATAAATGTCCTAAGGCAGACTATCCAGCAGAATAGATAGGGTATCAATGCTTTTAGATACCTGCATAGACTTTGGTGCACATCCAATACTGAGCACATCTGGCTCAGAGCAAGCATATCACATAATCTTCATTCAATACAATATTTCCCCTGGCACAGCTCAGTAGAATACTTACATATTTTACACATTATTAGCATGCAATGTGAACACTATATAATCCAAAGGGAGAGGAAAATTCAATATTAACATACATAAATATGTAGTAAATATACTTCTCTAAAAATTAAAGAAAAAAACAAATCCATTGATATTAGTGAAAGGAAAAGGAATATGTTTCGGAACTGACACATTTATCAAAAGAAAATAACTGTTAGATTTGAGAATAAGTCTTTCTATTCATGGTTTTAAGGGGAAAAAAACCACTCTCTTTTCATTTTCCAAAAGGGAGTGATATTGAGGAAACACTTCTGGACTTACTTTTCATTTCTTACCCAGGGGAGAGGTGTATTTATGAGTGGTAGGCTACGAGAATCTAAAAATACATTGGTCACTTTTTTCAATATACATCAGGGTTAAGATATTGAAACATATGTTTCCCCATGGCTTCCCTTTATACCCTCTTTTGGAACTTTCCTATAAGAAGCTAACATTTTTCTACTCCTAACCTCTGTATGGTAAGTGTACCTGCATAGGGACCCAGAATGTGCCTTCTAGAGTCAATTCTGGAGCATCTAAGATATAATCTGCTTTGTAGTTACCTGGTACTGCCTTGCAGATTCATTTCCCCCATGCATGGATTCAGGGCATTAATTAGATGTAAATTGGCAAAGTAATTAGAATGCCCAATTCCTAAACAAATGTTTAGGTTATAAAAATGGAAAACAGTGAGATTAAATAGTATCCTTAGAGAAACTTTCAATGTCTCTGTATACTAGACATAATTTATATGTGATTAATAATTACAGTATTTTTGAGATGTAAGATTTTAATTTATCATCAGAGGTATCTATTTCACTTTTTAAAGTCATTTCTTATTTTGAAATCACACTTTAGAACGGGTCACTCTGATGAACATTTACTTAATAAGACAGGTATCTGCATCATGCCAATAGATTCCTCCCAGACATCTGCCATATCTAGTCCCTGAACAAGTCCTGTGTCCTGTGTATTCACCTCTTCGATGTCCTTCACCTTTGCTGTTCTTCCCCATATCTTCCCTACTCCATATCAACATCAAAGATCTAGTCCAAGTTACTCCCATTTCCCATCAGGAGGACTTGAGTAGCCTCTCAACAATTTAACCAGTATGCCTTTATCCACTTTTTTTCTCCACTCCTGGAAATCAAAAAAAAAAAAAAAAAAAAAAAAAGCGTGTGGTGTGTGTGTGTTTTCTCAAGTATTATTTTGATTGTGGGCTGTTAAATAGCTTTATGAAATTTTGCATTTATCCAATTTTAAAGAAGAATATCCTAAAAGCAAAGGAACAAACCCCTGTGGATCCTGCATTGTCTGGATCATGTCAGCTCCTCAGGCTCTATCTTTCACCATCCTTTCCCTCTTTGCTGAAGTTTCCTCTGCTGTGCAGAAGGTTTTTTTGTTTTATTTTGTTTTTTTTAATTTTATATACTCCCCTTATTTATTTTGGCCTCTGTGGCCTTTCTTTTGGTGTCAAATCCAAACAATCATTACTGAAAACCATATCAAGGAGCTTATTACCACCTATGTTTTCTTGTATGAGTTTTAGGATTTCAGGTCTTATCTTCAAGTCCTTTATCCATTTCGAGTTGATTTTTGTGGACGGTGTAAGATAGTGGTCCAGTTTCATTCTTCTGCATATAGCAACCCAGTTTTCCCAACACCATTTATTGAAGAGACTGTCTTTTCCCTCTTGTGTATTCTTGCCTCCTTTGTCATACATTAATTGAGACTATCTGTGTGAGCTTATTTCTGGGCTCTCTATTGATCCATACACCTGTTTTTATGCCAGTACCACACTGTGTTGATTACTGTAGCTTTATAATACAGCTCATTTTTTAATGGCAAGTATACCATCAATTGTAATACCACAGCTTATTTATTTGCCTATTGAAGTACAACTTGCTTGCTTCAAGGTTTGGCAATTATGTATAAGGCCATTATAAATATTTATATACAAATATCTGAACGGTATAAGTTTTCAATTCATTTGGGTGAATGCCAAGAAATGTGATTGGTGGATTGTATAAGAGTATGTTTAGCTTTGTAAGAAAGTGCCAAACTAACTTCCAAAGTGAATATACTATTTTGCATTCCTACCAGCAATGAATAAGAGTCTGTGTGGTTCCATATCCTGGTCAGCATTTGGTGTTCTGGACTTTGACCATTGCAATAGCTATATTAGTATCTTGTTTTTTTTTTTTTAAGTTTATTTATTTATTTTGAGAGAGACAGAGGCAGCACGAGTTGGGGAGGAGCAGAGAGAGGGAGAGAGAATCCCAGTCAGGCTCTGCACTACCAATGCAGAGGCTGACACTGGGGTCGAACCCATGAAACCATGAGATCATGATCTGGGCCCAAACCAAGAGTCAGACACTTAACCAACTGAGCCACCCAGGCACCCCATCTTGGCGGTTTTAGTTTGCAGCTCCCTAATGTGAGATGATGTTGAACATCTTTACATATGTGTACTTGCCATGTGTGTATTTTCTTTCATGAAGTGTCTGTTCAGGTCTTTGGCTCATTTGTTAACTAGTCAGTTCATTTTCTAATTGTGAGTTTTAAGAGTTCATTGTTTATTTTGTATAATAGTCCTTTATCATATGTGTCTTGCGAATATTTACTCCTAGCCTGTGGCTTATATTTTCATTCTCTTGACAAAGTCTTTTGCAGGGCAAAAGTTTTTATTTTAATGAAGTACGACTAATTATTTATTTATTTCATGGATAATGCCTTTGATGTTGTACCTAAAAGTTATCACCATACCTAAGGTCATCCGGATTTTCCTCCATATTATCTTCTAACAGTTTTACTATTTTGCATTTTACAGTTAAGTATGTGATCCATGTTGAACTTATTTTTGTGAAGAGAAAAAGGTCTGTTTTTAAATTCATTGTTTTGTCTTGAAAGGGCATTTCACTGTGGAAAACCAGGCACTGTTTAGAGTACACTTTTCTGGGGGATATTTATGTCTTTGGGTTTTGTGATTTTCATTTATCTGTTTTTCATCTATCTGTTTATTTTCATTTATTTATGTATAAGGCCATTATAAAAATATGTTTTACAACTTTGTTGAGATAGAAATTTAGTTGTGGAAAACTAGAAATATGTAAATAATTCTTTTTATAGACATGTGTATACATTCTGTCTGGTTGATGTTAAACTGACTCCTCTCCTCTACTGTAGAAGCCAATTTGGCATCTATTAAGAACATTCTTTTAGGTATGTTGAGGGGTGTGTGGAAGTTTAGAGTATAAAAAAATCAAAATTAAATAGCAGTGTTTTAGTTTACTCGAAGCCTTCACTTATCCCCATAAGCTTCCCGAGTACAAATGTCATAATTAACTTTGTTAGTGCTATAAAACCAGGTACTCAATAAACATCTGTTGAATGAATTAATCTCTGCTTGAGCCCAGCTGTGCAGCTATAACATTATAGCAAATATTCCACTTTTTTTTTCATTTTCACATTTAAAATTCATGAATCATAATTATTTTCTTTGTTAGCAGAGGAAAGGAAATAATAAACAACCTTCTTATTATTGAATTCAAAATGGAAATGAAAATGCTACTAGTGGTACATAATACACAGGGCCAAAAAATGCAAACTCAACCATGTCATGAAACGTGACTTGTTAAGAATTATAGAGTCATGCGTTCATAATCGATTGCATGTGATGACATAGCAATCATGGGTTGCTGTGCCAGAGTGATGTGGACTTTAAGCATTTATCTTGTGATAATAAAAGACTATGAGACACTACTCTCAATGAATTCCCTTGTGAATGCCACTGGTCTCTCTTATCTCTAAAATAGAAGTGTACAGGTCAAGCCTATCTAAGATTTATCTGTGAAGTATCATGAAAAAAGGGAAAACTATTTTACTTTTCCCTATATCTGTCTTCAGTAATATACAATAATCTAAATGCAATTTTATTAAAATATATTATAAAAAAGTAGAGGAGGTTACCACTTGATTAGTGCCTACTATGTCCCAAGCTTTGTGTTAATATATGAACAGTTTTTATTTTGACTCTCACAATATCCCTGTACAACAATTGCAATTTTCATTCAGCTGTAGAAATAGACACAGAGAGGTTAAGAAATTCGTTCTGGGCCAGTATGTTAAAGGCAATGAGAATTTAATTTTTTGGATCTGTCTCCAGATACCAGTCGAATGAAATCATGGTAATAAATTGTGTTTATTTCTTGGTACCTACTTCTCTTTAATAAGGAGGCTTATGTACATCCTTTATCAGAAAAAAAATGAAAACTTTATGTGAAAAGCTAAAACCTTTCTTTTTGGTGGCCTAAGAAATAACAGAGCACATGAGTTTTGGACTCGACTGAATGTGTTCAAGAGGTGTTTTGCCTTTAGAATGTTTAAGTAAACTAAAAGAACTGTGCCTCAAGTGAACTGGGTAGATTGTTCCCCTAAGGTATATAAGGGACTGGGAACCTAAATGTTCTAGGATATACTTGTATACAATCCAGAGATTAAAAAGGAAACCATGAAATGAGGAGCCATGACACATTTATTGACTGAAAGAAAGATCATTTTTTTTAATTCTGAAAAAGTGGTAAGAAACTTTCTTGGGGTGCCTGGGTGGCTCAGTCAGTTAAGCATCTGGCTCTTGATTTCATCTCAGGTTATGCTCTCACAGTTTGTGGGTTCAAGTCCCAAATCAGGCTCTGCCCTGATGGAGCAGAGTCTCCTTAGCATTCTCTCTCTCTCTCTCTCTCTCTCTCTTTTTGCCCCTCCTCCTCTTGTGCATGCTCTCCCTCTCTGTCTTGTTTGCTCTCTCTCTTAAAATAAATAGATAAACATTAAAAAAAGAA
This sequence comes from Paguma larvata, assembly GCA_030068075.1. Lineage (NCBI taxonomy): Eukaryota > Metazoa > Chordata > Mammalia > Carnivora > Viverridae > Paguma > Paguma larvata. Next base: position 77,519,734 of record CM057831.1, on the reverse strand, counting down.
ACTTTCTTGAGTAATACTATATTTCTCTCAAAAAAAAAAAAAGAAAGAAAACAGACCATTGTTACACAAAGTTTTCACATCTTCGACTTAGAAGATTTTCTTATATGTGTGTAGTAAAATATTTTGTAAGATGCATTTCCCTGTCAAACAATCCTGAGTGGGTATGTTAATTGTATCCCTATATGCCTCCAGGTATATTGACGAGCAATGGTATTGAGAGACCTGACCAAGTTAAGTAGTTAAGTGAAAGAGTTAAAAGGAATGCAGACTTTAATCATATTATTTATTCCATCACATAAACTGTGATTCGTAAATAAGAATCAAGGTAAAAAAAATCTTCAGAAGAAAATATTTAAGTGTATATGTAATTAAAAATATCTGTGTAGGTTAATTGTGGAAACACCATAATTGGCATTGTAATATAGTCTTTCCTATAGCTGGTTTTCTGTTTCATATGCAGTTTAGTCCTGGACCTGTAGCTGATGCTTCTTAATTGTGGTATGTAAGTGTCCTAATTGATATCAGGAAGCACTAAATGCACAAAAGGTTTAGGTCATTCATAAACATAGAGTTTCCACACATCATATAACCTATCCCAAGATAACCTAGAAATATCAGCAGCCTCAGAGATTTTTTATACCTCCAGTTCTAGAGGTGAGACAATGGTAGAGGGAATATGGTAGCAGACGTTTCCAAGTGAAAGTTTATAGAATCAGGAAGAAAAATGAAAAGAGTGTATTAGCAGTGGTAGATAAAGCAGTGGCCTTTAACTTTTTGCGAATGACTAAGTGTCATGAGTTCAGAGCACTGACATGATCTTCACATTCTTCCTGAATACTTTCACCTTGCACCTGCCTTTCCAGGTGACTATTCCCTTTAAACTTAACAGATTTTTTCCTTTACTTAAGACAAAAGCATTCATGGAATGGAAATAACTTACACTCGAACTCAAATTCTTAAAGGGGAAAGAGAGCATAGAGAACAGAGTGAGTGGATAGAGACAAAGAGTAGAGGCCAAGAGTAGAAGCCTGGAGGAGAAGGTATGCTTGCTCCTGTTCATAAATAGCAGTTGATTTATCTGTGGCTTTCCTGTAAGAATCTATAAAATCAGTTTTTGCCTTGTATTAGATTCCATAACTGTCAGAGAACAGCAGATTCTATAATAGTCAGGATTTAGCGAGAAGAGGATAAACTTTCTTGGAATGCAGCAAAGCCCTTTCACTAAATGATTTCATGTGAGGCAAGAAGGGTGTCTATCAGAAGCTTTGAGGCAAATCCCTTCATCTTGTAAAAAAAAGTGGACTGAGTTTTCAGGATGCCTGTTATTTGAAGAGTCTCAGTTTCTGAGAACTTTTATAAAAAATGGTGGAAATTGAGATATCAGATACTCCATACATATGGGAAGTCTCTTCTCAAGGGTCGCTCACCACACTGTAGGTAAAGAACTGCATGTGTGGGCCACCAGTACAACATTGCCACAGTATAAAAATCAGATTTTTGTCTTACTTTTATGAGGTGGGTAAGTGCCCTTTCATATACAATGAACTTTATGAGGTGTTGTCATCAGATAGTCTTTTTCTCCTTTTCCTTCCCCTGCCTTCCTCCCTTCCTTCTTTTTTCCCTTTCCCTCTCCTTTCCCCCTTCTTCCTCTTCTTCCTTCTCTTTTTCCTTTTGCCCCTTCTTCTTCCTCTTCTTCCTCTTTTTAACATTTTTCTTAGCTGTATATATTCCTGGATCTTTCCTAATAACTACTTTTAGAGGTAAACATCTACTGTTTTTCTTTTCCTCTTTTTTAATTTTTTAAAATATTTATTTATTTTTGAAAGAGAGACAGAGCATGAGCGGGGTAGGGACAGAGAGAGAGGGAGACACAGAATCTGAAGCAGGCTCCAGGCTCTGAGCTGCCAGCCAGAGCCTGATGTGGGGCCCAAACTCACCAATTGCGAGATCATGACCTGAGCCGAAGTCAGACCCTTAACAGACTAAGCCACCCAGGCGCCTCTCTTTTTCTTTTTTTAAATCAATAGCTTCACACACCACCTTTTTTTTTTTTTAATTTAACGTTTTTATTTATTTTTGAGAGAGAGAGACAGAGTATGAGCATGGGAGGGGCAGAAAGAGAGGCAGACACAGAATCTGAAGCAGGCTCCAGGCTCTGAGCTATCAGCACAGAGCCTGACGTGGGGCTAGAACTCACAGACTGCGAAGTCATGGCCTGAGCTGAAGTTGGACACTTAACCATCTGAGCCACTCAGGCGCCCCTCACACACCACCTTGTACCAGAAGATCAATAATAAAATGAATTAAAATAAACTAAGTAAATCCATAAATTTAGTTTCAAAATGATCCCTGGTAGGACTTCCTAGAAAAAATACTGTGAAATGTGAAGTTACGCATTGTGTAGAGCAGACCTTTTTGGGTTACCTGATTTTCATTCCATGGAGACTCCACGATTGGCTATGGGCTATTTCACAATTTTCTAAGTTCCTGATACCAGGACAAAACACAATCTCTGTCTTTATGCATGTAAATACATCCTCTCCAGTGGAGTTTCAATTGACTCCTTTACCCCATTGAGGAAGAAATCAGTTTAGCATCCATTTCTAAATTGATATCAGTATTCTGATTTATAAATGACTGTTTTTTGAATTTTCCTTAAGCTGCTTGTGTCTGCTTAGCTTCCTGCTTAATAAGGCAGTAAATAAAATCTTTAACACATGCTTATTTTGTCTGTAGGACAGGCATGATTCTGTACAATTTTAGAAAAATCATTCTGTAACATGTAGAAGAGAACATCTGAATATAGTGCCTGAAGAAATAGTATCCAAACGAGAAGTAAAATTTGTTCATGTTTTAGAAATTACAGGGGCGCCTGGGTGGCCCAGCTGGTGGAGAGGCCAACTTTGGCTGAGATCATGATCTCATGGTTCATGGTTTGAGCCCAGCATCCAGCTCTGTGCTGACAGCTCAGAACCTGAAGCCTGCTTCGAATTCTGTGTGTGTCTCTCTCTCTGGCCTGACCCCCCTCTCAAAAATAAGTAAATATTAAAAAGTTATTTAAAAAAAAGACATTTCAGACTGTATTGCTATTAAGGTAAAAAACAAGGCATATTTTCAGAAGTATTTAATGGATAAAATCAGTGCATATTTTCATCAATGACCTTTCTTTTATTTTACAATAAAATTTTATGATAAAATTTGCTATTTAAGAAGCAGGTCCACATTGGAATTTTCTACATTTTAAATAGGGATACTGTGCTGTTTATGGATGAAATAATTCTCTGGGCAGCGATTCCACAATGTCTAAATGCAAGTCTAAAAAAGGCCATAATTTTCAGAAAGTGGTAAATAATCTCTCAAAAAGTCACTCAAAAGTCACTCAAAAGATTTAGAAGACACATTACAATTATGTTTTTCAGAAAGTAATTGCACAAGAAGCATGCAGGGCCTGAAGAAATGGTTTCACCAATTAAATGCTAAATTACTTAGGATAGAGATGATAGTAACAAATAGGCAATTTCTGCAGGTTGGTAGTTTCCCCTAAAAGGACCGAAGAGAACTCCACTGTTCCTATATATATTCTCAACTGTGGTATTTTCAAACTTTGATTAATTGTAATGTTACTCTGTGGGCCCATTTAGAATAGCATGCTAACCAATGATACCCCTGTAGACCGTTTGGGAAGGAAGACCAGCATTGTAATTCATCCTTCCTTCCCAGGAACAGGGAGAAATTGCTTTGCAGCTGGTCTAAACTGTTTTCTTTGTCCTGCTTCCCTGCATGAAAAGTTTCATTTGCATCTTGTCTAACATTCCATAGATTACCAGGCATATTCTCGCTGACATCAGGGTGAAAATGGGGAATGTGATTTATTGCCCATACAAGAGAATGGTGATCACATCTTCATGGAGACGCTATCTGGAGACTCAAGACTGGCTACTGGAAAAATACAACTAAGGCTCACCTAGGCATGACAATAGTTCAGTGTTGAATTCTAACACTTGCTGGTTTTGGGAAACTGCTCAAAGTCCTGAATTGAGAAAGATTTCCAGCCTGGATCTAAACTCTGTGAGAAAGGTTGCCATGACCCCTTAGCAAGGTCTGTAATAAGCACAGAGTGGGACACACCTGTATTAATAGTTTTATTTATTTATTTATTTATTTATTTATTTATTTATTTATTTATGAGAGAAAGAGTATATGTGCATGTGTGGGTGAGGAGAGAGGCTGGGGGAAAGAGAGATTGAGAGAGAGAGATTGAGAGAGAGAGAGAGAGAAAGAGAGAGAGAGAGAGAGAGAGAGAGAGAGAGAGAGGAGAGAATCTCAAGCAGGTTCCACACTCAGCTTAGAACCCTACTTGGGGCTCGATCCCATGACCCTAGGATCATGACCTGAACTGATATGAAGAGTCAGACGCTTAACAGACTGAGCCACCCAGGCACCCCCTGTATTAATAGTTTTGAATATTTTTTCATACCTTGCATATATCAGCTAACTTTATATTTTGCTATGAGCTGTATCATAGTTTTTAAATTTGAACTACTGGCAAAATAGAAATACTATATTCATACTAAATATTATATATTAGGGGCGCCTGGGTGGCTCAGTCGGTTGGGCGGCCGACTTCGGCTCAGGTCATGATCTCGCGGTCTGTGAGTAAGAGCCCCGCGTCGGGCTCTGTGCTGCTGGCTCGAAGCCTGGAGCCTGCTTCCGATTCTGTGTCTCCCTCTCTCTCTGCTCTTCCCCTGTTCACGCTGTGCCTCTATGTCTCTCAAAAATAAATAAACATTAAAAAATTAAATATTATACATTAATATTATATGCAATAGCTTATGAGTCAGATATTTATGGTTGAGAATACATTCCTTAAATGACTAATAATATAACTACCAACTTGGCAATGAAACCATCCCCTTTGGTCTTCAAACTAATGAATAACCTTGGAATTATGAGGTTTAGATTGAAGTTGTATGAACTTATATATATATAACCTATATATAATTTTCTCAGTCTCTGAATTTGTTTATTTTCATTCTTTATGCCTTTAAAATATGGTAGACAGATTATATTACCTCTAAATTCTCCTGGATAGCCCTATATTTAGGGATTCCATATATTTAAGGAAAACCCTAAATTTGTGTAGGAAAAGTCATGTCTGTATACACTTTGGATTGACATGATATTTGACAAGTAACAGATGTGTTTATGTATATATGTACATAACAAATATACCCTAATCTACATAAATATCACTTTATCTGGTAAATGATAAAAAATAACATTGGCCAATTGACTTTTATGCTTTGAGTATGATAGTAATGAGGGCCAAAGAGTTGGTTTGACAGGTATTTCCTAGTTATATGATATACAGTCAAACTCTGCCCATAGATCTTTTATTTTTCTGTTTATGGTCTTTTTTTTTTTTTTTGTATTTCTTCTCTAATTAGCTAGCATGCAATGTAGTCTTGGCTTCAGGAGTAGATTCCTGTGATTCATCACTTACATATAACCCCAGTGCTCATCCCAACAAGTGTTCTCCTTAATGCCCATCACCCATTTCATTTTCTCCACCTCTCCACCCCCATCGACCCTCAGTTTGTTCTCTGTATTTGAGTCTCTTATTGTTTTTCTCCCTCTCTGTTTTTATCTTATTTTTCCTACCCTTCCCCATGATCATCTGTTATGTTTCTCAAATTCCACATATGAGTGAAAACATATGATATCTGTCTTTCTCTGACTGACTTATTTTGCTTAGCATAATACCTTCCAATTCAATCCATGTTGCTGCAAATGTCAAGATTTCATTCTTTTTCATTGCCAAGTATTCCATTGTGTGTATATATATATGTGTTTGTGTGTGTGTGTGTATGTATATTTGTGTGTGTATATGTGTGTATGTGTATATATATATTCCATTGTATACATATATGTGTGTATTCCATTGTGTATATATATATATATATATATACACACACATATATATGTATATATAAACACACACACAAATATATATATGTGTGTGTGTATATATATATATATATATATATATATGTATGTATATATACCATATCTTCTTAATCCATTTATCAGTTGATGGACATTTGGGCTCTTTCCATACTTTGGTTATTGTTGACATGCTGCTATAAACATTGGGATGAATGTGCCCCGTCGAATCAGCACTTCTGTATCCTTTGGATAAATTGTTAGTAGTGCAATTTCTGAGTTATAGGGTAATTCTATTTTTAATTTTTTTGAGGAATCTCCACACTGTTTTCCAGAGTGGCTACACCAGTTTGCATTCCCACCAACAATTCAAGAGGGTTCCCTTTTCTCCACATCTTCTCCAACATCTATTGTTGCCTGAGTTGTTAATTTTGGCCACTCTGACCAGTGAGATGTGGTATCTCCATGTGGTTTTAATTTGTATTTCCCAATGATGATGACTACAGATCTTTTAAAACAGTATTGTTTATTGTTTTTGCTAATTATAAAGATTGGAGGCAATAGGAGGAAAGTTATATAAGTCTGAGCAAAAGTATATCTCTCCAAATCTTTGCCTGCTCTGTAGAAAACATCATATTTTCATATGGGATATCCTAATATTGATAAGGAAATGGACTAGGTTCTGGTTACTCATTGATAAATTTCAACATCAATAAACCTATGTCTCTAACAATATATATTTGGTATCTGCATTAATGTATTTTAAAGTGCTTAGGTAGATGTTCAGTACTATACTACATAGACATTGGGCTATAAATTAGTTATAATATTAAGATTATAAAAGGAATTAAATCAGAAAAGTAAGAATTTTGCCATCCATTTCAGTATTTTACAGTATCAATCTAAAGCATATACAAATAAATTCAGAGATAATATATAATCTGTCTTTTAAGGAAGAAAAATATAAATCATTCATTAATTTAAGATATTAAATCAATTATAAATTTAATTATAAATTAATTATTTAATTAAATTAAATTTAATTATAAATTAATTAAAAATTACAGTATTTTACAGTATCAATCTAAAGCATATATAAATAAATTCAGAGATAATATATAATCTGTCTTCTAAGGAAGAAAAATATAAATCATTAATTTAAGATATTAAATTAATTATAAATTTAATTATAAATTAATTAATTAATTAAATTTAATTTAATTGTAGATTAATTTAAAAAAGCCCTAATGTTGTTTTTATCTGATTAAGCCTATAAGAATAGAAAAGTATAAGGAAGGCCATATTTTTTTCTAACACCAAAGAATTTCTTCTCCCAGGCTCCACTGCCCTACCATACGCATGAGTATTGTGAGTTCCCTATGAAGAAGTATAAAAGACCAGTTTGTATCCAGATCCTTCAAATTCGAAATCTTCTAGTAATATTCAGAACAGGCACAATCCATATTTATAACATTATTAACAGTATGGCAAGTATAGAAAGTAAAGAAAATTCTCTCTCTATAGTCTCTCTGTACAATGAAAATAGAAGAAACAGAATTTAGTATTTCAGAGCCATTCATTCTCATATTTTATCTTATGAAGCACCGACACACAGCTTCTAGATTTTCAGAATTTCCATTCATATTTCAAGAATATTATTGACTCTTATGCCCATGTTTTTTTATATTAGGATCTATTACTTTTCAATAATTGCAATAATGGCATTAATGTCACTTCTTGCCTTCTTATAGGGATGTTCTCCCAAACTCCCAACTCTTCTTAGTAAATAAGATTTAATCTGAAAGAAATTTATGCAATTTATATCTATGTACCTGTTTTTAATCTAAAAGTCTTCTGAGGGTATTAATTTTAAGAAACACACTGCCCAGTGTCAAAAAAAAAACAACAACACACCTTCCTTTTGTGTATTTTATTTTGGTTCTTCAACATATTTGGTGAATAGAAGTAATTTCAACTTAACTTAACCTTGCCATTAATTGCATAGATTTATAGCATTTTTAAATTAAATTTATTTATTTTGAGAGAGAGAGAGAAAGAGAGAGAGGAGGTAGGGAAGGAGCTGAGAGAGAGTGAGAGAGAGAATCCAAGACAGAGTCTCTGCATGGAGCTGACCTGAAGCTCAAACTCACAAACCAGGAGGAGATTATGACCTGAGCATAAATCAAGAGTCTGAAACGTAACTGACTGAGCCACCTAGGTGCCTTGATTTATATCATTTTTATACTATTTTCTTTCCTATTAAAAATTATCTTCCTTTTGCATGAAAATTTTATTGTCCTCTCCATGAAACTTTTCAGTTCATGTAATTGATTTTGTGATTGAGACCTCGGAAACGTTAAATGATTAGCACAGTTTCTTTTGTGTGTTTGTCTGAAATGAAATATTAGATTAACAGAATGTGTTTCTACAGAATGTCTTTTCAGAATTCTACATATTTTAAGCGGTATTGTGCCATTTTGGAAGAGGGACACACAGCCAGGTCAGAACATACCTTGGTGAATCTCATATTCCCGAGGTGGGAAAAATCACATTCATTAAAAGTTGTTTCTACCACAATAAATACAGAATCATACTGAATGGTGGCGTTTGGTTATTAGGGAGAAGAGGATAATTGATTATTCTAGTTAACATTGGAATAACTAGATTTATTTATTTGTGTTTTTATGGTATATGTATATATGCATTTACTTACTTATTTTTAAGAGGTGCATGAAACCATTTACTTGCCTCAAGTAAGAAGAGATAAGATTTATCATCAACCACAGATTTCTCAATCTGATAATTGATTGTCATGGCACAGATCTGTAGGACTGACACAGAAAAGTTCTAAAAATTCACCAGAATGTCCATGGAATGACAGGTATTTATTATTACAAACTACTGTTAAACAACTTAATCAAGTATTTCAGAGAACTTCAGCACAAGAGGTAGAGAAAGACAATGAAAACCTTCATTAATCGGTCATTTCTTAGGATATGACTTTAAGACATTTACTGATGTCTAGAGATTTACAATGTTTTTCTTTCTTATAAAAGTGTTTGCAATTGTATTGGAAAATACACTAAAATTAATGGAACTGCTGGGAGAAGAAAAGAACAATTATACAAGATAGCTAGTGTCTAAGGTTTAAATGGAAAAAAAGAAAAAGCCCTAATGTTGTTTTTATCTGATTAAGCCTATAAGAATAGAAATACAACTCACCTCTTCTGCATGGATGTCTCCTAGCAGATTTCATGACAAGATTTCCATTTCAGGCTTTCATACTGAACTTAATAATAAAAATAACCATTGTTTAAATTGAAGAATTCATATATGGCTAAGTTAAAATTTTAATGTAGAAGTATGGCTGCTTTATTCAGTGAAAAGTTTTGATTAGTTAATATCAACCTATTCATTAAAAAGATGAAATTTTATAATAATCTTATAGTATTTTTATAGAAATATAACAACTAGCATGACATTTATTCAGTATGCCAATACTCAGGAAATGGTTGAATTTTATTTTTTTATATTATTGGTATGCTTTTATCTTTAATTTTTTATCATTTTATTAATTTTATTTTTTCATCATGACAAGTGTACTCTAATTCCCATCCCCTATTTCCCTCATTCCCCTAACCCATCTCCCTTCTGGTAAGTAAGTGTCAGTTCATTCTCTATAGTTAAGGGTCTATTTCTTCTATTGTCTCTCTTTTTTTCCTTTGCTCATTTGTTTTATCTCTCAGATTTCACATGAATGAGATCATATGGCATTTGTATTTCTCTGACTGACTTATTTTTCTTAGCACTATATTCTCTAACTCTATTATGTTTTGCAAATGGCAAGATTTCATTCTTTTTTATGGCTGACTAATATTCGATTGTATATATATACTACCTCTTCTTTATCCATTCATTTGTTAATGGACACTTGGGCTGCTTCCATAGTTTAGCTATTATAAAATAAATATAGAGGTTCATGTATCCTTTTGAAGTATCCTTTTTGTATTCTTTGGGTAAATACCCAGTAGTGTGATTGATATATCATAGAGTAGTTCTATCTTTAACTTTCAGGGACCCTCCATGCTGTTTTCTAGGGTGGCTGCACTAGTTTGCATTCCCACCAACAGTGCACAAGGGTTCCCCTTTCTGTGCATCCTTGCCAACACCAGTTGTTTCTTGTGTCATTGATTTTAGCCATTCTGACAGGTGTGAGGTGATATCTCATTGTAGTTTTGACTTGCATTTCCCTGATGGTAAGTGTTGATGAACATCTATTTCATGTGTCTGTTGGCCATCTGTATGTCTTATTTGGAGAAATGTTTCTTCATGTCTTCTGCCCATTTTTTAATTGGATTATTTGTTTTTTCGGTGTTGAATTTTTTAAGTTCTTTATATATTTTAGATAATATCCCTTTATCAGATATGTCATTTGAAAATATCTTCTCCTATTCCACAGTTTGCCTTTTAGTTGTGTTGATTGTTTCGTTCTCTGTGCAGAAACTTTTTATCTTGATGAGATCTCAGTAGTTTATTTTTGCTTTTATTTTCCTTGCCTCAGGAGACATATCTAAAAAAAAAATTGCTTTGGCTGATAGCTAAGCAGTTAGTGCCTGTGTTCTCATCTAGAATTTTAATGGTTTCAAGTCTCACAATTAGGTCTTTAATATCAAGTTTACTTTTGTGTATGGTGTAAGAAAGTGGTCCAGTTCCTTTTCCATGTTTTGTCTAGTTTTCTCAACACCATTTGTTGAAGAGACTGTCTTTTTCTCATTGATATTCTTTCCAGCTTTTTCCAAGATTAATTGATCATATAATTGAGGGTTTATTTCTGGGTTTTCTCTTCTATTCCATTGACCTATGTGTCCATTTTTGTGGCAGTACCATGCTACTTTAAATATTACAGATTTGTAATATAACTTGAAGTCCAGAATTGTGATGCCTCCAGCTTTGCTTTCTTTTTCAAGATTGCTCTGGATTTTCAGGGTCTTTGTAGTTCTCTACATTATTTTAGAATTCTTTGTTCTAGTTCTGTGAAAAAAAATGCTGTTGGTATTTGGATAGGGATTGCATCAAATCTGCAGATTGCTCTGGATAATATAAACATTTTAACAGTATTTCTTCCTCCAATCCATGAGCATGGATGTCTTTTCATTTCCTTATGTCATCTTCAGTTTCTTTCATCAGTATTTTATAATTTTCAGAGTACAGGGCTTTCACCTCTTTGGTTAGGTTTATTCCTAGGCATTTTATTATTTTTGATGTGATTGTAAATGAATTGTTTTCTTAATTTCTCTTTCTGCTGCTTATTATTGGTATATAGAATTGCAGCAGATTTCTGTACATTGATTTTGTATTTTACAACTTTACTGAATTTGTGTATTAGTTCTAGCAGTTTTCTGATGGAATCTTTAGGGTGTTCTATACATATGGTGTCATGTCATCTGAAAATAGTGGCTAAAACTTGAACGGTAACTTCTATCATTGTTACTGGTTATATTTAAGTCCTGTTTCCTCATGCAAGCTTAGGACTTAATTTGAATCTGATTTTTCTCTCCTTGTCCAGTGCCAGTGATAGTATTCTACCTGTTGTTCATGTTCAAGAAAGATTTGTCACTGAGGACAATTCAAATACTAAGGAAGGAACTGGAAATTCAGTGCCTCTGAGGAATATTATTTTGTTGTATTACCTCAGCAAGAGCTGAACATCTTAAATCTGAATCTTGAAAATACCTAAAGCATCTACTCAATAGGTCTAGATTTTGCCTCCAGAAGACATAAAGGAGAAAACTTTGTAAATGCTATACAATAATTTAAGTCATTTCTCTTTCCCTATGTTTTGGCACTCCTACAAACTGCAGTGGGTTCAGAGAACACTGCACTGCGTTCCTCCAGTGAGGTGTCAACTTGAACCAAACGGAATTGTGATAGCGGCTCTTTTTTGTGAATTTCTCACCAGACTGAGACCCTTTAGTTTTAGAATCATGTTTTGTTTCCTTGTTTTTGTTTTGTTTTGTTTTGTTTTGTTTTAATATATAAGATCAGGAAATGTTCTCAGTGACGGCCTAAGGGAGGTGATCAATAAACATGCTGAATGAGAAAATTAAGTATACTGGAATAGTTTGTGGCCTCAGTGGGAGGTCCTTTTATCTAAAACATGTAATTGAGTCACAAATATCCACCTTAATTGGTTGTCAGGATGGATAGAATGTAAAGAACTGCCTGCTGAGCCCAGACACATTCAGGAGATTAGCATTTAAAAGGGCTTATCTAGGAGGGTAACATTTTGGGTGTGGAATCATTACCAACAGGTGTCACACATGGCTCTGTTTTATTAACGGGAATAACACAACATAGTAAACATATGAAACTTTTATGGTTCAGAACTGTGTTGTGAATGAAAAATATTCTAGATGAGGGCTTGGCAAACCTTTTCTGCAAAGAGACAAACAGTAAACATTTTAGGCCTCGAGAGTCCTATGGTTTCTGTCACAACTACTCAATTCTATTGTCGTAACACAGAAGCAGTAATAGACTATTTTTTTTAATGGCATAGTGGTGTTCTAATAAAACTTTGTTTACAGAATCAGGCAACAGGACCAGATTTATCCATAAATTTAGATCATCAGCTTCTGCTCTACATTGTAATAATGGTATCATTGGGTATTATCGAGATTTATAGTAACTTTTTTTACACCTCCTTTAAATGTCCAATGTCTGGCTTTTTGTGTTCTTAAATCTTCTGATTACAGCCTTTTTTTCTTTTCTGTTAAGACCTTCCTTGTAGACTCTCTCTCTAAATATATATATACATATATATATATATATGTATATATATATATAGCAGGTATATTATATGTTATATATTTATATTATATATAACGTATATTTTATATAATATGAAAATATTCATTTCTGTGTGCAATTTTTATTTGAATAATATTAAGTACATATTATTGCTATGATAACAGGTACAAAAAATATATTTTATTTTATATTAAAATTTTTAGGGTATATGACTGCCAGAGAAATGTTTTATTTATTTATATCAGGACATAAAAGATCCCCAGTGACTTGATATGTTTAATTTATGTAAAGTGTTTCCTATCTTCTTCTTTAATTGTTCTTTCCTACCTCAGCATTTTGTTTAGCTATCACAAAGTCTTCATTCACAAATAAGTTCTGCATGATTGTTTCAATTATTTGCTAGTAGTCACTCATCATGCAATTGATAAGTTTATAAATGGTGATTCGAAATAGTCATAAATATCAAATTAATAAAACCATGTGTAGGTATATCCTTCATAAAGCACATAAATAGGGGTGCCTGGGTAGCTCAGTTGGTTAAGCCTCCAACTTGGACTTTGGGTCAGGTCATGATCTCACAGTTTGTGAGTTCAAGCCCCGCACAGAGCCCTCTTTTCGATCCTCTGTCCCACTCTCTCTCAGCCACTCACCTCCTCTCTCTCTCAAAAATAAAATAAACATTTAAAAAAATTCACAGAAATAAACTATTTTCCATTTGATCAATTATAGGACATTCGGCTAAAATATTGCTGGAAAATGTCATTTTAATTAAAAAAACTTAATTTGTGGATCTGTATGGATTATGTATCTACATTGTCTTTTCATGTGCCTAAGAAATTTGTTTTATTTGAAGTATATTAAAATGCAGACTATCTGCTTTGATGCCTACATGCCTTGTTGTCACAGGTGGTTCCAAATAATTTTTAGGACCCTCTTTTTTTCCCCTAGAATACTTTTGGGTTTATATTTGCATAAAGTCAATTTTTTAATTTCCTAGTAAGAAATTTTTGGATTCATAGATTTGGAAGAAGCCTAATGTATCATGTGGTGGTTATTTTCATCTGACTATACTATCTTGACTTCAAGTAAAACAAGAACAACAAAATAAAGCTATTTGTCTCAGTTAATGCCAAGAGAAATTCACTGATACCCTCCTCTGTTTATTCCATCAGATTCCAAGATAATTAGGCAACATGATTCACAGGATTTCAGCATAAATGTTTATACTGCACTTGGACAACAAAGCTGGAGTGGCATAGGGAAGATTTTCATGCCTGGATATGGTGTACATAAGGCCACCCAGAAATGGGCAATGATTTTGACACATTCCACAGTCCACTTCAACAGCCAATGGTTCTGGGCAACTGTCTAAAGTAATATGTTTCCATTAAGCCAAATGTTATTCCCAGAACTTCAAAGTATTTAACTCTCTGGAAAGAGATCCAGAGTAATGTATGATTAAAAATAGTCACAGCTGGGCCAGTTTAGCCTGAAACTGAAACAGACTCAAGAGGGCAGCCTCTTGTCAAGGCTCCTATTGTGATTGTTCTTAGGATAGAAACAGTCAGTTCCAGGACATAGATGGTACAGATGACAGAAGAGGCAGTGCTGACTCTCAAATCAATGGCCAATCAGCCTGTTTCCTTGTACTTAGTGCACCTTTATTTTTATAATATACAAAAAATATAACTCAATAGTGCATAGGCCTTGAGAATTAACTTTTTACAGGTTTATAAGAAGATTTGAATCATATTCATCTGTGCTTTCAATGACAGTTCTTATTCCTATCAGATCATTTAGATAACAAATACATTGTGATTCTCTCTTACTCTCCTGAGAAGTCCATACATTATCAAACCATCCTGACATAATTCGAAACAAAAACAACAAAATAAAACTCTAACCGTAATATAAAGGAGGTATCATTGGAAAGTAATATATGATGAATATGTACCTCAGGATGTAAATTTCTGGGCACAACCTTCTAGAAAAACTAATAAAGTAGAAACATGTACCTACATGTAGAATTACATGGTAGCAACAGCTTGAAGTGTAGAAAATTATGAAATATTGTATAGCGATTCAAGATCACAAGCAGTACTAAGATTGGTAAAGTTCTGAATGGAACAAAAACAAATGTGTTTCCTTAAAAAAAAAAAAAGAAGTATTTCCTAAGTTCAACTAGTAGTTTCATGCTTGGAAAATTTAGTGTACACTAAACTCTTGGAAAAGCTTTCCATTTATGTAAAATGAGTGGTAGATTCTAGATTAAGATTATTATAAACAGCTTCTTTTTGTTTGTTGGATTGGTTTTCTATATGAAGGGCTGGCAGAGCATTCAAAAGTTGCATAAGCTTTGGGATATTTGTCTATTGTGGAGGATAGTCCTGCCTGGGCTTGACAGAAAACCTACCTTCCCCATCCCCACGGTCTCCCCACCCCACACTGTCCCCACTTGGCAATAGTATTTTCCAGTCATTGTGCAAATCACATGGCCACCCCATCACAATCAATTTTCAAAATACCTTTTGGAGATGGTACCACTCTGGTTGAGAAGCACAGCTGTAGATGGATTTTACAGTGGGTAAACCACAGTCTAAGTAAACTCATTAATTACTACAGCCAATCACAAAATAACTTTAAACCCAGTAACTATACTGACCCCCATGACCTACAGTTATCAAGTCCTTCCTGCCTCAAGAATCTGAAATTGCTCATCTGCATTTAAAGGGCTATGAGGAAAAGTAGTTTAGAGGAGTCATTATCAAATGTAATAAATATCTGTTGTTTCTACTGTCAACTATCCTATATTGTTTCTTCTGGTCATCACACCATGATTTTTTCTAGAGGACATACAGTTCCTCCACAGTAAGCTTGTTTGATGTGGGTAGCATTGACTTTTCTTAGTAAGTTGGTGAGTAATATATGGCACAGTTGTAGTCAACAAAAGCTTCAATTTACAGTTCCCTGCAGGAGCCTGACTACCTAGTTATGAATACATAACTTTTTCAAGAAGTAATAGGAAAAAGGTAGAGATTACCAGTAGAACAGAGCTTGCCAATGAATAAATTCAACAAAGAAGAAAGCAGAGTTAAGATGTAGAGACAGAAATATTGATCTGAATGATATAGCATGCTTGGATACAGCTATTCCTCAAGCTCTACATTTCTGGATTTTTCAGTTGTGTGTATCTAGCACTATTGTCATTAGTTACTTTCCATAATATTTGACTTTTTTTGCTCTGCCATAAGTATTCTGACTTGTTTTTAATGTCATTTTTTTTACTACTTATAAGTCAAAGTAAAAAAGGAAATATACATTGGCCAAGTTTAGATCACATATCCATGACATAGCTGCCAAGGAAAGGGGATATCTTCTTATCATTATCTTCAATAGCAAAAGGCAGATCCTTCTTACCAAATACTTAGGATAAGCTCCAAATATGAAGTTTTTTATATATAATTTATTGTCAGATTGGCTTCCATACAACACCCAGTGCTCATCCCAACAGGTGCCCTCCTCAATACCCATCACCCACTTTCCCCTCTCTCCTACTCCTCATCAACCCTCAGTTTGTTTTCTGTATTTAACAGTCTCTTATGATTCGCCTCCCTCCCTCTCTGTTTGTAACTATTTTTCCCCTTCCTCTCCCACATGGTCTTCTGTTAAGTTTTCAAGATCCACATATGAGTAAAAACATATGGTATCTGTCTTTCTCTGACTGATTTATTTCACTTAACATAATACCCTCAAGTTCCATCCACATTGCTGAAAATGGCAAGATTTCATTCTTTCTCATTGCCAAGTAGTATTCCATTGTATATATAAACCACATCTTCTTTATCCATTCATCAGTTGATGGACATTTAGGCTCTTACCATAATTTGGCTATTGTTGAAAGGGCTGCTATAACCATTGGGGTACATGTGCCCCTGTGCCTGAACTTTGGTCAAATGCTGTATAGACTAAATATCCACTATAATCTTTCTGAAACACAGCTTTATAAGTCCTGCCTATCATTATTTACTTATTTTATTTATTTGTTTATTATTTATTTATTATATGTTTTCCTATTATACACATTAAAAATCTCTCAGTCTCAGTTATGGTATTTATTAATTAAATCAATGTAGCCTTGATCAGAAGGTAGTCTTAAAGCTAAAGTTAAAATTCACTCTAAAGGAAGAGGATTGTGTTATCCACTGTAATTCATACATATTTTGAAAGCATCTAAACTTTAGTTTATGCAGCAAGCCAACAATAATATCTGTAATTGGAGAAGAAAACAAATGACTGGCAAGAATAATTAGTGGAGGGAGCAAAGTTGAAGAGGATTTAGAGGTGATATTTCTAGTTTTTGCTTTGTACATATTTTATCTAGGTGTCAGATACATATGACATATTAATAATGCTTGGCTTTTAATATGTGATGTCAGCTGGACTTTGTAACACCCCTATCTTCAGGTGGGAGTGAGGAGTCATTATTGGAAAGTGGAAAGGAGATAGTAACTAAAAGCCTTCCTTTCTTAGTTTTGGGCATCCTAGGACCACCACTGCTGATGAAACAAGAATAGGAGAATGCAATCATCATCTGATTTTTGTGGCGTAAGTGAAGTTGTGAAAAAATCCATTTTAAAGGAAAGAACTTCATATCTACTCTTCTACCTCAGAGGGAATCTATGCCAAAATGCTCTGATAAATGGAAAGATATATGTTGATTTGTGAACTAATGCGAAATGCAGACTCTGAGCCTTGAGTGTTCTGCAGATTGAGAAATCTCGGTCAGTCTGGGGACTACCAAAAAGCAATCCAAGGCCATCTACACATCACATCTGAGACAAATTGGAGAATATGTCTAATGTCAAATAAAATGCACTGTCTTAAAAAATATCTTAATCCGATAATGGTATTGAGAAATTTGTTAGAAAATAAACCCAATTAATTTAGATTTGACTGTTGAAAGGAAACCTAAAATATTACAAATTTAGTAGAGCATATGTATATAGCTAAATCCCCAAAATGTTTTTAGTCCATAAAACAAAAATTAATTACCATGATTCTAGTACATCTCTGCAGTCTTCCTTCATAAAAATTCATTAATTGCAAAATCACTATGATCCTCCAATTTATATCATTCTTTCATATTTAATAGGATTCTTTTGGAAGAATTTTGGATAATTCTAAGAGAAAGCTTGGGGATCAAGCCTTGGAACATGAATAAGAAACATGCAATATAAACCAGTATAAATCCTAGTATATGCCTAAGGTTAAGAGATGGGATTAAAGCACTTTACATAACTGTAAAGTGGAATAATTGAACTCGAATAGATTTTCACAGCAAATTTCAGAATCTCAGACTAATTATGGTTGCATAAATTATAAATTATGAGAGTGTGTGCATCACATTATTTTTAGGTCTAAATAAAACTGAGCATTGCCCTCACCTGAAAATATGCCATTAGATTTCCTAAGTATAATTGAATTGAAAATGAGAGCAAAAACACCTGCAGAAGCATTCAGTCTAAAACTAGACTTTGCCGTGTCTTACTGTGCAAAGTATCTCCAATTTAAAATGTACTAAACTGACTGTACAGAAGCCATTTTATAAGACTGCTTGGGCTCTACACACTGCCAAATATTTCTTAACCTTTAGAAAAATGACGTATGCCCTTCAAAGATGTAAGTTTGCAAATCATATGTGTCAATATCATAGTGCATAGCGGTTAATCTGAAATGTAAACATTTTATTTCATTAATTTTAGATATACATTTTCACTTTTAACGTTTTTGATCCCAAGATACAGCTTGCAAAAGTTGAAAACTCTTCGCGTATTGTTTCTTTTAATTTTAAAAAGTTGTTGGTAGGTCATCATCTTACCTAAAATACAGATAGCAAGATAAATAATGCACAGAAGGATTCACACACGCTCTTGTTCTGAAAAAAAAAAAAAACACACACACAATAGCTAGCTCTCTGTACCCAAAATTATGTATGTGTTGAATTAAACTTAAATGTGCTTTTTTTCATCAGAAGCCTGCAGTTTTCAAAGTCAATGCATTCCTCTAGAAGGCAATATAAGGTATTATGATTCAAGAAGTAACTAGGCAAGATAAATTTGCTGTGAAATCACTAAGAAAAATTAGTTAATTCACTCATAATTACTGCTGAGGATATTTTTGCCCTGACATACTCAGTTAAGGCCTGGACACCTGCCACCTTTTCTTTACTATTCTGTTGGGAATCCCCTGTCCAATAAAACCATTTTATCCAAGGAACATGGCTGAATGACTGCAGTCATTATAAATAGATCTCACTCTTATCTCAAATTTGTGGAAAATTCATGGAGTTTTGCCAAATTGCTTTTCCTTATTGTTCAGGCCAAAGATATAAAAATACAGTACATACTTCCAAATAACAGGATAAATTTGCTAGGTACATTAAGACATAAAATATCATTTGCTTTAAAAATGTTATGCTCAGGCAGTGCCTGGGTGGCTCAATTGGTTAAGCTTCCAACTCTTTATCCCAGCTGAGGTCTTGGTCTCAAGTTCGTCATTCCAATACCCGCAATGGGCTCCGCACTGAGTGTAAAACCTACTTAAAAACTGTTATGCTCACATGCTAACAGGAAATCAGACATATAAAGGGCATTGAAGATAATTTGTTAGACTAAGCAAACATCTCGTTTATTATGTGTGCATTGATTAAAACTGTTGTAGACAATTACTTTTTTAAAAAGGTTTATTTATTTATTATTTAGAGAAAGGGAGAGAGAGAGTGAGGGAGAAAGAGAGAGATGGGGAGGGGCAGAGAGAGAGGCAGAGAGAGAATCACAAGCAGGCTGAGAGCTGTCAAGATCATGACCTGAGCTGAAGCCAAGAGTCAGATGCTAAATGGACTGAGCCACCCAGGTGCCCCTGGACAATTCCTTTTTAATTGATTAGTAGGTAGGTTCTCATGGATACAATCAAATGCTGTCGCATATTTAGAGGGCAAGATGTTTTATATCATGCATTTAGTTTATTTCCTTCCATCAGCATCATTTGAAAGTTTTTAATCCTGGGTAGAAAAGTCAGGGACATGTCACGAGCATGAATTGAGAAGGAATTGCAATGTCACCTTCCTTATTATTCCAGAACAGAATAAGTTATTTTTGCCTATTGGCGTAAACATATGGCACCAATTGGGGAGTATTGTTAAAACAACAATGTTGAACTTATCTCATGAAAGTGACTATAAAAATAATGAAGAAGAGGGCACCTGGGTGGCTCCTGACTTCAGTTCAAGACACGATCTCATGGTTTGTGAGATCGAGTCTCCTGTCAGGCTCTGCACTGATAGTGTGGAGCCTGCTTGGGATTCTCTCTGCTCCTCTCTGTCTCTGCCCCTCCCTTGTTCTCTGTTTGTCCTCTCTCTCTCAAAATAAATAATTAAGCTGAAAAAAAAGTTTGAAAAAATAATGAAGAAGTCTTAGCAAAACATGAAGGAGATCAAGTTTGTTTCTTATACTGCGATCTCCATTGGTAACAACAATACTGAATTTGGTGGATATATTTTTGTACTTTAAAGCATTCCATACATATAGGGAAAGAAAGTTGTGGAATCCTTAATTTATAGTCAGCTAATCAAAATTACAACGACAACCTGGGACATGTAGTCACTATTTGAAGTGGGACAGTCTTGTGAAACAAGGCCCTTAACTTGTGGGATCAGATGCTAGCTCCAGGTAGACAATGTCAGAACTGATGTGAACTATAAGACATCAGGCTGGTGTCAGAGAACTGATCAGTATGGGGGAAAAATACATACGTCTGGGGTCAGAAATATTGTGAGGATGAGAGTAAAGGAAAATGGAGATGCTTCCAGACAGCTTCAGAGATTCCTCACTCTTTCACTCAAGTGGATTTTTACTGTTCTGTTTGATTGTTTTCCCAGTCACTTCCCTCCTTCCCCCCGCTTGTCAGTTTCCATAGCTCCCCAAACTTTCAACCTCTAAATGACCCATGACTCAGTACTTGCCCTCTCTCTATATACTTGCTGTCTCAGTGAGCCGCTCAACTTGTCGTTGGTGCCATACTTATATGTATGATGCACTGTGCTGGGACATACAGAGATGAATAAAAGATAACTTCAGAAACTAAGAATATCATCATTAAATAGAGCTGCTGAAATATATTCTTAGTAATTGCAATTTGAGAAAAAAAATAAACCTTGATTCCATGATTTTGCCTGACATAAATATACATATTAAGAGTTTTTGTACTAGTGGGAAACATTTAACCTAAATTCATCTGTTTGTGATTAAATAAATACTATAGAATATATTATGTTTAGAAATCTGAAGCTCTGCAATGAAATACAAGGTTTGAAACTTTAAACTCCAAATTTACCAGTTATTTGTCCTTGTCCAAGTTACATAATTTCTTTGGCCTCAATGTCCTAATCTTTAAAATGTGATTGATGATTGAGGGGATTGAGGTGATGAAGGCAGAGCACTGAATAACTATTTTGCATATAGTAGACGATTGATAAATATTAACAATCATGCTTTATAGATATCGCTTTTATTCTCAACATCCTTGCTCGTTTGTGTCTGCCTTTCCTAACTCACAAGTACCAGCTTATGATATCTGTGATTCTTCCTCCCTGTGTCTTTCTAATTGAAGCATGCCTTCCAGGCCTAGTGAAAATTTGCCTCTTTAAAAAAACTTTCATTCTAATTAGCACCACATCATTGCATTTTCCTCAAGTCCATTCCTTGATTGCACTTTTGTCTTGAGCTTTGTGTCAGGCTATTTTTTCAGTTTTACATTCTAATGCCTTTTCATATTTCTACTGTTTAACAAAACCCTATGTTCCTTAAGATTAAATTCTATTACTTCATTAGCATTTTCTGTCCCCAATGTCAGATACCATGTTCTTCACACAGAATATGCTTAATAAAGTCTTGAGTGAATATGGATACTCAAAGTTTGAAAGTTTACATTAGGGGAATATAGAATATATAAATCTCACCCATTTGTATTATGATAATTATCAAATTACACCTTTCTCTAACATTTACAGCTGTGATATTCTATTCTTTAATGCTGGATAAATTTAAACACTCGTAAAAGATAGCATTTCTTTTTTTTTTTTTTTAATGTTTATTTATTTTGAGAGAGAGAGTGAGCAGGGGAGGGGCAGAGAGAAAGGGAGACACAGAATCTGAAGCAGGCCCCAGGCTCTGAGCTGTCAACACAGAGCCCAGCGTGGGGCTCGAACTCATGAACCTTGAGATTGTGACCTGAGCCGAAGTCGGATGCTCAACCGAGTGAGCCACACAGGCACCCCAAAAAATAGTATTTCTTAAAGGGGCTCTGTTTTGATGGCTTATTTTCAGTGAATTTCTCTCTCAAAAAATAAAATTGTATTTTATTTTAATCTGTCCTATAATGCATTACGAGCATGATAGTTTCATGTAGTCTAGGATGCTTTGGAGTGTGAATTATATTTATTGTTCTAAGCCCAAATCCAAATGTACATATGCAAATTAAATTCATCAAAATGAAAAAGTAAACTTAACAGTTATTAGGATGAGAAACGCTGAAAGTTTAATGTAAGTCTATAGAAAGAATAGAATTTGAGATAGGAAGATTGCATTTGCCTCTGATCTTCAGAGAGATATGTTGATGTCATAGATATGTATAAAGAGATCTAATGGACGATAGCAACACTCAGACCAAGACTGCACTTATTAAAAACTTACTGGTTCGGGCACCTGGGTGGCTCAGTCAGTTAAACATCTGACTTCTGCTTAGGTCATGATCTCAGAGTCATGAGTTTGAGCCCTATGTCGGGCTCCGTGCTGACAGCTCAAAGCCTGGAGCCTACTTCAGATTCTGTGTCTCCCTGTCTCTCTGCACCTCCCCCCTGCTCATGCTCTTTCTCTGTCTCAAAAATAAATAAACATTAAAAAATTAAATCCTATTGGTTCCTTAAAAACACAATAGGACTATTGTTTTTCATTTATGGTGAAGCAATTTAGATCTCCTTGGAATTGAAGAATAGAAAAATAAATGTGTGGGGCAACTGGGTGTCTCAGTCGGTTGAGCGTCCGACTTTGGCTCAGGTCATGATCTTGCGGTCTGTGAGTTCGAGCCCCGCGTCAGACTCTGTGCTGACAGCTCAGAGCCTGGAGCCTGCTTTGGATTCTGTGTCTCCCTCTCTTTCTGCCCCTCCCCCACTCATGCTCTGTCTCTCTCTGTCTCAAAAATAAATAAACATTAAAAAAAAAAGAAAAATTAATGTGTTATTTCTCATCATTGGCCAAGTGGTTTTATCTGAATGTTGAAACCATTCTTGAATCTGGATAGAAATGACAAATAATTTAAGATAAATTGCTTAGAATTTTCTACTAAAATCAGTTTAAACGAACGGGTTGGAAAATTTAATGGCTTGCTGTTTCCTGTCTTCATGTCTTTGTTCCTGATTTTTATATGATAAGTATACTGCTGGTTTTGCCTGTTTCCTAGTTCTTATAAAACTGAATTTAGAAATTTTATAGCAGTTGAACAGCACCAAGGGTTCATGATGCTATTGTAGGAACAGGTGCCATTTAAAGGACGTTTGTCATATAGTACAAATTTTGTGGCAGATTTTCCCTTTTGAAATGTTTCATCATTTTTCTTTTTTTCTGCATGCAAATGACTGTTTTCTTCTTGGAGGAAACACCTGTGTTTACAGCACACTTTATATGCTGCAGAACAGACAGCTCCTATCCTATGATCTAGCTGAGGCACTCCATCAAGGCCACTTCTGTCCATCTCAATGCTAACTTTCAATGGTGTCTTAAACATCATCTTTAATGTTAGTAATCTGAGTTGTGAGTGGGGTCTGTGTTCCATTGTTGTTATTCCATCATTCACTCATTCTTCTTCAAACATTAAATGAAAAGAATCATGAGAAACTACACATGACTTCAGAGATCTCACTGTTGCGGAGATAGACAACAAATACTATAATACACTTAATTATAATTTATATTACCATTATACAAACCACATTGGACTCTCATGTAAATGCATATTCTCTGAAGAGTATTAGTATGGTTAGATATAGAAAAATGATGGCAAACCTATGAGTACTTGTTTTCTTGTTTAATTACTAGAGTAAAACAGATATAATGAACACAGTACACTGAATAATGAGAGTGGTTATGCATTCTACATAAGTACAACTGTAGCTGCAGATAACATGTGATTGCAATCCCTTGAGAGACCCCAGCAAACCACCTTGGTACCTAATCAGTAGGACCAATGAGAGGTAATAATAAATGCTTAATGTTTAGGGAAAAAGCTTTGGGGGAGGGCAGGGAAAGCTCCTTGATGGCTCAGTCAATTAAGCGTCTGACTTTGGCTCAGGTCATGAGCTCACTGGCAAATACTCCTTATGCCTGCTGTCTTCCTGTAGAAGAATTCATACAATCTGTATGTAAAATTGTGATTCAGCAGAATGACAGCCCAACTGAGGTATTTAAACTTGAAGTTTAAAGATTAAGAACAAATGACACTTAGTTGTCCTGGAATTAATGATTTGGCTGGTGTCTTTGGAGACATTACAGTCTCAAGTCCCATCAACTAGAGGAGTTGACTTGACAGAATTAAAAAATTAGGGGCACCTGGGTGGCTCAGTCAGTTAAGCATCCAACTTAAACTCAGATCATGATCTCACAGTTCGTGACTTCGAGCCCCACATCGGGCTCTGTGCTGACAGCTCAGAGCCTGGAGCTTGCTTCAGATTCTGTGTTTCCCTCTCTCTCTGCCCCTCCCCTGCTCATGCTCCATGTGTCTCTCTCTCAAAAATAAAATAAGCACTAAAAATATTAAAAAATTAGACATCTGACAGCTGTTACACTATAATCTGGAAGAAAATACCCCACAAAAGTGTGGTCCGTTCAAACAGAATTTGACATATGATTCAAACATGTAGACATATAATGAAGTCACTCCTGTGACTGGAATACGTGTGTTCAGGAATCAAAGAGTAAAGATGAGAATCGGAGGGCTGATCTGTATATAGAATACTATGTACTTCCACCAGTTTTCTCCAATTTTACCCTGCCAAGGCATACTGGGAAGTTATTGCCTTGTTATTCCATTTAATAACTCACTTAAGAAAGTTTTGCACCTTGTCCCTGTAACATTCAGTTCAATGAACATAAAAGACTTGATACTTAACACAGAATTTTGTTTTTTCATATTGTGGTAGCATATACATAACATAAAATTTATTATAATTTTCACAATTAGTAAGTTCTGTGGCATTGAGTATATTTACATCGTACAACCATCACTACCATCAATCTCCAGAACTCTTTTATCTCCCAAACTGACACTCCATATTCATGAAACAATAATCCCCCTTGCCGCCTCCCCTCCACCCCTGACAACCAACATTCTACTTTCTGTATGAATTTGACTATACCATTTACCTCATAAATTTAAAATAATATCTCAGTTCCTCTGTGTTTTGCTTATTTCACTTAAGTAATATCTTCACAGCTCATCCCTGTTGTAGCATGTATGTATTTGAGAGGATGTGTATATCTACAGTTGGAGGCATTGGTCTGTGTACTCACAACTAACTGTAACACACAATTTTCCCCTAACTTCTTGATTAACATTGAACTCAGTTGTCCTGTTACTTGTGCTAGCTCCCTACTTCTGGGAATATCTCTTCTCTCTGTTCCTAAAATATAATAATAAAGTAAGATGATGTGAGTTTTTGCACAATTTCTGATTTTTTAATTGTGACCCATAGATTTGCTAATGCAAAACAGCCAGACTCAATTTTTCCCATGAAGTAGTAATCATCTTCCATTACCAAGCAAGCAGGAGTTAGGAGCTGGTGGTGGCTGATCGTGTTTCTGAGTGTTCCATCTGGACAAGTTCTTGGTTTTGTCATAAATGGACACTTAAGTGTTGGGCCAAGTTTTGGTTTTCAAAGCTTTATCACTTCTAGGTTTTCATGAACTGCATTATTATAGCTCATCTTTTACTATTTATTCAAAGAGTATCTTATGGAAAAATAACTATATTCGTTGTTAACTCAAATTGTTTCTTGGGCATCTTCAACACATTTTTGTCTTGGGAGTCATTATGCACAAGTTATGGAAATTTAGCTGCCATGACAGAATGATGAATCTTTCATTCTCCTAAAGGAGACTTCATGGATTTGTCTGGACAGGATGGAATCATTTTTCTCTTTGCTTTCATACAGTGAAGTTTAGAGAAAGGCATTTCCTTTGGACTCGGTTCTCCTAAGTATTATCCAGATGGTATGATCAGTATCAGCTCAAAGAGGCTAATATATTTCACATTCAATTTGTTCTTATTCCAAACCATGATTAACTGCAGTAAATATGAAGCTATTTATAGTCCACCCTCAAATCCACTTCCTTTGCTAAACCCTGGAAATACAAACTGAGAGAAGACACCCTGATTATTGCCAAGATGAAGTAAAAAATTTACTTTGCTTCATCGGGCTTGACTTGTTATTTTCCCCCATTTCTTTTACAATATAAATCATAATAAGTTTTAAGATATCTGACCTTCTACCCCACTCTGAAAGCTATTTTTGATTATTATGAATCCCAACCAAACTTAAATATTTGAGGCAGACATACCTCAACTGAAATCTTGACTTTATCCATTATCAGCTATGTGGTGGGAAGTTACCTAATCTCTCATGTCGCCATTTCGTTACCTGAAAAGTGAAGCATCTCAGAGTCTTTCCAGTAAAGTTGTTATGAGAATTTTATGTAAATTATATTGGGCAGTGCATATCCATATGTTAAATGCCCAAGAAGTCTCTATCACTTATCATTTCTGCAAACTTTCGGCTTTCTATTGCACTGTTTATTTAAACATTCATTCATGTATTATCTCTTCAAGTAGGATAACTTTGTAACTTCCTTGATACCAATAACTGAATTCTTATAGTTTTAAATGATTAGACTATAGAAACAGAATATATATTAGTTTACATTGCTGCTATAACACATTGCCACAAACTTAATGGCCTAAAACAACACAATTTATTTATTTCTCCCTTGGTGAGATCAGAAGTCTGAAGTGGGTTTCACTGGGTTTGAAACCAAGGTGTCAGCAAGGCCAGGTTTCCTCTGGGCTTTAAGGGAGAGATCTGTCCCCTTGTCTTTTCCAACTTCTAGTGCTACATCCCTTGCATTCCCTAACTCATGACTCCTTTTCCAGTTTCCAAGGCCAGTAGCATAGCATCTTCACCTCTTCTGTAGTCAAATCTCCTGCTGTCTTCCTCTAATAGGGACCCTCATGTTTACACTGATATATCACACAGATAATCCAGAATAATCTTATCTCACAGTACTTCATTTATTCATATATTCATATCTCTATTTCCTATATAATACCTTTCACAGTTTCCAGAGATTAGGATGTAGAAATGTTTGGCGGGGTGGGGGGGTTATCATTCATCGTACTCTGGCCCACAATGATTCATGTCCAGCTCACATGCAAAATATGCTCCCCTTATCCCAATACCCTCCAAAGTCTCACTTATTATAAAATCCATTTAAAGTACAAAATATCACCTAAATACCAAGAACTCAAAAGTCTCTAAATCATTACTTAAATAATCTAATCAGGTATGGGTGAGACTCTAGGTATGATATCTTCAGCAATGTGTACATGTGAAAATATAAAATAAGTTATGTTATACACTTTCAAGTTACAGTGATGGGCCCACTCCAAAAGAGAGAAAATGGAAACAAGAGAATAGTCACTGATTCCTTAAAATTTTGAAATCCACCTGGGCAAGGCCATCTGGATTCAAAGTCTGGGAATAATCCTCGGTGGTTAGAGGCTCCACCATCTGTACCCATGGCCCCACCCCCTGTGCTCAAGTCTGCAACCTCTGGGCAGAAATTTCCTCCCTCTCCACCCTCAGAGTCACCCTCCCTTCTTAAACTGTGTCACATATTTGCCCCTGAATAGATTCGTCAACATTTTTTTCCTACTTACAGAATTTCAGGAACCAATTTTCTTTCATTTTATCACACATTTTAGAATTAAGGAGCCCATAAACACAAGTAGATTTCCTTGGCCAATGTGGATTGAAGTTTATATATTTAGCCAGGATTAATGAATGTAAATAAAATATCTAGTACTCTAATATATGCATCACCTAAAAGCACCACATGCACACATAGGGAATCCTAACAGCTGGACTTCAGGTCTTGCTCTAACATTATCCCTTTGTGTAACTTTGACAAGTCCCTGCTCTGCCCTGGGCCCTGGTTTCTTCCCCTGTTAAGAGACAGGACAGATCTTCACAGTCCATTGGTTTTCCAAGGTATTAAGAGTCTCACACTGAGCTGTGGGCTTTTAGATGTTATTTGGCTTTTCCAGTCACAGGCATCAGCTGCCATTAGGAAACACATCAGAGAGGTCTACCAGCAGTACCACCACCATCAGTGAGGGCTGTTTTACTCCCAGAGACCAAAATCTTTATTAGATTTCTTTTTTTTTTAATTTTTTAATGTTTATTTATTTTTGAGAGACATAGAGACAGAGCGTGAGCAGGGAAAGGGCAGAGAGAGAGAGGGAGACACAGAATCCGAAGCAGGGTCCAGGCTCTGAGCTGCACAGAGCCCGACGTGGGGCTCCAACTCACAGACCGTGAGATCACTACCTGAGCCGAAGTCAGCCGCTCAACCGACTGAGCCACTCAGGCACCCCTCTTTATTAGATTTCTGCAAGCAATCTCATTGAAATCTTTCCCAAGACTTAAAGCAGTATTTATACCCATTTTTAATGTGAGGAAAAATATAAAGCTCAGACAAATTAAGACAGTTTCCAGAGCAACACAATGAAGAAGAGTGGGGCTTGGATTTCAACTTGGTTCTTTCTGAACTTAGTGTGTACACTGGAAGCCTGGACAAGTGACTGTCCATCTCATGACTCTCTGTTCCACCTCAAAAATCATCCCAAAGCAAAAACCCCAAGGAACTCCTTATTCCTACTCAGATTCATATTTCACAGTTTTAAATCACTCCTCAAAAAAGGTACTAACCTGACAGATTTAGGGACAGAACAAGTATTTTGATGACGAGACAGTGTCCGTTGTCCTAAGGAGCATGTGGCAATTTCTATGGAACAGTTAAATTTGTGGGGATTATTTTCTTTACCAGAATGGGAAGCATAATCTCTAGGGAAGACTTCCAGCTCCTTCAGAATATTCTTTCAGCTCTTACCTTATGCCTTACATTACAAATGAGAGAAGGAGAGGTGTCTGGGTGGCTCAGTCAGTTGAGTGTCTGACTTCAGCCCAGGTGATGATCCCTCACTTTGTGGGTTTGAGCCTTGCATAGGGCTCTATGCTGACAGCTTGGAACCTGGAGCCTGCTTCAGATTCTGTGTCTCCCTCTCTCTCTGCCTCTCTTCTGCTTGCACTCTGCTCTGTCTCTCAAAAATAAATAAATGTTAAAAAATTATTTACAAGTGAGAGAAAGAAAACTGTTTAAGCATGATCAAGTTAAAATATATTGTGGACTTATCAAACCCAGGGAAAGCTCCTCACTTAGATTTTCTAATTATCAATGCCTTTACAGTGTCTGATCATTTTAACCATACTACTGTGGAAAATATCTGGGACATTTAAACACATGATTTATTATTTCTCTGAAAACTCAGAAGGATCTTCACGTTATCATGGTCAGGCCATCATTCCTTTCTCCCTTTCTTTATAATTGTTCCTATTTGTTTATTGCTTGTCTCTCAATTTATTTTTCCTGTGAACATTGTAACTAATTACCTTAAAATGCCATCCACACTATATGCATTATAGACTTCAGAGGAATTATAATCTTTCTTTTCAAAATGCCATTTGAAAAGGAAGGTATTTTGTTTACTTTTGTAATTTTACCTTTCAGACACATAAAAAAATACTTTTCCTTTTCATTTTTATTTGGCTTTTAGACATTTCAAGCCAGTCAATAAGGGAGTTTAAACAAACTCTAAACTCTAAATATGTTCAAGTTGTGTTCTCCAACTGTCAAAAATATCTCTCAAATGTCGTGTCATCACAGCTTGACATGTTATAATGGATACAACATCTCTGTGAATGGAAATGACAAATGGATTTTTTTTTCTTTTGCTCTTGCAAGTAAGTGATAAATATAAAGTAAATGCCTCATGCATTTCTTCCTGCGTTTGGTGCTGAATTTTTTAAAGTTAACTGAAAGCAAAGAGGTTAATTAACATAAGAAAAGAAGCAAATACTGAAAGCAAGTGGAAAAATATTCATCCTTTTGAGTAATCAACAAAATGCATATTTAATCAACCTTGAGGCACCGTATTTTACTGAGAACACTAGACAATATTACAATTATAATGCTAATTGCTAGAAGATTTAGGAAAATGAAAGGAGAGTTTTAGAAATTGTAAATGGCTTTAAACTTTTGAAAATCAATCAGGGAATATGTAGCAATAGTTATAAAGACATTTATATATTCTGAGCTCGTATTTATATGCCACCTTGAGATGGTTGGGGGCTTGTGTTTCTAAGTATGTATAAAAAGTAGACAAAATTTTAATTCACAAAGATAATTGTTGATGCATTATCCATTATTTAAACAGAAGAAAAAAAAACTTGGAAACAACTGAAGTACACAATGATATTAGAATGGAGCATCAATGCGAACAACTATTACCCTATCATTAAATGTATAATTATAATGGAGAATAATGATAATGTGGAAACCATTTTGAAATGTTACATACAATCACAAAATGAATTTATATTTATTCAATTATTAAAATTGCAGTAATATATTCGCGTATGGATTTGCTGAATTTGAAGAATGGAAATAAGACATTATAGTTTTGTTCGCAGAATTAAATACAATAATATAAAGTGTTCAGAAGTGTCTAGCTCAAAATAAGACTTTAACATATTTTATCATTGCTATTATTGTGAAACGACATAACCCAATTTTACTTTTGCAGTTATTTTATTTTATTTTATTCTTTGGTATGCTTTTGGGTTTTTGGTAGAATTCAGTGGCTTCATAGATTTTTGTTAGATGATCTTTATAAAGTCTCCACCTCCACAACCTCACTAATCAGGTGGCAGGTGTTAATGAAATCAGTCCTTAGCTTGAGTTCTGCTGTTCATAGAAATGTGTCAGAAGAATGCTTTTGTACAAACATATACACACTCAGTAATACAACATTATTGTAAACTTGATAAAGCTTCAGTTGTCTGTCTTATAAGCGCTCTGAAAAGTATCTCTTGAGGAAGATGCAACTATATTTAATGGTTGGTTAAGCTAATTTAATGGTCTGATCAAGCAACAGAATCATCTCTTAGTTGCGAGGACAGTGCCGTATCGAAGCCCTAAACTAAAAAGCATAGCAGGCTGCTAAGATCACTTTGAAGGACTTTTAGTACACCATCCTTGGGTAACACAGTGATTGGAGAGCTTCACATGTTAACTGCTGTAAGTTGGACACACACATGTCTTCTGAAGTGTTATAAAGAAAATTGGAGATAATAGTATAACCATGATTACTGTTATTATTTACAATAAAAATTCTATACGTGCACATACAATAAATGATTACGCAACCAAATCCTGGGCAAGGAGGAAGGGGGGTACTTGATTTTAGAGGAAATAATTGAATTAAAGATTTATTTACACTACCAAGAAAAGATTCTATTTAGATACTATTTTCCTGCTGAAAGTCAGCCTCTGTTACCACCTCAAAATCTGCTGAGCTGCAGAGGAAGTGATTCAGACAACCCTAAAGGAATTTTTGAAGCAAACTCTCCTAAGTTTCATCTCCACATGAAGCTATGCAGCAGCTAATCAGAACGAGATTACGTTGGTCAATATAAATTCACTGTAGAAAACCTCTCTGAGTTATTCTAGATAAAAGACTGAGATTTCTTTATAATTAGTATCAAGTTCCAGTACAAATGACAGATGTTACCATTAAAGTAACGAGTGGATAGGATATGAAATTAGCATTAGACAAAGTGGTAGAAAATCTGCAGTATCATCTAATTTTTGTTTCAGTTCAATATAATCTTATTTGTGTTTATATTGTTTAAAGTATATACTTATTTGACTCTAATTCTATACTGTGGAATTAATTATTCTTCTAATTATTTTTAGTAATTTTGCATAATTTTGCATTAAATAATCTCTTCTATATCTGGAAAAATACCTATTTAGTCTCCAGCGACAGCACAGCTCAGTCTTTGCAGAGGGTTGCGATCTCAGCCTTCTCCTTTTTGACTGCTTCTTATTACAATATCTTTCAAACAAGGATTAGACCAGTGTCCCCTCAACTGGCCTGACCAAGAAGATCCATTGCAATTATTGTGGAACATTCTGAAACTTCACAAGGCTTTTCTTTTCCATTCTGCCTCTCCGAGGTCCAGGCACCCTATTATCTGTGGGATAGTGGGCATGGGAGTGGGTATTTTCAGATGTCGTGTCTGTGTAGATGCTTGAGATCAAACCATCTTCTGAGCCCCATTCCATCACTCATTTAATGTGTTTATATTAAAATCAATTATAAAATTATAAAGCAAAATAATATTTGAAATTTAAATAATTTGAATGAGATGAGGAGATTTGGAATATTTTTTTTTTTTTTTGCTTTAGATACTTTATCTTTCTGTCTTTTTAAAAAAATAATTTATTAAACATAGGTCACTTTCAGCCATGAAGAATAGTAACTCCTGTTTCTCCAAAAATATCTATTTCTGGTCCACTTGACGTCATGTATGACTTCCTCTGTTTAACCTACAAAGTCGTAGGGTCATGTTAATACTGTAGGCTTTGGAACTTGGATTCTCTTGCTAGTTCTGGGACTTGGGAGAGGTACTTGCTTTCTTTTTCCTTTGTTTGTCTCATTTGTCAGTCTGGGATGAAAACAATAATGGATTTTTCATGGAATTATTATTAAGATTTTATTAGATACTGTGTGTAGACTGAACGGCATATCACAGATTTTCATATCAAAGTTTCACTATATTTCATTTGACTAAATTAACAAAACGTTATATGTAAACAACTTTGATTTTCAAGGCACAATTATATGCATTTAAAAAACACATTTTTAATTTACTATAAAATTCTTGTATAAAATTTTAATCTTTATCAGTAACAGAACAAGATAATAAGCACTATCATGTTGTATTGCTCCAGCATAAAGAGAAATTCTCTGGTTATGTTTAAAACTTAGAGATATAGTAGTAAAATGTGAATCAGTGAATAAATCATCTAAATCAATTTATTTTCTATAGGAATTGATTAACTTACACTAAACAAAATTAATAAAAGTGATTTTTTCTGTAAAGGTAAATTATATTATTTAAATTTATGCTGAGGAAAAAAACATTAAATGAATGCCTTTCTAAATGATACCTAGGGTCAATAAAATTAAAAACATCAAAATAAAAACATATATTCCATGTCTTACTTCTGGGTTAACATTAAAGTTGTGTCTTTACTTGGTGCAGTTTCAAAATGAAGATATAAAAATAGAGTTTAAGAAAAAAAGGACAACACTTGTGGTAACCCTGAGTTCTAAATATACATGGTATTAGAATCCTGATTCCAAGTGAAATATGGAATGCATGTTATGGGTTGAATCACATCTTCCCCATAATTAATCTGTTGAAGTCCTAATTTACAGGATCTTAGAATGTAGTATATTTGGAAATAACACCTTTGCAGATGTGATTAGCCAAATTAAGATGAGGTTATGCTGTAGTATAGTGGGTCCCCGCCCTAATGTAATGGCTTCTTTATAAAGAGGGGAAATTTGGACCAACAGACCCACAGAGGGGGGGAATGCCATGTGAAGACTGTAGTTATTCCTTGAGCCACAGACCTGCCAGAAGCTAGGAGACCCGGAACACTTATCTCCCTAGTGTCCTCAGAGGATTGTGGCCCTGCCGAAACTTCGATCTTGGATTTCTGGCCTCCAGGATTGTGAAACAGTAAATTTCTGTTGTTTAAGCCACTTGGCTTGTGGTACTTTCTTAGGGTAGCATTGAGCACAGAATTAACAGCTCTCCCTACCTCATTAACATTCCCACCATATGCCAGTTCACTGTTCATTAGCTGTTTCTCTCCTTAACAATCCTGGAAAATGTGAAGCTTCCTCCATATTCTATTTCAGATATAAAGTGTACTTATGAAGGTATTTATTTTGGATTTGAATCCCATTTTCTCCAATTCAGAATAATATGAAGCAACTCACAGGGCAAACAATATGTAAACTAGGACACTTAGAGATAAAAACAGCCAGACAAGAGAGAGAATACCAATCAGAGGAGCACACGGTCTTCTTGGGAGAGACTAGTGAGTAGTTTGGGACCCACCAGCAACCCACTTCACAGTTTTTCAACAGCTAAAGAAAATGAGCAAAGCTGGCATAGTTTGTTTTGTTTTTTTTCATTTTCCGATTAACAACTATGGTTTAACTAAGGTAGATTTACAAGTTGGAAAGCTGAAATTTAGTCAGGTCCCAGCAGAGGTTTGGGGATATAGCACATAGCTTCATGATCCTCAGCTCCTCTCCCATGCACTGGCTTGGATGCAATTTCCAGACCACAGCATCCTGCCTGCTGCTTTACAGGCTTGGTGATTAGGAATTACTGAAATGATGATGGTTTGGGTGTTTATTTTAGGGTAGATACTTAAAAGTCCTGCATATAGTTTTATAGATTACATATATCAACACTAGGGGGCCAATATACTTTTTGCTCATCATGAATATGTACATATATTTTGATAATTTTTCTGGCAGATGGTCAAAAGATGTCTTGACCAGATAAGCTATCTTATCATTCTCATGAAGACAACATAGATGCACATAGTGGCTCATACTTTCCTTTAAAATGCACATACAGGGGCACCTGGGTGGCTTAGTAGGTTAAGCATCCGACTCTTGATTTTGGCTCAGGTCACCATCTCACAGTTCATGAGGTTGAGCCACACATCAGGCTCTGAGCTGATAGTGTGGGGCCTGCTTGGGATTCTCTCTCTCCCTCTCTGTCTGCACCCCCCCCGCTCTCTTTCTCTCAAAATAAATAAACCAAAAAAAATTCACATACATAATCTATTTATTCTTATAGCAACACTTTCTGAAGGAGTGATATCCAGATTTTAGAGTTGAAGAAACTGATGTTCAGAGTTTTCTGTATTTTAGTGAAAGACACAAGGTTCGTCATTGATTAATTGAGGATTTAAACCCCAATCTACTAATGAAGCATATATACATATATATATATATACATTTATGTATATGTATACATATGTATACACATATATGTACATATATACATATATATATTCAACTTTTTGTTTGTATTTTTTTAGTGAAAATTTCCAACTCTATACTGTGCCAATGAAAGTGAATAGAGTATACCCCTGAGTCAGGTATTTGATACCTTGGTGAGTAGCATGTGTCCCACATGTGACACAGCATCTCTGCAATAGGGCGAGTCTCTCTCTTGGCAGACATCAGCTGTTTCAAATAATTTATTCTGAAAAGATCATATTCTCAATAGAGGTCATAGTGAAAATACATGTTACATTTCTGGATACGATGTGTTTATTTATCCCTGATCTGCAAATTTGAACCATTCCTTTAGGGCTTCGAGGAAAACAAATACCATTATGGCTGGAAAGTTGCTGGAAAGGCCAGTTTTCATGATTTAAGGCCAAGCTGATGGAAACAATGATTTCAAATGACTTTTTGTTGCCAGCCCAGAATATCCAATATTCATTTTTGAATGCATCTGTATTTTCATATCTTGCATCCATAATTGACTATTTTCGTACAAAATCAGCTTACTCCTGAACAATTGAGAACTCAGTATGCCAGAATGCTTCTGCAAGCACAAAGTATGCATTTACACACTAAGAAATATGCCCGCTTTAATTCTATCTAACATCTGCATTTGCAGATCTAATTTTTAGACTGTTTAATTTGGCCAAAGAGTATACTATCCTGGAATTTTAAGGAAAATGCAGTTCTGTTTTCATGGCCCATTATCCTCTCCTATTCTTATGCAGAGAGAAAACTCATAATTTTGTGACTAATCATATTAAATGAGACATATAATTAGTAAATTCTTTAGAATATTGTTAATATAATATTTCACCATAGTTGTAAATTCACTGACATTATCAATCTTTTCTATGATCCAGGGACTATGCTATGTACTCCCTAATATAACTCTGATTATAACATTCTTCTGTTCAACAAAGTCTGTCTTCCACATTGCCTGGTAAATCACCATGCAACCTGATTTTATCTGTACTGTGCCAATGAAAGTTATAAAATGAGGATAGGGTAGGATGAATTTGTTTCACATGGGATTTCCTCTTGATTTTTATCCTTTTTTATATTTGCATGATCATGTTATGCATAGTGTATTTTGGGTGATGCAGGGCAGGGTACTGAGGGCTACAGAAGGAGAAGATGGATAAATCCATTGTTTAAGAGTCACATAGTCACATGGATAGGGCAACCTCTCTAATTTTAAACTCTCTTCTTAAAATAATAATAATAGTAATAACAATAATAATAATAACTCTCCTCATGCTTTGCTTAACTCCTCAGATTACACTTATGAATACACTGCAGGCATCCCTAATATATGGCAATACATCACTTGAAGAGAACATGCACTTATTGATAAACCCAGTACTACAAACCACTGATACTACTGTGTTTTGTGGTGTCTTTTATCCACACAAAGTTCCATCAAATCTGATGCCCAGGATAAGAGAAATGTTAAACTAAATCCCTAATTGAATATATCACCATTTTTTTATCCTTTTCCTTGAAGTAGAAGGTTAGTAGTTTCCTTATTGGTTTTGTTAGAATATTCACCAGAAACAGAAATAAATAGTTTATAAGTGTCAGTACAAGATCTGATAAATAAGATCTGCCAGTACAAAATCTGAGACATTTGCCATTTAAATGGAGCTATATGATAAATGCCTCAATTTTAGAATTTTTTTTTTTTTTTTACTTACAGGTGATATATTTACCTATCATATCTGTTTTATATGGACTGTATGGGTTTGATGGAACTCAGAAGTTAAAACAGGTTGAAGTTAAATCATGGATCGGTTGATCAATTGTGTCACCTTGGGCAAAGTGTATAAACCTTCTGATTTACCTTCCTAACTGAATGTTGTTGAAGAAATAGACTCGGATAACACATGTCAGCCTCTCAGCATGATATTTCGACTAACATCTTTTGGAGTGTTCGCTGAGTTCACAATGACACTCTTTCTTTAAGAAATGTCACCCAATGAAAAGAATCCTAAAAGCTATTACCCTACACCCATGAGAACAGATCCAGAGATGATTGTGTAGTTAATGAAACGATAGCCACAGACCTGAGACATTTGGAACTGAACCCGTGACATTAGTGAAGGAGAAAAGATGTGAATTATAATGTTGTTTTTGTAAAAAATAAAGTCTCTCTGCCAAAACAAAACAAACAAAATGAGAAAAAATGAAACAGCCCAACGAGGAAAACAGATTAGAGGAAGAAACCAAGGCCTAGAGCATTTCCAGCTTCTGGTTTTAGTACAAACAACCTAAATTCTCTGCTGTCCTTACTCCGAAAGCATTTTAGTATCTCATCAATAAATTCACTGGTCTAAAGCAAATGCCTACAACTTGGTAAATGTTCCATAAATATCAATACAGCAATTAGCTAGTTACAAAAATTCTCTGTCAAATCTTTTACTTTATGAAACAGAAGTATGTAAACACACATTTAAATGTAAAATTAGTGATTAAAAGAGCAATAAGCTAAGACCTGACCCCTTTCTATTAAAAACCAAATAAAGATCTGACTTTTGTGTTTGTTTTCAATTTTTTGTTTGTTTTTAAAGATTTCTTATTTTTAAGTAATCTCTACACTCAACATGGGTCTCAAATCTACAACCCTGATATCAAGAGTCCCATGTTCTACTGACTGAGCCACCCAGGCATTCTTTTTTTTTATTAAAAGAAAAAATGAAAATGTTTAAAAAATTATACACATATAAAAACATAAAAAATAGTCTTTACTGAAAATTATACACATATAAAAACATAAAAATAGTCTTTATTAAAAGAGAGCAATGATATGAAAAAAAATATATTCTTAAAAAAAGAACACAGGGGCAAAGGGTAAGAGTTAGACTTCCTCAAACCTCAGCAAACTAATCCAAACTAAATAAGGTTTTCAATATTGACACTAGCAGAATTCATTTAAATTCACAGAAAAAAATCATATATCCACTTATATCCCAGATGGGAAAGACCTCTGAGGTCAATCACACAGTCTGTTCTTAAACTACCAGAAGGTGGTGCCCTCTTTATTTTGCTGTGTATTTGCTTATCTGGTGTTAAATGTCAGATAATATAAACCCACCCAGGCAGGCAAAAATCACCATCACAAAGCATAATCAGCAAATATCAGGTTTCAGCAATATGCCAACATTTGTCTCCTGCTTTGAAAAGAATCTCTATGATTTGTTCGCTTGAAAGTATACTGGCACTTGAGGAATTGTCTGAACATTTTGCTCTCAGAGATTCCTATCTTCAGAGAAAAAAGCAAACCTTCAGATCCGATTTCAAAAATGGTCACATAAAAATACACTGCTTACTAAATGTATAAGTTAATGTTAGCTAATTGGGAAGGGCAGATGTATACATATCTCTGCATTTCTAACATTTTCTTAATCTAATTTTTAGTCTGTTTTATCAATCCTACCTTATTAAGATCAAAATGTGATCTCTGTGATACATGGTAAATGTTTTCCTTTCTGAATGACCTTCAGAAATAGACAATTGTCATTCTCCACTGAGATGGTACGTCGGCATTTCTCTAGAGGAGACCTCCTTGATCTCTGGAGTCAAGCACAATAAGTCGTACGTCAGTCTTTTCACAGAAAACTATGTATGAGAAAAAGAAACGAGTTTTGGAGTCTTCTCAAATCTCAGTTCTCTTACTAATTTCTCTGTGATATTGACAGATTGCTTAGTGCATTCAGTTATTTTTAAAACATCCCTTGAACATCCTGCACAATCAAAGGTCTGAAACCATCTAGGTGTTGTAAAAGATTTGACAGCTTTGCCTTACTTGATTCTTAAAGTCAAATCCAAAAATCAAAATAAGCCAGGCAAATAGCAAGAAGTTCTTAGAGAATCCTAAGTGCTCTAACCAGTGCATCGATATTACAGAACCCTGTGATTCTCATCGGGGTGGGGAGGGACCAAAAAAAAAAAAAAATCCTGGAAATGTTTGGTTGATTTTCTAAGTTTCTTTGTTCAAGAGATCAGTGAATTTTATAGAATATAAAAGCCATGAGAAATGGATCCCTGTTTTGTTCACAAACAAATCTCAGATTCCAATAGACTCTAGTGCATAGTTGGAGCTCAATTAAGAATTCTTGGATGAAAAATTTTAAAAACTGTCCTTAATGAATGAGAAAAGAATAATATGTAAAATAAAACTGAGAAAATCCCTGTTATAAGAGGCTATAGGAATAATTTCTAGACCTTAAATATGTACATCCAGAAAATATGCTCAAGGCTTTATGCACTGTTACAGATAGAAGTTTTTGCTCTCTGTGCCAAATTTATTTAGTGATAAGGCCATATTTACCTCTGGAGACAATTCCCATGTTTACTCAGATTTAAGCTTAAGAATCACTAGGAATCATAAATCTAGGGAAGATCCTGTTATACATAGAAGGCAATGAGTAAATGTTAATTAGTGAGTTGATAACATTTATTATAAAGCCATAGATCCTTAGTGAAGGGGGATTCAGAAACTCCTGTGTATCTCAAAGAAGAGGTAACATTCCAAACTATGCTGTTAGGATAATTCTTGAGAGAACCACATTGATTTTGATATAGTTATGTTAGCCTCTAGAATAAATAGTCTTCATGTTTGCTCAAGTTAAGCTTAGGTAATCACTACTAATCACCATCAGGAACCCGATCAACAGAGTCAATTAATCAGCTCTGGCAACCATCCTTATAGCATGTTAATCATTGTCTTCCTGGTCTCAGTGCCCTTAATGTTTCATATGTTAAATAAGGACAATAATATCTATCTCATAGTTCACAAAAGGTTGTCGTGAAACTTAAGTATGGTTACATGAAAGCACATAGAATTGTTCTTAGCCTAAAGTAACAGTTCATCAAGAGTCAGGAAAAGAGTGCTTTTCTGTGAATTTCTTAGTGAAAAATTGTAGTTAAAAAAAGGCAGAAAATTGGGACATCCAGGTGGCTCAGTCAGTTAAGGGTCCAACTTCAGATCAGGTCATGATCTCACAGTTTGTGGGTTTAAGATGTGTGCTGGACTCTCTGCTGTCAGCACAGAGCCTGCTTCAGATCCTCCGTCCCTGTCTTCCTCTGCCCCTCCCCTGCTCTCCCTCTCTCTCTCTCTCTCTCTCTGTCTGTCAAATAAATAAATAAGTATTTAAAAAGGCAGAAAATCTAAGGGATAGTTTGGCAACTGATAAATTGGAGAAAAGATCAAGACTGAGAAGCCTAGGAGCTTCTGGGTCTTGGTTCTGCCTGATCCTGGTCTTGGCTCTGCCTTTGATTTTGCTGGTCATGAACATGATGCCACAGGGGTGAGCACATATCTCAAGGAACTTTGGGTTCTGCACCCCACAGTGTCCTCCTAACTTATGCCCTTCCTGCCCAATACTACTTCTCTCTTCTTGCTACCTCCAACCAAGGATGCCGTTATGATAAAATGAGGGCCTGTGTGCAAATAATTGGCCTTTCCTAGTCTAAAATGATCTGCTCTGAAGCAGTCCGTTTTTGATTAGGGCATCACCTCCTGCTGTCAACAGCCACTGCTTTCCTGGCTGAGCCGAAAGTGCCGCATCCATACAAGGGAGCCCATGCAGGATTGTGAGAAGTCTAAGTCAGCATATCAAACCCATCACTTCGTAGTTGGAATGAGTCCTCACACACGGATAAGTTTTGTCATAGCTAAAATTGAATTTTTTAAATTGCTTTTAATTGACACTATGATAAAGACAGAAGCTAAACACTTGTCAGGATCCTTCTCATTGGAGAATTTTCCCCATTTATGCAAGTCTAAATTTTCCAAACTCAGTGTCAATTAATTTCAGTTATATTTAAATATATTCTTATATCAATGATTTTGACAAGGTATCTAGAATTTCCTTAAATTTCATAACTTTCTAAATCAAATCTAAAGGAAATGTGTCACATCCTAAATGACGGAAATTTTATA
Source organism: Paguma larvata (assembly GCA_030068075.1). Lineage (NCBI taxonomy): Eukaryota > Metazoa > Chordata > Mammalia > Carnivora > Viverridae > Paguma > Paguma larvata. Next base: position 77,478,648 of record CM057831.1, on the reverse strand, counting down.
TTTCCAAGAGATATTAAAAATATGTAGAACTATAATAGTCATTAGAAAAGAACGCTCTTACTAAACAAACGTTTGTTTGTTTTGACGCATGTCACTGCAATGCTGTCACGCCAGAATAGTTTCTAACATTCGCCACATGATAATTAAAAAGGCAATTCTTGAATTATAGAATAATACAACTATGCCTTCCTTTGGAAAACAGTGATGAGAGAATAATATTATATTCCATTCTTTTGGTGCAAAGAATTTTAAACAATTTAAATTTAATTTAAGAATCTGAATATTCTCATATAATTTTTAAAAAGAGTATTGCAAAATAATTAAAGCATCGTGTTCCATGGACTCTAGCCTGGGGTCCAGTGTCAAACACATTTACAGCTGGAATAAAACAAAGGTAATTAATTTCTGAGGTCAGGAAGTCATGGTGCATAAAGTGACTTCAGTATAGCCTTAATAAAATAAGATTTACATAGTAGTTGTAGCTTGTTATTAAAATCAACAAGAGTTTATCTTCTCTTTTTTGCAAACACATAGGATGAAGATGCACTTTCATTTGATAACTAAGTGATAGCTTCCAAAACACTGTGCAACCGTTCTCCCAGGTGATGCTTTTCCTTTGTTAATGAGAAATATTTTCTGAGCATTTCCATCTACAAAATACATGGAATCCTTTTTTACATACTGAGCATTTTTAATGAACACTGATGGTGGTAGTTTATTCATCTTTCATTCAAATATTCACCTCCAGACCATTTCACTGTCCATGTTTAAACATGTCAGTTACTTAAAGTACCAAAAATTCCCTTGAACATCAAGGGAATGAGTCTTCAGTTTAAACAGTTATTCTTCAAGCTGTAAGTTGTTTGATATCTTGCATCCTGATAAAATAACTCTACTTTATAGGTCAGTGATTTAATATTCCTTTGAGTCTGAGTTTTTTTTTTTGAAAAACTGATAGAAACCATGGATTTTTCTCCTGAGAGTGTATACACATTCTTTCATTGGAAAAAGCAACACTCATACCGCATTCTTAGAAATCCACACACATACACCCAAATGCCTGTAATTTGCCTATGATTCCAGGGGATTCCGAGATCCCCTAAGATTTCCATGTGGTCCAAGATTATAATATTTGATACATTGGAAATAGGCTACTTATTATATATTCATTCAGAAGGGTGTCTAGCCAGTCTATCTAAAACAACAAGCAGACCACAAAAGCATTTGACAAATTGGAAGAGTCTGTTACAAACAACACTTAACCCCCTTACCAGAAGAGTGATAATGAGCAGTTTTCTGATTATCTGTTGGTGAAATTGTACAATATTTATGCTAAAATAATAATAACCTTGAAAATTTGCTAAGCAAAGAAAAATGTGTGAATCAAATAACATAATGATCCCATTCTGTGCCAGGCATTTAGCACAGAAGATTGGACCAAATTACAGAACCCATGTGGTCCTGTTCAATAGACTTTTGTGTGATGTTCTTTATCTGAATTGTCCAGAGAGGAAGCCATTACCCAAGTGTGATCATTGAGCACTTGAAATGTTGTTAGAACAGTGAAGGAATGAGTTTGTAATTTTTATTTAAAATTTTCGACTCTATTTTTTATAGCTATTTAGTTTTGCAGCGAAATGGAGAGCAAGGTATAGAGATTTCCCGTCTACCCACTGCCCCCACGCCTGCATAGCTTCCGCCATGACCATCATCCCCCACAAGAATGGTACATTTGTTACAACTGATGAATTCACAGAGACCTATTATAATAACCCAAAGTCCATGGTTAACATTAAGATTCAGTCTTGGTGCTGCATATTCTGTGGGTTTGGATGAATGTTTAATATACGTATCCACCATCGTAACACCATACAGGGTATTTTCAGTGCCTGAAATACCCTCTGCGCTCTGCCTGCTTATTTTGTGCCACACCCCGAGTTTGGTTCTAATGCTTGCTTTGACTTCCCCGACTTTGTTTTTCTTTCCTTTCACTATGCCTTGTACTTTATGTTGAAAGCCAGGCGTATGAATGGTGTATTTATTGGGTAGTAGGAACTGAGGTTAACAGACCTTAATGTAAGATTTAACGTGAATATGCCTTGGAACTGGGCTGCTTTTAATGTTGGCTGTAGCTTTAAGTGTCAGGCTTCAAATGCTTTCACTGTCCTTGTTTCTCTCACCTGTCCTGTTTAGGTTTTCATAAGAACCCCTTTTTGGCAGTGTCACGTCTAACAGTTGCTTGAGCTACAATCTCTGATTATCATTTTGGACCCTTGTTAGTGTGATGGTAACATCTCAGAGAGAAGAGATGCTCTATGATTTTGTAATTAAATCTCAATCTTTTAATGGGCCTGAGATATAAATGTGGCTGTTGCAATGCTCATTAGATTTATTCTATTTTTTTAACCCTCATTATCTGAGACAGAAATACTAGAGGGACTGTAGTAAAGTATTTTAGTGAAAAGTTTGGAGAACTACGTACATACCCATCTGTGTTTGTACATCACATATCAGGAGATTTTAAGGAAAAGTACCTTACAGACCTTTTAGGAGATCATTAATATATAACTCTATATATGATATCTATTTAAAAATCTACATGATCTTGGCACCTAAGGAATTATTAAAAGATTGCAAAAGAAATGCCCACCATGGAGAACACATGAACCGAGTATTGTACTCTGAAATAAAGAACGTCAGAAATGACAACCTTCTCATGGTATTTAGTTGGAAATTTATCACAGAAGGAAACCAAAGCACAAAGCCATCTCATAACAATTCACTTTTTACAAAACGTTAATGATCTCATTTGTTAACTTCAAAACCCATTTCAAAATCAGGAGGCCCAACACAAAATTCTTACTGTGTGACAGGCTGTTTCTGGCAAGGCAACAAAAAGCGGCAGACATAAAATTACATTCATGCTTAATCAATCATCATGAAAACACACACACTCAAATTATTTTCACAGCCGCAAGGATTAAAGAGTTAGTTAATGAAGCCTGAATGCTTTCACTTTGTGAACAGTGGTTGGGGAGAAGGCAAGTAATAAAACTAATAAGCTTTAAACACCTGTATAGGGGAGGACAGATATATTTTCCTCTGCTCTTCTAAGTTCGTGGCTGGGGCCCCTGTAACAAAAGGCAGGTTAACAAGAGCAAAGCATACAAATATATTTATGTAGCATAAGCTTGTGTGATATGTGAGCCTTCGTAAGAAAATGAAGGCTTAAAAAAGAGGCAGAGCCTGAATATTTTTATGCTAGAGTGGATGATCTATGGAAAGCTGTCAAAAAATGTGACAGAACCAAGGGGATATGAGCTAAGTGGAACAAATGGGGAAAATTAGCGAGGCTGTGTTTAGATTCCTCTCATGGTTCCTATGTCTCCAGAGATAAGGATGTTCCTTCCCTCCGAGTATAGGGTGGGTACCTCTCATGTGAAGATGAGGATCTTATGACCTACTTCAGCGGAAGGTCAGAAAGTCCTTCCTGCACCTGTAGTTTCTCAAAATTTTTCAGCTTAATATATTCAATTTGCCGAAGTCTATCTTTATGGGGTATCGTGTCCCAAATCCCATTATCTATGGTAACTAAACAGGACACTAATCTGGACACACACACACACACACACACACGAATATACATACTGTGCATATATATATATATATATTCTCATTTTTCATATATCGACAATGAAAGAACCTATATTAGATTATGCAGTTATGTGAATCTGGTGAGGTAATGGAATAATGTAAGATCCCTCGTGTGAAATGGCCTGCTTTTGTTCTAAGATGCTGGCCAATTGCTTTGGAACCCCTTTGGGTGTTAGCTAATAGAGTAATTTCAAAAACAAGTTTCTAACAACAGTTAGAGAAAAAATGCATCTACTGTCTTAGTAACAAAAGATCTGATAATGTTGCTGTAGTGCTTCCATCCAAAATCGTCTCAAAAGCATTTACAATAGCATTCTACGCAATACTTTATACAGAATAACCTATGCTGTTTTTCTTTTTAAAATTTTTAATGTTTATTTATTCTTGAGAGAGAGAGAGAGAGAGAGAGAGAGCACGAGCAGGAGAAGGGCAGACAGAGAGGGAGACACAGAATCTGAAGCAGGATCCAGGCTCCAAGCTGTCAGCACAGAGCCCGACGTGGGGCTCAAACTCACAAACTGCGAGATCATGACTTGAGCCAAAGTCGGATGCTTAACCAACTGAGCCATTCAGGTGTCCAGTTAGCCTATTTTTCTAAAAAGGGTACCTATTTCCCAAATCCTGCCACAAGTGTGGGAAAGAGACAATAGACTGATGGCTGCTGGGCCTTGAGGCCTTTTGGCATATACTAGCCCTAAATTCAAGTTATTTAGTGTTCTGAGTATAAACCACATATTTTCAAAAAAATGAATAAATAGATTAATAAGGGTGCTGTGCATTTCAGGCATCAAAGGAAACATATCCTGTGTGTGGTCAGAGTTATTCAATACAATTTATAAATTTTAAGAACTGCTATATAGGAAACTACATCAAAATCTTAATTTCTTGGATGTGGTTAATAATAACAGTTTTCAGTTTAAAAAATTAAGGTAGAAGGAATAAAAATTTATTAAACAAAATAATCATGGTTTTGAATCATGTGAGTTGGTTGATTTGATGTGCTGAATTTTAAAGGGACAGATATAAGTAATTGCAGCTACTAACCAAAGCTACGTCAGAGAAGGCAGCAGATATTTGCATGTGGCCTCATGGGATCAGTGTTCAGAAAGTTTTATCTTTGGGGCACCTAGGTAGCTAAGTCCGTTAAACGTCTGACTTGATCTCAGGCTCAAATCATGATCTCACATCACAATCTCATGGTTCATGAGTTCTAGCCCCAGGTTAGGCTCTGTGCTAACAACGTGGTATCTACTTGAGATTCTCTCTCTCCCTCTTTCTCTGCCCCTCCCCCCTCCCAATCTCTCTCCCTATCTCTATCTCTCTCTGTCTCTCAAAATAAATAAATAAACCTTAAAAAAAGAGAAAGTTTTATCATTGGGTCCCAAATATCAAATCAATATATAGAGGAGAGGAAGAAAAGAGCAGCATAGCTTAGCACTATGTCAGAAGCTCAAAAAGGATACAGGATTCTTGGTATCTGTAAACTTAATATGCGATCTCATGATGGTGCACCCCACCTCTCATCAGCCCAAAATAAGTCCGGTTAAAACATAGTAAGTTTAATAGATTTTTTTTTAATTTTTTTTTTAACATTTATTCATTTTTGAGACAGAGAGAGACAGAGCATGAGTGGGGGAGGGGCAGAGAGAGAGGGAGACTCAGAATCTGAAACAGGCTCCAGGCTCTGAGCTGTCAGCACAGAGCCCGACGCAGGGCTCGGATTCATGGACTGCGAGATCATGACCTGAGCCGAAGTCGGACGCTCAACCGACTGAGCCACCCAGGCGCCCCTAATAGATTTTGAATAGTAAGAATGAGATAAATGTTAATTCTCATATCTTTATTTTTTTAAGTTTTATTTAAATTCCAATTAACATTCAGTGTTATATTAGTTTAATGTGTACAATATAGTGATTCAATACTTCCATACAACACCCGACACTTATCACAACGAGTGCACTCCTTAATCCTCATCACCTATTCAAGCCATTCCCCCATCTACCTCCCCTCTGGTAACTGTCAGTTTGTTCTATATAGTTAAGAGTTTGTTTCTTGATTTGCCTTTCTCTCTCTTTTTTTTTCCCTTTGCTCATTTGTTTTGTTACTTAAATTCCATGCATGAGTGGAATCATATGGTCAGCCATTAAAAAAAATGAAATCTTGCCGTTTGGAAGGACACAGAGGTAGAGAGTATTATGCTAAGCAAAATACATCCGTCACCTCTTGTTTAATTAGACCTAACCTTGACTACTGGATTCAGTTGCTTTCGTATTAGTGACAATCACCAAAGTGTTCAGAGTAGTACATCTAACATGATGTGAACATGATGCAAGTTGAGGAATGACTGAAGGAACTGAGAAAGAGGAGGGACAGATGACCATCTGCCCGTGTCTGTCCGGAAAGCCAGGCTGGAGAACTATGCCTAGTTTGATAGATGTAGCAGAGAAGCAGATTTTCCCTTAATATAAGAAAGAACTTGAAAATGACTAGAATTGTTCAACTATGAAATAGGTTATCCCCAACAGTGATTTCCCAATAGCTGGAAAATGTTTCATTATGGTAAGGATGAGCTTATATGAGAGAGCAATGCCCCTCAGATTTCATATGCCACGATCACCTGGGGACCTTGTTAAAATGAAGATCTTGATTCCACAGGTGAGAGAGAGAATGGATTGTTTTTTATTTCTAAACAGTCCCTTTTTCTATTAATATTGCTTGTCTATGGATTGTACTTAGAATATAATGTAGAGAGATTATAGCCTTTTTTGTAGGTTTCTTTTAACCTTGAGAGTTCACTAGTTCCTGATGGGCATAACATAAATGCATAAGTTTCTCAGTTTAGACATTTGCTGACTCATCCCACTCTGGTAATGAAAGAGGTAAAATTTTTCACAGAATATGCGAGAAGAGAGAGTGAGATTACATTGCCCAGTAGGGAGGATGTCTTCATCCTGGTATGTATGTTACCACATTATTTTTGCCTTTTAAATTTAAGTTCTTGGAAACAAATGCCACTCACGTAGTATTTTCTAGTGCATTTTAGTAAATACTTGCGTTTCGTGTCACCGCTCCTTGGTTTCATGAACATTTTTGGAAACTCTTCATCGAGATGACTGCATCAAGGTCATACTTAACTGCATATAGATTTCAACAAATTGCATGTGGCAGGTGAGAATATGAAACATTACCCAACATTCAAAGGCTTTTCTCGTGATTTTATTTCTTTGTCGTTCCAGTTATAATGGAAGACAATTAAAACTTCAGACACTTGGCTATAAATTTGAAGGATGGCAGTAGAATCATCTAAATCTTTTGGATGAGAACGTCTGAGCTCTATATCATTTATTAACACATGGAAGAATCTAAATCTTATTTGATTTGGCCGTAATTAAATCTTTTCTTTGAAGATGAAATGCAGTATTTGCTGCTTAAGAAAGTTTCACTCATGGAATTTAGCATGTGCTTTTCAGCTAAATGGTTGATTTCAGTTTTAGTTTATATAAGGAATAACAAAGAATAAAAAAGTAAAGATTTAAAAATTACTTTCAGGCCCTATAAGAGAAGAGGGAAAGCAATCAACATTTCTGCTGTTTCACTTGGAAGTTTATAAAAAAAAAAGTCATTTCTATGGTTCTATGTTTAACTCATATTTTACTCGTTTAATATCCAAGCTAAGAGCTCTGTCATTTTTAATGAACTAGATTGTACCAATAAATTCCAGAACGCTGAAAAGGGTGGGGATAAAAAGAGGAATTAAAAGGGTTTTAATTTTCTTAACACAAGTACCAAAGAAGTTTAATTAAAAAAAAAAAAACAGGATAGAAAATATATTATTTGCCTTATTCCAGATTGCATGGCAAATCATAATCATTTTAATTTGGACCAAGGAGCTAAGTTCTAAGCTTTGTGTCCTGATGTAGAAACCAGTCTTTGGTTCATCACATGAAATAAAGAATATTTGCCTTAGAAGAATTTAGGTTGACAGACTTGATTCACCCTCTTAGGAGAAAATAAAACCATATATTCTCTGAGTTCGGATGTCAATCAATGAAAAAACAATTCTTATAAATAAATGGTTTCTTGTTATTTCATCTATCTTCCTACCTGTTTAGAATGAGACTGTCACAAAAATATTTTAGATCAGCAATCTTGGTACACTTCCATGTCTCAAAAGTCCATGATGATCTATCAAAAACCATTTCTGTAGAGTTTTAGTTTTACGAAAGATGGTAAAATAAATTTCTTCAACAGTCAATGAGGAAAATAAACTTTTGGGTGTTTTGGTCATAGAGAATTACATAAAATCATCTTGATATATAAATTACATATATTTTACATATGTAGCATATGTATTTGCTACATATATGTAATTTATGCTATATGTATGTGTGTGTGTTTGAGTGTTTGGTTAAGGTCGTGGTTATGGTCGGGGTTCAGTTCCTTATTTACAAAGGCATCTTTAAGTTCTCTTGCAGCTCTGGAATCTCTGATTCTCATATTTTAACTGAAAGAAATCCTGTGAAAATTCACTGAGACAGTGGAAATCACATAGTTCCTCACTAAGCTTCTGATGACAGAATGAAGAAAATGCTCCAAATGCATAGTTTTCTCTTGCCATGGCTTTTTGTTCTATTATCTTTCAACAGTTTTTATTATATGTACAGAAGAGAGGGCCAGTGATTCAGTGTTATTTATATGGTGCTATTGGCAAAACCCAGAGAATGTTGTTTAGGGTTGGATGATACACATTCAAAATGTGTATGATAGATAGATAGATAGATAGATAGATAGATAGATAGATAGACAGACAATAGATAGATCCTACCTACACACATAGAAAACATATACATACATATATATGTTTCTATATATAATATATGAAGATGAGTGATCTCTAGAGACATAGTAAACAAAAAAATGAAACTGTTTTACATATAAGATAAATATGACTTAGAAAGCAATTTAAATACTAACAATATCATTATAGATAATTATAGGCTCTTATTCTATACTCTGTGTGTCCGTACATCACATGTTCTTTAGACCATAATTCCTAAAAGTTATGTCCTACTTCCTATTATGGTAGAACTGCTTTGACAGTCACAGAAATGTATTCTTGGATATAGTAGGCTGTAGTGTTCCATAGTAGTAGTAGCATAACTATTACTAAAATTGTTTCTTTTGAAGTTTATTTTCCTTGGTTATTTCACTAAAACCTAGTGACACATTAGTGTGTGATAAGGAAACAAAGAATAATGAATAGTCCTGCTAACCGAATAGTTCATCAGCATGAGGATGCTATTTTTCTCAAAGACTTATGTATTGACATAATTGGGGCTCACAATTATAGGTGAAGTTTATGATCTTAGAACTATTGGAAAAGAAACAGCAAGCAGTGCAGAGTAGGAAAATATAGCCTGTTCAACTTGTAAAATGCCATCATCTCTGCAAAATAGAGATATCGTAGTACACACAGTTTTCTCATTATAAAGCTATTTGGCGAATATAGATATTGGCAAATATAGATATTTGAAAATATAGATCTTCTTACGCATTTAAATGCATATCATATTGAGAAGGGGAGAAGAAATAGAGAGGTGAGAGAAGTTTGCACACTTCATGTGTGTGCGTGTGCGTGTCTGCATATGTGTGTATTCCTTAGCCTGTCAAATTGGTTACATTTATATTGCCAAATAACCCAGAGGATATGTAATTATACAGCCAATAAGAAAAACAATAAATTTAGCATATTATATGTTTACTATGTCTGAAGCACTCTTCTAGTGGGCTACATTTCTTTAATAATTTAACTCTCACAACTGTGTAAGATCGGTTTTATTACCATTCTTAATTAAAAGAAGGGAAAATGAGGGTCAAGGAGAGAGAATGATCTGTGAAAGGTCAGACAGTTCATATTGGTGGAACAGAATTTTAACCAGGGTAGTCTACCTCCACTGTTGTCTCTGTTCATCTTTCTACCACATCTTTTCACAAATAGAGAGATTTAACCCTGCTTTTCTTTGGACAGTTGATAGCATTCTGTCTCACTTTCAGGAATGTCCAACCTAGAGAATTCACAATGTTGCCACATTTCCACACTCCAGTAGAGATAACTTGATGAAAGACTCCCCAGCTTCTGTCTCAGTTATATGCTGATTTGGGAAATTGAACTGCAGGTGACCTTTGAACAATATGGTGGCTGGGGTGCAGACTTGCGCATATTCAAACTGTGCATAAAACTTTTCACTCCCCCAAACTTAGCTACTAATAGCCTATCATTGACCAGAAGCCTTACCAATAACCGTTGATTAACACATAGTTCGTATGTATTTATTCCATACTATATTCTTGCAGTAAAACAAGCTAGAGAAAAGAAAATGTTACCAAGAAAAACATAACTAAAAGAAAATGCACTTACAGTGCTGTTCTGTTATACACACAAAAAATCTGCCTATAAGTGGAGCCATGCAGTTCCAAACCATGTTGTTCAAGGGTCTACTGTGTGGGGAATGTGCAAATCAGGAGAATTTTAGTAAAACCCAATCTAAGGTAGCTGAAACAACCTCAGAGATCTCTTGTAAAGGTACGGAGTTTTCCATGGAAGGGAGTGCAGTAAAGGAACTCAGGAGGAACATGGAATTAGAGACTGCTAATATTAAGATTCCCCTTTTCTGTTTCTGCATCTCTCTGTGAGTCAGTATCATTTCTGTTTTACTCTTTTGACCCCCAGACTTCTCTGACCTACAGAGCAGCAATATAGCTCTTCATAGCTCCTACAATGAGGATGACTCAATATCTTTTTTGTCTTAGTGCCAGTCTCCCAGCACAGATTCTTAATTCAGATATCACCTCAAGTGTCTGGGGGTACTAAGAGTTTATGTGGTTGGCTACTCAAAACATAGATCCAAAAGTTGGCTACTCCAAATTAGGTAGAGACCTTGTACAACTCCCTTGGAATGCTATACAGAACAGTGCTTAAAGGCTTAAGGAGATCAGAATGTCAGAACGGTTACTTTATGTAGGATTTTATATCCTGTATCTTTAGCATTAGGACACAAGGCTTTGAAAAACATATTAAGGTGTCAAAAAGCTTTAAGAATTCCTTAGTGGGATTTTAATAGAGATAAGGCATTATAATGACCCTAGCAAGTCAAGTAGCCACAAAAATTTGGAATCATAACAGCTAGTTACTCCAGACTATATGTAGTAGAAAAGAACTATTGGTGTGTGGGTAAATTATTAACACCTGGTTGTATGAGGTAAGGGAGGGGGAGCCTTGATTTGTAGAATTTTCCAATTTCCATAGTGTGAAAATCCCCATCATGGCTGTGTAGATCATTTCAAGTTACCAACGCTGCATCACTGAACATAAAGACGGGAAAAGATGCCTACGAAAGGCTTTCTTTAGTCAGTGAGGGCTAACTAAGTATGCCACTGAAGAGGTCTCTCCTTGTAGAGCTTCTGAATCCCTAATCTACAGAACCCACATGCATAATAAAATTGTTTCCTGCGAATGAGGTTTTGGTGGAGTGGTTTGTTACACAGAGATAGTAATGGAAAAGGCCTTGGATTATTTTTTCCTCTATTTAATGTCATATTCCTTGTCAAAAGTAGAACCTTCCTTATAAATAAAAAGTAGAAAACAACAAATATCATATTTAGCCACCTATTAACAATAAAACAGAAGTTGTTTTTCTTCTTGTAGCATCTATCTACACTGACTTTGCCAAGGTCTGCGTTATCTAATGAACAGCTGTGTAATATAGGTAATAGCCTTGTATTCTAAGAAAACACAGACACACACACAAAACTTCCATATAGAGTAGACTAGAAAACAAAAAACACATAAAAAGAGCATAAAAGCATAAAATGACATTTCAACATAAAAATCATAAAATATAAAATGTTATATTTGTTCTGTAAGTATACAAACATCTCATATTTTCTTCAAGGTAGAGGGTTTGTAAAGCATAGTAGGAAATGTATACCATCTCATCGATAAAATTCTCATGAACTCTTTATATTAGGCCTCCATTCTCCATACCCTGAAAGAAATGTCTCTGCTGATAATTAACCCCTGTTTTTTTTGTTTTGTTTTGTTTTTTGTTTTTTGGTGTTTTTTTGTTTTGTTTTGTTTTGTTTTGTTTTTTACTTTTATTTGTCACCTCCTTCTCATTTGAGCTCCTGATTCCATACCCCAATGTCCCTTAGTGCTTTGAAGAACTTATATATGAAACAAATATGATTTGCCACCATAGGTTAGAGAAAAAGCTTCAGTCGTTTCCTTAGGATACATTTCAGTGAAGTTAACAGAATTTGGAAATGCAGTCTCGGCACCAAGAAATCCATACCCAAAACATAAGTCAAAGTAAATAGGGGTTTGAGTCTGTTCGCCAAGTATGGACATAATCCAGAGTAAATAGTGGTGGCATTGAGATGAAATCAAGATCACAGGAGGTCAGTACTGGGGACAGAGATGGAGCTGGACATGTGCGGAGTTGGTGTTAGGGACAGGAAGGGAACTACAATATCCCAAAGACTCCAATGGCCCAAACTTCTCAGTCTCAATATTCCTTTTATAATCAGGTGTCTCATCCTCAACAAAAGCACTACTTAAATGCTCAAGGAGCTTGACCATTTAGAGCTAGGCATTAACCTTGGTATATCATTATACTTAATTGGTCACTGTCAGTGTGTTATCCTTAAAAGTATGGCTATTTAATAAAAATTGTTAGTAAGTCCCTGGTTTATTACTTTCCTAAAAAGTACCTACTGGGAAAAATGAACAATTTCTATAACATACTCTAGAGCATTTTAATGGTGCATTGCTATTTTAATACATACAACCTTATGCAATGGATAATGTTATTAGAATGAAAATAAGATCCCTGACACTCAGGTTAAATAATGTGCTCAAGTAAATGGTGAAAATGGTTCTCAAATTTGGTTCTAGTCAGGGGTGCTTGGTTGGCTCAGTTGGTAGAGCACGTGACTAGATCTGGGTTGTGAGTTTGATCCCTATGTTGGGTGTAGAGATTACTTAACCTTTTAACCCTCTTAAAAAATTTCATTCTGATCCAGATTTTACTCTTTTTTTTTTTTTTTTTTTAGATCATAAGGCCTCCTTGGTGTTAGGTAATTTGTAAATTTAAAGAGCTAAAAATAATGCAAATGTAAGTTTTTACGTCTTTTACAATTTGAATTGCATATATTTGAATAAGAAATGCTCATGTGCATTTTTAAACTCTTGTTTTCAATAGTCAAGAACATGGAGGGGCACCTGGTTGGCTCAGTCCCTTAAGTGTCTGACTTTATCTCTGGTCATGATCTCATCATGGGTAGGTTGGAGCCCATTGTTGGGCTCTGTGCTGACAGCTCAGAGCCTAGAGCCTGCTTCCAATTCTTTGTCTCCCTCTCTTTCTGCCCCTCATGCTCTGTCTCTTTCTCTCAAAAATAAATAAGCGTTAAAAATTTTTAAAAAAATTCAAGAACCTGTCATTTGTGTACTGAAGAACTCAATCTCAACTCTTTCCAAAGTTACATGATAGCGCTTATGAACTGAGAACATATTAAGTGGGTTATTGGAAAGATGCATGAAAATATTAAAAAGTGTTCATCTAAGATTTGTGGTATCAAAAATATATGATAGTATGGTTTTAAACAGTTTAATTAAAATATAATTAAAATTAATTAAAATTAAATTTAATTAAAAT